>WNGS01164437.1:60833374-60845417 GCA_020271785.1 Procambarus virginalis
TTCTCTACGATTCAGTTAATAAGCTAACACGCAAGGCCCTCTGATGTTTAGAAGAGAATTGAACAACATCCTGGTGCTATGGTAGTGAATCGATTCTTCTCTTGAGTAACACATGTAGATCAATTCATCTCGTTTACTTGCTAGACTGAGGAGCGAAAGAGAGAGAGAGAGAGAACAGAGAGAAAGAGTACGTGAGAGAGAGAGAGACGCCAGGCGGGGCCCTGCTGGGCCACGCCTCTGTTGCTGGGCGTGCGCTAGTTCAGTATGAGTGTTATCAGGTGGGTATCAGCTCACTGGACAGTTATCCTGCCTTTGACTGTTAATTTATTCTCCTTCCTCCCCAAACAAACGTTTTCTTCTTCTGCGAATTGCGAATTTTTCTGACTGATAATGTATCCCCCGAGGACGGTTTATAACGGTTTAAATTAAAACACGATGACCTTGGGGCATGCGTCGGGAGGAGGGGGGGCCGAGGGGCGGGGGGGTTTTCTGGAAGCGTTACTGGAGCTGGAAGGAGATACCAAGTTGGTGTGTATGTGTGTATGTGTGTTAGTATGTGTGTGTGTGTGGTGGTGTTGTGTGTTGTGGTGTGTGTGTGGATGTGTGGACAGGGGGGAGGAGGTTCAGCTGCCTTCAGGTGATTGATCTTAGATTATGATATATATATTATATATATATATATAAAAAATATTATATATTAATATATATATATATAAGTACATATCACCCCGCAACTCCCAGGTACCTATTTACCCTAAGAGAACAGGACCAATAGTCAAAAAAAAAATCCCAACCATTTCCATCCCGCCCAGGGGTCGAACCCAGACTTTCTCAAGTGTGAGTCGAGAACATAACCACCGTACTACCCACGTCCAATTATCAAGAAACAGCAAAGAAGCGAAAAAAATTAAACTCGTCTTCAGAGGAGGAGGAGGTTAGGGACTGGATTCTGTACCCGGAGTCTCGTAGGACCAATCATGGTGCGGGGGATAATTTACCCTTAAGATAATTCCTGGCTCAGACCCGTCCAGTTACGCTTGGCCTTTGACCTCCAGCCACCGCCGACAACAACCCCGCCTCATGTGCAACTGGGTTCCACCAGCAGCAACAGCAGGACGAGGCTACAGTGGTTGGGGGGGGCAGGGGCGGACCCCAGCAGGAGGAGAGGAGTAGTTGCAGTTTAGAGGTCGTGAAAGGCACTGTAGCAGGAGGTGTGAAGAGAACTGCGAAAGAGACGCAAAAGGTGGAGGGGAAGCAACTGATTCTCGTCTGGATTAGAGAGAAGGGATGAGGATGCTGCAAGAGATGTTTGAGAAGAGATCTCTGCGCCCGAATGGAGAAGCAAGTAGATATAACCGCAGAAGACGCAGCAGACACCCATCTACGTCAAGCAGAGGGATTAAAAAAATAATTGATCAGTTGGATGAACTGCAATAATGTGAAAAGCAACAGAAAGCAAGTAGAGCCAAGGGCCGATGATTCAGCAACAAGTTAGCACCTTCTGCCTGGATGAGGCAGGGAAGATTCTGCCTGGATGAGGCAGGGAAGATTCTGCCTGGATGAGGCAGAGAAGATTCTGCCTGGGTGATACCTTACCTGATACCAGGGTGAGGCAGGGAAGATTCTACCTGGTTGAAACAGAGAAGATTCTGCCTGGTTGAAACAGAGAAGATTCTGCCTAGTTGAGACAGGAAAGATTCTGCCTGGTTGACACAGGGAAGATTCTGCCTGGTTGAAACAGGGAAGATTCTGCTTGGTTGAGGACGATACCTGCGCAGATAAGACAAGAAAGATAGTGCATGGATTAGAGACAGACTGTGTGGTTGGAACGGAGATTAGGGCGTGGTTCAGATAGAGAGGCTGCAGCGTGGTTGAAGGAGATGGGATGCTGCGTGGCTGAGGAAGCGATGATGCAAAAAAAAAGATGTGGATGAAAATCAAATAAAGGAGGAGAAAAAAGGTGCCACAACAAAGAAGAAGAAAGTACCACAACAGAAGAGGAGCAACAGAACCATGAACAGAGAAAAGAAACACGTGAAAATATAAAAACCTAACAGTATAAATGTCAAGTGAAAATAATAGGAACGGAAAAGGAGAACAATTTCAGAGAGAAGAGAACGCAACAAAATATTCAATAGAACAGGATTTTATTTCCTCTTAGACAACCCAGCTTAAATACGTAACTTATGAGGTTAATAGTCATAGGACCAATAGTCATAGGACCAATTCAGAGACTATAAAAACTCTGGGAAGGGAAGGCAATATGTTCCTCATGGGAGAAATAAAGTAGGAATGAACAGGTAGAAAAGTGGAATACTGGTGGAAAAGGAGAGTGAGAGGGGGTAGAGAAAGTGACAAAGGCCTTGAAAAGGGGTAGCGTTGATGGGGCGCGAGTGGGCATGGGCGGATGGAACGGTGGATATACTGCCCTGGGTATGTACTGGGTGGTGGGAGGGGGTAGGTATGTAGGTATGGGGCGTTGGGCATGCAGGAGGGTTTGCAATTGGGCAGGTAGAGTGGGTGGGCACGGGGCGGGGAATGTTAGAGTATAGAGGGTCGTTACAAGAGCAACAAGATGATACTGAATCTCAGATTCTGTCAAGGGGGTTAAGTTTTTCCTTCTTTACATTGACGGGGGTATAATGAGTATGCGAAGGAAGCCTGGGAGAGTGAGGGAGGGGTGTCTTTACTGTGGCGTTTTGATACAGTGGAGGATTCTTGTCGTGCTGTGGTCTGGCTATACATGTAGCATCCCTCGGTTTCCACCTTAGCCTCCTATGTGTCTCCCTAACCACATATGTGTCACCCCGCCAGACTTCCATGTGTCACTCCGGCGTTACCACTCTCCCCAACACTAATCACCTAATTGAGTAGCGGTACCAGCCTTGCTACCCACCTCGGGCGAACTCTCAGCAGGACTCGGTGCAAAAATAACCCGGGTTCCATAATGGCAGGAAGCGATTACACGACGCCAAACCCCTCATCGGATTGGGTCATGCAGGAAATGATGCTAATCCCGTACTGTTCTTTCAAGGTCGGCGCTCAATCCCCCAATGGTCCTGGTAGTTATGGGGCCCCGTTTCTTGTTGCTTAACACCCATATCTTGAGAGGGGATTGTTGATGAGGTTCAAAAAGAGGGAGGAAGGGTGGAAAGGGAGAATCGGGAGGGAGGGAGGGAAGGAGACGATCAAGAAGAGGTATTGAAGGGAGCAAGGGAGCGACTGGAAGGGAGGCGAGGCAGGGAGGGAGTACAAGGAGGGAATGGTAAAAACGTGAGAGATGAGTGGCCATTGGAGGGGCTGAGGAAGAAGAGAGATGACCAGCAAGAAGGAGGAGACATAACCAGCAAGAAGGAGGAGACATAACCAGCAAAAAGAAGGAGAAATAACCAGCAAGAAGTACAGATGACCAACAAGAACATAAGAAAGAACAAACAAGCAGAAAGCAAATTGTGAACGAGATATTTACAAAAATAATCAGAATTTTGTTTCAATAATTATAATAATTACTCGATAGACTAATTATGTTGAAGCAATTTAGTGTCTAAACAGAAAAGTGACTGTAATTCCCAGAAAGTTTTTTTAAACCAAATTTAAAAAAAATATATATATTTTACTTAAATTCTTAAAAGTATTGAGAAAATCGACGTTTACAACAAGGACTGAAGCGTGACAAAGCTTTACACAGTTAAGGAGGATTGTTGCAAGGTCACGGAGGATTATTGGAGGCTGAGGAAGGATTATTGGAGGCTGAGGAAGGATTATTGGAGGCTGAGGAAGGATTATTGGAGGCTGAGGAAGGATTATTGCCAAGTGAGGAACAGTTAGGGGAGGATGATTGATAGGTGAAAAATAATTAGGAAAGATGATTGACAGGTGAGGAACACCATAATGAGAGAAACCACCGTGATATGGGTGAGAGAATTGCTTATAAATGATTTGTAAAATGCAGTGTTCACCTTAGTCGACTTGCAAGAAAGTGAGCCTGGGTTCGAATTCCGAACAAGTGTTGGTAAATCTTTTTACAACTGATGCCTCGTCTTACCTAGCATCAAATAGGTATCTGAGGGTTACCTATTTACCTAAGTAGCAAAAACATCTATTTTTGTCTCCCTATTACCTTTTTTTTGTTACCTAAGCAACAAAAAACGCAGAAATGGTCCTCAAGGAGAAAGGAAGTTCCAGGAAGAGTTAAATGAGAAATGAAACCGAAGATTTGAATTTTAGATCTTAGTGAACATAACTTTCTCCTTGCATTGGCTGCTAAGTAGACTCGATATAGCACTGCCACACGTCTTAATCCTCACTTAAATCCAATTTACGCCGTTAAGCTAGTGGCTGAACCCCTTTACTTGCTTTCCGGTACTTATAACCATATTGACCGGAGTGTTACCTCACCACACAGGGAACATTAGGCAATGGTTCATATCCGCTAACATACTGACCAGCACAGGAGAGATTGCAGAACATAATAATTTATCAACGTTTGAAACGCTTGAATGGCATAATAAATTGAAAAGAATGAAGTAAAATTTTCTGTATTGAAAGGTCCGGAGTGTCGTTTAACCGGATCATATGAAAAACAAAAAATGGCTTCTGCTGGATGAGAAAAAAAATTATGGTTGCAATTAAGGTGATTGATGACTTAGACTGACCCTCAGAAGCCCAGACCACAGAGGCTGGTGAGAGCTGTGCCCCGTGTTATGATGGACTTCATTAACCTGTTGCACTCGAATGAAAGCCTTTCTCTGATGAGCCCAGCGATTGTATATTGTTCACTCTCACCTTCAGTGGCTCACATGTGACTCCTTCTCGGTGCATATGGTACACAAGTGACTTCTTCTTCACCTATGTTGTACACATATGACATTAAGCCCCTAGTAGATTTTTGAGATTCTAGCGATGTCTATTTTCATGTTTCACTATATATATATATATATATATATATATATATATATATATATATATATATATATATATATATATATATATAGTGAAACATGAAAATAGACATCGCTAGAATCTCAAAAATCTACTAGGGGCTTAATGTCATATGTGTACAACATAGGTGAAGAAGAAGTCACTTGTGTACCATATGCACCGAGAAGGAGTCACATGTGAGCCACTGAAGGTGAGAGTGAACAATATACAATCGCTGGGCTCATCAGAGAAAGGCTTTCATTCGAGTGCAACAGGTTAATGAAGTCCATATATATATATATATATATATATATATATATATATATATATATATATATATATATATATATATATATGTATGTATATATATATATATATATATATATATATATATATATATGCTATATATATATATATATATATATATATATATATATATATATATATATATATATATATATATATATATATATATACAAATATATATCTCGTACTTGCCTACGTTAACTGTTATTTTATTAATATATTGTTGGAGTTAAAATAAGCCTTAATTAGTAACCATATAAAATTCAGACACGATTAAATGGGAAAATAATTATCTTAAATTTATACGTTTTTAAAAGTACTTAAATAATCTTTTTCTTGTAAGAATTGTAAATATGTTCCCTCTAAGTGGATTTGAACACGAGTGTGTTATACTGTCATATTGCGGAGTATTTGCTTTTGTCTGTTGAAATATTTTCTTCCCTCGTGGCAGAATCAACATTCTTAGTTGTTGTGGGTGCAGGTGTAAACAATGTCTCTCCTGTGTTGTATTCAGTCACTCGTGTAAATGATTCCAAGATCCATCATTGCCAGCAGTTCCTCGACTTTGTTACATATGACATCAGCAGGGTTAGGTCCGCTTACTACGCCTTACATCAGATAACATCGCCGAGATCAGCAGAAACTGCTTCTTTTTGGCGATGCATTAAAGCTTTCAATACAGCAGTGCAAGAGATATATATAGTTTGGTAGTCAAGACCCGTCTTGGCCAGCTGGGAAAGAGGTCGAGGTGACGCGCCTGTCAATCTTGTATAAAGCCCTAGAAAAAAAAGGAAAAAAAGTTTTGACAGTACGTGACAGTTGGCTACCCCAGTCAAGGAGACTTCAACGCAGCGCCACAGGAATCCAGAGCTCACATCGCTACGCACTTTGTCATTGTCATTGTCATCTGCGCAATTTCTCTTGGCTTGTGCCTACTGTGTAATTACTCTCGACTTGATGGTACCCATTCGCTTTTTCCATAGTCGCATGATTGTCCAATCTGTCCTTGGTCAGAATTTTGCTGCAGTCAAGAACTAATCCTTGGATGCCTGATCAACAATGGTGTCATTGGTTGCCCACAGTTAATTACGTGTCTGTGAACATACAATCGTCTATGCTTTCAAACACAAAAAGAAGTATGTGATTTCTTATTTATTTAGGAACTCAGGCACGTGTATACATGTGGCTATTGTTTGTAACACCCTGCTTGTCCACACATCCTGCTTGTCCACACAACCTTCTACAGCCACGTCTCTAGGACACCTGTTTATTTCCGAGTCACTGTTTACTTCCCGTACACCTGCTTATTTTGTTCGTCTGAATGCCAGAAAACATCTGCTTAGCCACATGTGCCTTTTGCCTGAAGCCGCCTACTTGTACACAGGTGCCTACTGGCCAAAATATATCTGTTTATCAACAGATGGCCTGCTTGCCTCCAGCAATCTGGTTTTAATAGTTACTGACTAGTTTGTGGACAGTGTTTTTATGTATCTGTTTAGAGCTGTTTTTTTCTAATGCCACCTGCTTATCTGAAGCCAGTATGTTGTCGCCTGCAACCTACTTTCCTCTGCCTCCCCTCTCCTGCTCCATCCAGCTGCTTATTTACAACCACCTGCTTTCCATGATTGCTTATATCTCAGCATATACCTGCTTAGGATAGCTGTTGTCAGCTGCTAATTTGCAAAGGCCAGCTGCGACCATCTGCTTGTCCGTAATCACTTGCAGCCAGGTGGTTGTTGTATCCAGATGGTTAGCAGTGCAACGTTGTTTGTACAAGGCCACCTGTAATCACCTGGTCGTTGGTAGACAACTAATTGCCCCCCTGCCTGTCTTGCAGAAGCTGTCATCTTGCCCATAGCAAACTGGGAGTTTACGGCTGCTTGTTTGGCCACGGCAACCAATTTGTACGCGGCCATCCGCTTGTCCACGGCCACCCATTTGTTCTCTTTCCCACAACCACCTAATTGTAAACTTGGCCACAACCACCCACTTGGCCATTTGGCCATAACCACCCACTTGGCCACTTGGCCACAACACAACCTCTCGTGTTTGCCTATGGCCATCCACTGACCCGCGGAAGGCCACCTGCTTGTCTGTGGTCATCTCTAGCCTGTGATAATCCGCTTGTCTGCGGTTAACTGTTACCAGTTACCCACTTAACTGCGGGTACCCCTCTTACCCACACGCACAATTGGCCTTAGAGACCTCGCTGGGGCCGCTTTTTTGTCGTGTGGATTTGCATTAGTCGATTTAAGGGAAGATACAGAGACATTGTTATGGTGAGAGGTTACACCAGACGAGTCTTATCTTAATGTAAATCTTGGACAATATCAGGGGTCACATATGGCAGTGATTAATTGAATTACTATATCACAAATTCGGTGCTATGTATTTTATTCACACATTGACGTCCTGAGGCTGATACACCTGACATAAACACGTACATATGAGCTCCTCGCACACGGCCACACATGTGAAGACATGCAGACATGGTTGGAGAGTTTAACACATCAACATGTGTTAACTTTCACATTCCGTCTCTCGTACACCAAATTACTGTATCAGAACACAAATTAACACACCTCCTTTTCCGAATGAGTTTCCAGATACAATCCAGAATCCTAAATCTAAAAAAAAACGTGTGTTTCGTTAATATTTTTGCGATCAAAAGAGTGAAAATGATTAATTGGTATTAATCTACCAATTAATGATGCATTCAATATGCAAGCTTAATATTTTAAATTGAAATATTAAAAAAAAATTAATAGTCCTGTTATTCATGCATCGGATTACAAGCTGTTAGACCTGTTAGTCTATCAGCCTGGTTGACCTGACTACCAAACAGGAGGCTTGGTCAGAGACCGGGCTGCAGAGATATTGAATTTCGGAACTACCTCACGGCCAGGTCTCAATCTGTCATAGATTTTGAGATTAGAAAAGCAAAACGTTTTGAGGAGTGAGGATTTGTTCCAGATCAGTTCCTGTTTAGAAGTCTCTGCAACGCTTATATCCTGCCATGATGAGCTAAGTACACTGTGCTATGATGATCACAGTAAACTGTGCAATGATGATCACAGTAGACTGTGCAATGATGATCACAGTAAACTGTGCAATGATGATCACAGTAAACTGTGCCATGCTGTACATCATCGCCCAACATCAGCACTGCTGTGTAAATTACACAACAGTGCTTTCCTAATAGTGCTTTCCTAACAGTGCTTTCCCAGTGTGTGCTTTCCTAGTAGTGCTTCATAGCAGTGATTTTCTAGCTGTATTTTCCTAGCAGTGATCACCAAACTGGAGATTGTGTCTAACTCTTTATTTTATCCTACCAACACGTTGTGCTTTGAGTTTTTTTTTTTACTCTGATAACGTTTAAAATAATTATCGTTTCTGGTCATGAAGGTGTAGATGGAGGTGGCTTCCAAGACTTCTTGTTGTGCATTCCAGTTGTGATCATCCGTACAGAATCAGTATTTCCAGCTTTCAGCAATGGTTTCCTATTTTTTCTTTAATTTTAAAAGAGGGTTGTCGCTCTCCACTTTCTAATTTGTCATAGTATCTCGTATGTAAAGATCAAGTCCATTCAGTTAATAATACGTTCTACAATTGTGAGATTGAGTTCACGTAATGTACCCGGTATAGAATGTCGTAGAATATAGAAATGCATTCACTCCACCACACTGTTCTTCTCTTTTTAGTATTCCTTGCCACACACACACATGTTTCCTCCACAGGCTTCTTTCCTCCTCTCCTCCGCTCTCTCCTCTCTCTCTCTCTCTCTCTCTCTCTCTCTCTCTCTCTCTCGCTCTCTCTCTCTCGTCTCTCTCTCTCTCTCTCTCTCTCTCTCTCTCACCCCACACACACACACACCAATCTTTTCTCTTCCACCCACTTTTAAATGTTATCGTTTCCCGTCCACTGTGGAGATTGCTCGCTCCATAGTGGAGGGGAAAATAGTGGAGATGGGAGAGAGATTGCACTCTCATCCTCATCTCCACTCTCACTTTGCCTCTTCCACCCCACCCCCTCCCATTCTTCTCCACATAACCTTCCATACTCCACATATAACACTACTTCCAGCGACACTTACCACAGCTTTCTCCCCAGTCTGCTTCACCCATATTCTCTTCCTGGAATATGCTGGAGCGGACTGGAACCCACACCTTGTGAAGCATAAACATTGAAAATGCACGAGGTTTTGCAACAAGATTAATACCAGAGATTAGAGGGCTACTCTATGAGGGTAGTTCAAGGGAAATAGAAATAGTTGTCCAGACCACACACTAGCAGGTGAAGGGACGACGACGTTTCGGTCCGTCCTGGACCATTCTCAAGTCGATTGTGACTTGAGAATTCTCACAATCGACTTGAGAATGTCCAGGACGGACCGAAGCGACGTCGTCCCTTCACCTTCCAGTGTGTGGTCTGGTCAACATACTTTAGCCACGTTATTGTGACTCATCGTCTGCATTAGAAATAGTATAATCTATGAGGATAGCTCAAGGGACAACCCGTCCTCGCAAATTCGTATAGTCAATATTGACTTATTAAATAAGTGCATAGGTGACATACTAACATAATAGTTTCCCTTGAAAAGCTTCATAGAAAACACCGACCTTACCTAACCTTGTTAGTATGTTAAGATAAGCATCTTATTGCTTCGTATTACAATTATTCCCTAACTAATACCTATAATAGGTTAAGTAACAATTGTAATTACGAAAGCTAAAAAATGTCATATTTATATACACATAACATACAGTAGGTTAGGTAAGGTCGGTGTTTTCTATGAAGCTTTTCAGGAAAACTATATATGTTTAATATGTCACCTAAACGCGGTAACTAATAAGTCAATATTGACTATACGATTTGCGAGGACGGTTGCAAGGGAAGGCACAGTATGGGTTCAGGAACTGAACCCCTATACATGTGCCTCTGTAACCCTTTCCATCACTACGCCCACGTGATCGGGATGCAGTAATAACCATACTACTACCACCAAGTCTAAATTAGTTAACTGGAGTTCCGCTGTAAATGAGCCGTGTGGCTACTTGAGTCCCTCATATTATCGCAATTTCATCTGAAACCGTCAATCTCTTTCACGAGGTTTAAAAGTTAGAATAAATAAATGGAGAAGCCTTTGAGTGCAGAATGCAATCATGCAAGGCTGGTCGACACAAGGAGACACATTTGCTAATGTACTCTGATAGGAAGGGAAAAATAACCTGGTACTCACATCAGTACAGAGAACGTGTGAGGCAAATGTTTGACACGTGTAAATAATTTAGTTGAATTCATCTGACGCGTTAATGTAAGCGTTTAGTGATGGTTTTCTTCTCCTTCTGAGCTGTGGAAGTCTTTGATATCTTAAAATAAATCTTAAAATATTGATTTATCTGACCCAAATTATATCCCTTAAGATTTATATCCAACAAACTTAATTTTCTTGACATAAATAAATCACTGTCATGAATTGTTATATCTGAGATAATAATAGAACTTGATAGTCAATTGTTCCTTATTAATATATGCTAATTGCGCAATTAAGGGTGATTGTATGTGTATTTCTTTACCCAAGAGTAATCTACTCAAGATTAATATGTATGCTTCTCAACTTTACACAACTAATTGTAGAGTATTCGTACCGTAAATATGTGTTTTGTTCAATTAAGAATCAATAAAACACTATCCGATCATTTCACACACCACACGTTGATATAAATAATATAAATATAGGTGGGTCAGGGTAGGCCCCATTGTCTCACTTTAAGAAGAGTTGGCTCTCATTGTGACCCCAAAACCACCCAGAGAGAAAGAGAGAGAGACCCAGGTATCACCGGGTCCCCTTCAAGTGTGACATAATATACCTTGCTATTGAGGTGCAGTTATATACTCCCTATATACCCATTCATATATTCACATCGTGCTGTTGCTTCAGCATAAATAAGAGAAATAAAGGAATTGCTAAAATGGCAGCAATTGATACATTACGAATCCATTGTAAGTAGCCCATAGAGGCTGTACCGGGCGTCTGCCTCTGGCTGTGAGAGATTACTGTCTTGGGGAGTGTGCCTACACGCTCTCAAGAAGATTGCCTCCTTAACTCTGTTGAAATGAATAACATTTTAAGTGCAATTCAGCGTTAAGGATTCTCAGGAAGTGTGAGTGTGTGTGTGTGTGTATTCACTTAGTTGTATTTTACGGGGGTTGAGCTTTGCTCTTTCGGGCCCGCCTCTCAACTGTCAATCAACTGTTTACTAACTACTTTTTTTTCACACCACACACACACACACACACCCCAGGAAGCAGCCCGTGACAGCTGACTAACTCCCAGGTACCTATTTACTGCTAGGTAACAGGGCATTCAGGGTGAAAGAAACTTGCCCATTTGTTTCTGCCGGGTGCGGGAATCGAACCCGCGCCACAGAATTACGAATCCTGCACGCTATCCACCAGGCTACCTGGCCCCCGTGTGTGTGTGTGTGTGTGTGTGTGTGTGTGTGTGTGTGTGTGTGTGTGTGTGTGTGTGTGTGTGTGTGTGTGTGTGTGTGTGTACTCGCCTAGTTTTACTCATCAAGTTGTGTTTTCAAGAATTGAGCATCGGTTCTCTTGTCCCACTTCTCAACTGTCAATCAACTGGTGTACAGATTCCTGAGCCTACTGGGCCCTATCATAGCTACATTTCAAACTGTGTATGGAGTCTGCCTCCACCACTTCATTTCTACTACATTCCATTTCTAAACTACTCTGACACTGAAAAATTCTTTCTAATGTCTCTGTGGCTAATTTTCGTACTTAGTTTCCATCTCTGTTC
>WNGS01164437.1:60873538-60928122 GCA_020271785.1 Procambarus virginalis
GGGACCCATAGCCTCGGAGAAAAAATAAAGAGTACTCAGAGAAAACCTTGTGGATCGTCACTGATCACTTTGATATTTTCTTCCCCTACCACCCCTATTCTTTTGGTATGTGTGTATATATATCTCTAACTTTATTTGAAAATGTCATTACACAAAAAGGGTTACAACATTGGTATATATACACTCTGGCATGCAGGTAATCGGGTGGATAGGGGCATTATGTGCGCGAGGAGATTGTGAAGCATAGAAACAGCAAGGAATAGCAGCTTGCCACACCTGTCCCTCGTTCCCCTGCCACTAGCCTTCACCCTACCCATCTCCCCCTCTTCCCCCCACCACCCCTATC
Source organism: Procambarus virginalis (assembly GCA_020271785.1). Lineage (NCBI taxonomy): Eukaryota > Metazoa > Arthropoda > Malacostraca > Decapoda > Cambaridae > Procambarus > Procambarus virginalis. The sequence continues at coordinate 60,873,885 of WNGS01164437.1, forward strand.
CCCATCCACCCAGTGGGTTCCCTACCCACAGAATCCCCAGCAACCAGCCTGGCATTCCCATATTTCAGCTAATACAGACCAAAGTTTGAAACTAAATTCCATTAAAACCTAATTCTAAAGTTATTGGATTTTTCAGCAATTTTCGCGATCTCTGATTCTAAGAACTACCGTGTTGTTCTTTCCTGATCGGTAGTGAGCGATAGTGACTTGAAATGAATAGATCATAGTGTATAAGATAACTATCAAGAGACAACGAAGCTTATTAAGTTAATAAAAATAGCTAATCAGTTAGCTATTAAGCTAATAAAAAGCAATAGCTTATAAACTCTTGGTTTTATGTTTTATCTCGGGTTGTTGTACAGTAATTTGTCTGTGAACGAGGTTTTTGTTACGAAATAGAGGTTAGTTTAGGTGTAGTGGAAGTCCGGGTGTTTGTGAGTCCTAGAACAGGTGTTGTTTGTGAGTCCGGGTGTAAGTGTGGTTTGTGAGTCCTGGTGTAGGTGTTGATTGTGAGTCCTGGTGTAGGTGTGGTTTGTGAGTCCTGGTGCAGGTGTTGTTTGTGAGTCCTGGTGTAGGTGTTGATTGTGAGTCCTGGTGTAGGTGTGGTTTGTGAGTCCTGGTGCAGGTGTTGTTTGTGAGTCCTGGTGTAGGTGTTGATTGTGAGTCCTGGTGCAGGTGTTGATTGTGAGTCCTGGTGTAGATGTTGTTTGTGTGTCCTGGTGCAGGTGTTGTGAGTGAGTACTCATGGAGATGTTGTGTTCATTCTACATTAAAACAGCTTTGAGCTTAAACCAACACATGGAATACATAATACAGGTGCAAGGGATTACATGTGTAATCCCTTGCATCTGTTCAACGCCAGGGTCAACATTACGGAACAGCTCATTAGACCTGCTTAAATACAGCTGCATTAATCGACTGCCCTACGACATGGTAAAAGAATTACAACCAGAAGTTCTACTAACCTTACTGCTGCAGAGTCCAAGTAAGGGCAATAGAACTTCTGGTTGCAATTCTTTTACCATGTCGTAGCTCAGTCGATTAAGGCAGCGTCTGGGATGCTCTCGGACGTAGGTTCGAATCCTCGTCACGGCCCTTGTGGATTTGCTCTTTTGTCATAACTGTAGCTTATGCTCGTCGGAACCTTTTGGGTGAGGTACCAACAATGTACCAAACCCACGAGGTGAGTTCTAGGGAAGGTACCAACTTTTCAAAGCCACGAGGTAAGTGCCAGGGGAAGATACCAACTTTTCAAAGCCACGTAGTAAGTGCCAGGACAGGAACCGCGTCTAAGCCAAATTTCTTCCAAAAATATTTTGTTTAAAGATTTACTTTGCAATTTTAATAATAAAAAAAAACTGAAATAAAAACAGTCAACTCAAATGTTCGTCGTACAACTGGATAAATTAGAATTAGTTAAAGCGGCCACGATTCAAGTTTGGTTGCTGAATGCTGCTGAATTGTGAGCTGAATGAAGGAGGGATACAAAAGATGATTTATTCTCTCCATTAAACATCATTCTTACTCGAGGGAGATATTTAATGATGTTAGTTAGGGAGTGAAACCTGTGATTGAGCATGGAATTCTTCATCCGTGTTCGTTCCTCTAAGGAAAATATGGTCTACAAGTTACGTATCATTTCGAATAATGCACAAGAATAATGATCCACAGGCTGAAATATCTTCAGACATATGTGTGTGTGTGTGTGTGTGTGTTGTGTGTGTGTGTGTGGTGTGTTGTGTGTGTGTGTGTGTGTGTGTGTGTGTGGTGTGTGTGACTGTCCTTTTCCTCCTTCAAAGCCAGATAGACAGTGGAATACCTTTAAGAGAAATGTTTCATATCAGTTAAATTTGCAAACTGCATGCTTAGCTCACATTCCAAACGACAAAAGAAGAATGTCTCCATCTGTGTGCAAATGAAGAACCAAGTCGAAATGAGCCATACAACCCTTGAGTTCTGTTTAATATTACGTGGTATTCATATCAAAAAATGACTTTATGCTTAATACAAAAACTAGGAAATCTTTTTTCCTTTTATCAAATTTAAATCAAAACCTCAAAAATTAATTTACGATTGAAAATATATTAATTGGTTCCTGATTCAGGGGCTGTTTATAACATTTACATATGTTAGAAATATTTTTATATTTTATAAATAATATAAAAGAGAATATTTTTTTTACTTTCAGGTAAGGAGAGACGACTACCTACCTGAGAGGAGGAAGGAGATTTAAGGTAAGGTCTAATTCTTACTTGTTATTGGGTAAGGTTTGTTACCTCTCCTGTGGGAGTTGGGTAAGGTTTCTTACCTTTCCTGTGGGAGTTGGGTAACGTTTGTTACCTCTCCTGTGGAGGTTGGGTAAGGTTTGTTACCTCTCCTGTGGGAGTTGGGTAGGGATTGTTGCTTCTCCTGTGGAGGTTGGGTAAGGTTTGTTACCACTCCTGTGGGAGTAGGGTAAGGTTTGTTACGTCTCCTGTGGGAGTTGGGTAAGGTTTCTTTCCTTTCCTGTGGGGGGTTGGGTAAGGTTTCTTACCTTTCCTGTGGAGGTTGGGTAAGGATTGTTACCTCTCCTGTGGGGGTTGGGTAAGGTTTCTTTCCTTTCCTGTGGGAGTTGGGTAAGGATTGTTACCTTTCCTGTGGGGGTTGGGTAAGGTTTCTTACCTTTCCTGTGGAGGTTGGGTAAGGATTGTTACCTCTCCTGTGGGGGTTGGGTAAGGTTTCTTTCCTTTCCTGTGGGAGTTGGGTAAGGATTGTTACTTTTCCTGTGGGGGTTGGGTAAGGTTTCTTTCCTTTTCTGTGGGAGTAGGGTAAGGTTTGTTACCTCTCCTGGGGGGTTGTATGTGCTAAGAACATAACAGTTTAAGAACGTGAAGTGATAGCGTTGCAACTTGAAAAGTGAGGTGAGAAAATATAATGACAATGAGCTAATGAGGGTCACACTTGTACAATGAGGTGAGGAGAATTACATAAGGTCACTATTATAGACAGTAAACTGAGTTCAAGGATATTTGGAAATTGGAAGAGAGGAAAACAAAGAAACATTAAGAAGGAGAGAGAGAGTGAGTGAGAGAAACAGAAAGGGAGAGAGACAGAGATAACTATTTGAGATGCATTAAGATTACCAAGGAGAAATCTGAATTATTTTCCAGACTTCTCCTTATATTACAGTTGGATAGGTCGGTACGGTGAGGTCTTCGCTCCTTGCAGAGGCATTAGTTCGATCCTCGATAATCCAAGTGAACAGGCGTCGTTCCTTCAGCCCCGTCCTCTCTATTCCTGCTCCTATCCTGTCCTTGTGACTCTTCTATTTGCTGCATGGTCATTCTGGCTTAGTTATTTCTCATACTATCCTTTATTTCCTTGTGCGTTTTTTTGGACGGAGTTTTATGTTATCGATAGTTTAAACTCTGGAATATTTTTTCCATAAAATATACTCGAAATATTAGCAAGGTCTCTTTAAATAAAAATATAATAAAATTATATTTTCTCTATTTGCAGTCAACATTTAATTATTTCCAATATGTCAATGCATCATTTGTTCATACTTATTAATCGGATAAATAGAACATTTTTTGCCAATTATAGATTATATTTGAAGTCTCTGGTAATATATGTCATCAGCAATCAGATATTATCAGCTTTATGGTATCAGTTATCAGGTATTTATATTAGTTATCAGGTATTCGTTATCAGTCATTAGTTATCAGGAATCAGTAATTAGTTATCAAGTATTCGGTATCAGTTATTAGTTATCAAGTATTCGGTATCAGTTATTAGTTTTCAGGTATCAATTATTAGTTATCAGGTATTCGTTATCAGTTTATATGCATCCTCTATCTCCTAACACACGTACAGAATACTGATGCACGCTAACACAATTATTTCAATATTTGACAAGACAGCTGTGGTGTGGATGCTTATGAGTGGCGGCATAGTGTGGATACTGGTGGAGGAAGCTGTGGTGGATGCTGGTGGTCGAAGCTGTGGTGGATGCTGGTGGATGAAGCTGTAGTATGGATGCTGGCCTATTACGGAGCCTTCACCGTGGGAGATCATATATAATATGCCTGATCACTCGTGTTAATTACCCTCCACATTCCCTTGTGATCGCGGGTCACAACTCCCTGTGTGTGTGTTGGTGATTAAGTCACATCGTTATATTAAATTGCCTGTCCACAGGTGCTCTTCTGGTGCCCACACTCTTTTGAGTTTTGGTCCATGCTAATCATATTGTCACTGGTATATCAAGTTTTCGAAATTTTTTGACTTGGTGAGAGATGGGCTTGGGCTTGTCAGTACACCGGAGGTCTCGTTTCATGTAGGTCAAGCGTTCGAGACACAATGGTCTAAGTGATTTGGCACTGGTCCCTTCCCTCCTTAATATCCCGGATCCTTGTCCCTATATCCCTATCAGGTGCTATGAAGTAATTCTTAAGGAGAAAGAGAGACAGACAAACTTTTAAAATATCTTTATCGTACATTTAATCGTCAAATTAATTTGTGTTCTATTTAGAAGCTTTTGTGGGCTTTTATCTACATATCTAAATATCTAAATAAGTGTAGAGCACTGCTTCTACATGCTCTTATCTTATAGCATCGAATGGAGTCCTATTTGTGAAGTCGTTCAAAACAAAATCATCTTTTTCAACCATCAGACAGAAAGCAAAGTAGTGTTTTGGTGGGTTCCATGTAAGGCTCCCACAGAGACTTTATCAGGGCACAAGAAATAGACCCTTCTATTTGCCCCTCGTCTTAACTAATACCCAAAGTCCACCCTGAGATGAGGGCAGTAAGTCAGCCTGTCGGTAGACTTGAGTCGGCACACTTACAGTCTCCCTAAGTTGAGCTGTGTTTCCCTTCTTCAATATACGTTTCTCGTGGACTCCTTTTGTACTGATCCAAGGCTGCTAAACTTGCCATTGTTACCTGATTGCCAAACGGATGCTTACTATCAACTGTTCATTATATTTCCTATCAGTCTTGGTGTGTCTGCCTCTATCGCGGCTTCGAAATTTGTATTATCGTGATTGGCAAATTTGGGACTTGAATTGTTGAGTTATTGCATAAATATCATGTAGACAAATGACTGACTTGGTAAATTACTAGTTCGCTCCCCGAATGATTTCTAAAATGTTGTTGCAAATGGCGGATAAGGAGCTGATGAATGGCAGCCAGAGCGTGAATGAATGGCAGCGAAAGCGTTGATGAATGACAGCCAGAGCGTTGATGAATGACAGACACAACATTGATGAATGACAGACACAGTGTTGATGATTAAAATCTTCCCACAAATTAAATCCTTGTCTTTGAAAGATTTTTCTGACAAACATTATCTTTTTTAAAGACACGTTCTCGATACCCTAACTAGACGTTTTATTGACAGTTTTATAAGCATTAGTAGTAGGTGGAGTAGATGTAATAGCAGTAGAAAAACTTGTAGTGGGGGTTGTAGGAATAGAAAAGTAGAAGTAGAAGCAATATGAGTAGAAGTAGGAGTAGAAGGATTAGGAATAGTGGCAGTACTAGTAGTATGGTAATAATTATGCTAGTGCTATTGTCCTTGCCAATGTATCATTACTATGTTGACCAGACCACACACTAGAAGGTGAAGGGACGACGACGTTTCGGTCCGTCCTGGACCATTCTCAAGTCGATTGTGATGAGGAAGTAGAGACAGGCAATAAATAGGCAAGAGATTACTTGCCTGTTATCATTACTACATTAACCTACCAGGAAAGAACTTGGCACAATATATCACCCAAGAACTTTATACTTGTTCAAGAAGTTCAATGATGGCAACCATCGTCCTCACTCACAAAGGAAATTCAGTTCAGAATGTCAATTGTCTGGTGGTATACAGACCTTTAAATGCCATTAGAGTGATTTAAAATATTCATAGGATAAAGGGTAAAAAATCAACTAGCGGATAATGAGAAAGTTCTACATAAGTTCAGCCATTTTTTTATTGAGTTGCGAGCTGAAGGCTGTTTAAAAGTCGTCGGTCGAAAGTCCATTAATCAAACCCTGAAAGAGGTGAATGGGTATGTTCCTCATATATTATAATGTATATTATACATTGGAGATATATGTTAGCGGCCATGCCATCATGATTCAAAGCCTGCACACAATATACCCCTATAATAGTGATATATAACCGGGCTCTTTGACTGGTATATTACTGCGGGCTCACCATAGCCCGTGTTACCTGGAACTTTTTGTTTAAGGTCGCGAATCTTTAACAACAACAACAACTGGTATATTAAATTGGCATATAATCTAACACTGAATTACATACAACCTATGCGTTAAAATATTGAAATCCATGTATACCCGATTAGTTCATACAACACCAAACTCAAAGTTACGTGCAAAATACAGATCAAAATATGAGCTTGGACTCAATACCTACATACAGTTACACAGAAAAACATTATTATTATCTACGAGTTAAATTTCCTATGAAATGAAAGAATATCATTGGCTCAGTTTTACATAATGCCTCTAAGTAATTAACTTTGATGTATTTTCTAGTATGGCCGGGTCCCGGGTTCGATCCCGGGCGCCGGGGAGAAACATTGCGCAGAGTTTCTTTCACCCTATGCCCTTGTTACCTAGCAGTAAAATAGGTACCTGGGTGTTAGTCAGCTGTCACGGGCTGCTTCCTGGGGGTGGAGGCCTGGTCGAGGACCTGACCGCGGGGGCACTAAAGCCCCGAAATCATCTCAAGATAACCTCAAGATGGCTAAAAGTGGTTTCAAATTGAATGAACTCTCGGCATGTTAACCGTGACACCTTTTTGGGTGGACCCATGAACAGCTGGGTACCATTATTTGATATAATATATATAAACATTAATTTGCATATATGACAATGTTCATTTCCAATCTCGCTAAATAACAGACTTCGCCCTCACTAAGATTTATCTAGCATGCTATTTTTATGTAATTAATTGTTCCAAATGTTCGTAATTAAAAGTTCCAAGTAGCACGGGCTCACCATAGCCCGTGCTACATAGAACTTTGTTCCAGATAGCGAATCTTTAACAACAACAACAATCTTTTCGAGCTTACGTTTTGTGTTTATTGAAAATGGTTACAGGGGTGAAGGGAAATGAGTTGAAAAAGATGGTGAAGTGTAGGAATGGTGATGGAGGGTAGGAAAAATGGTTGGGAAGGGAATGAGGGCTAGGGTTAGGAAAGTTAAGAAGATAGTGGTGGAAGGGAGGAAGTGGGCGGATAGGGAAGATGTTGAAGGGTAAAGGGGGGGGTAGGGAATAGGGAAGTGGTGAAGGAGAAGGAAGATGGTGAAAGATAATTTAGTTGGTGAAGAAGGGGAAGGGTGATGATGGAGAGGAAAAGTAATAGATAGGTATTTTGTTGTTGCTGTTGTTGTTAAAGATTCGCTACCTGGAACAAAGTTCCAAGTAGCACGGGCTATGGTGAGCCCGTAAAATAGATAGGTAATCCAGCATTGCCCGATGCTGGATTGATGATGGCTACTCAGATGAAGAGAGTATTCAGTGAAAATGGCTGCAATGGTGAAGATAGCCGCGTATAATGCAGATAGCTGCAGGGTGTGTGTAGTGAAAATGATTCCAAATGATGATGGTTGTGAGTAGGCAAGATGGTTACAGGGAGGAAGATAGTGCGCGGTAAAGATGGTTAGAGAGTCGGTGATCGTTTATGGTGAAGATGGATATATAGAGAGATGATAGTTGTGGAGCAGAGATGGTTCCAGTGATGTTGATAGTGTGTAGTGAAGACGTGGCGTCTGTCACTCGTTCCACGCTGAGTTTCCCTTCAATTATTACTACATAATCACGGGAAAAAAACAATTTGTAATTTGTATTCGAATCTAAACACAGTTTTTCTTTTACAGAATATCATATGCTGTGCAATGTTGTCTTCAATAATACCCTTAGATGGGTACATTTCGGATGCTTTAGAAGAGATCTCTTCCTCCCATTTAATTTCTGTGGTTCTAGTTCGAGAACCATTCCTGTGATACCTCACAAACGGCTCATTTCGTTATCGTGGTCCCTTGAGACATGTGTATTGTCTCTGGGTTCGATATCCTTCCAGTTGTAGTGGTTGGTACACCAATTGAGGACCAGTTCCCATTGGTCTGAATACTTTGGCACAATTACCTCACTTCGTTCATATATTCCCTTGCTCTTGCAACCACTTGGGCTGGACGGTAGAGCGACGGTCAGGCTTCGTGCAGGTCGGCGTTCAATCCCCGACCGTCCAAGTGGTTGGGGCATCATTCCTTCCCCCCATCCCATCCCAAATCCTTATCCTGACTTCTTCCAAGTGCTATATAGTCATAATGACTTGGTGCTTTTCCCCTGATAGTTCAATTCAATTGCTCCTCTTGTATTGTTGTTGTTGTTATAGGTTCAGCTACTCGGAACAAGTTCCAAGTAGCACGGGCTATGGTGAGCCCGTAACTTACCTGGCACAGGAGCTGGGCAAGAAGCACGGGCTATGGTGACCCGTAACTTACCTGGCACAGGAGCTGGGCAAGAAGCACGGGCTATGGTGAGCCCGTAACTTACCTGCACAGGAGCGGGGCAAGAAGCACGGACTATGTTAGCCTCGTGGACAGGAGATGTCTCCCGTCTCCTCTTGTATATTCCCACGTGCTAAATAGCCATTTTCGGGGCCTACCTCCGGGTTGGCATCATTAATAGAGTCAACCTTATTTTTCCAGCTCATCACGTTTGCGAAGAGCATAGCTCTTTCTTCGTCTTATACAGGAGTGTGGAGACGTAAGGTTGTTCTAAGGTACATTGCACAATATCCCTGGCTCTTAAAGACGAGCCGCTTTGATCCTCTGCCCAAAATATTTGTTCTTCAAGACACGACAGCCCGCATGCTTCCAGACATTAATTATATATAATCCACCAAATTTGACAGGTCTGAAAAAGACGTTATTACCCACATTAATCTTTCAACAACATACAATAATACAACAATGGAAAAAATCTTTGGCTTTATTAGAGAAATGCAGGACCCATATTAAGCCCACTTCGCCCTGCTATCACGAGATCAGCGGTCTGATTACAATCGCGACTCTGATTGTAATTTTCAGCATGTGTGTGCGATCAATATAATCGTATAGAGAGAGAGAGAGAACTTCCCAACACGGGTTATCTGGTGCGGTCATCACAACGCGAGATGCTTCGGTGCCGGAGTGGGATACGTCTCTCTCTCTCTCTCTCTCTCTCTCTCTCTCTCTCTCTCTCTCTCTCTCTCTCTCTCTCTCTCTCTCTCTCTCTCTCTCTCTCTCTGGACCAGGACCTGGAGCAATCCATGCCAAAGTGGCACACCAGTGAAGGCTTAAAGTTCCAGTTGGACAGCAGATAGGTGTCTCTGGAATCCTTATTGTGGGTGATGGTAGCTCAGTGGGTAGAGTTGCTCCATATCTGGTCTGCGGTTCAAGGCTTCGAATGACCAAGTGAATGAAATGTTATTATTCATGATATGGTGGTTTTCAGTTTACATATATCTACCATCTGGAGGCTGAAGAAATACCTGATCACCTAATCTTTCCATTTGTATTGTAAACCTTGCAGTGAAAATGCAAGAATTCGTCCTGTTATTTATTATAACCACCCTCGTACATCTCCCCTTATGAGATATAAGATAGATATAATATCTATCTTATATCTCATATATCTCTGCCTCCTCTGACAAACTGAGGTGTACCAATGTAGTGTATCAATACAAATGCAGGTCTGGAGAATGTGAACTCCGAGATATGTGCTACATTGGACATACCACAGATACATTGAGTAAACATCTTACACTTCACTTGCAAGAAGGGAGTATTAGGCAACATCATTCTCAACCCCTGGCTTTGCAACCTTAAGGCTGTGTTTATTTGGAAGTTGACACCTGTAATCAGCATCCAGATGAATTTGCCCTTGAGCTACAGTTGTTAGAAAGGTCTTTCATTGATCCAGAGGGAAGATGGAAGATCTGGCGGACAGCTTGAAGCTTATAAATGTCTAGGACACTGGAATTTTCCAGTGTCCCTGATCGTCCAAGTGGTTGGGGTACCATTCCTTTCCCCCGTCCCATCCCAAATCCTTATCCTGACCCCTTCCCAGTGGTATATAGTCGTAATGGCTTGGCGCTTTCCCCCTGATAATTCCTTCCTTCCTTTGTTGATCAAAACTGACAAACAACGTTGTTTAGAAATGCAACATTTTGCAATCTGTTTAAAGAATAATGTTAGTGCGTAGGCTTTCTCAACAATCTTTTTTTTTCTACACATTGAGTGATAATTATTTTACACGGGACTCACAGTGGGGGGAATCGAACTCGGACTCTCCTGGTGGTGTGTGGAACTCAGTACCACCTCACCACCAAGTTCCCCAGTGCTTCGGTCACTTCTTATATATGAATCAGCCTCTTTAAATACTTCACTCACGAAATGCAAATATACCGTCTGTTTTCATCTTGTTCAGACCGTCCCCCCTGAACAGTGGCCAAATTCTTGCTCATCTAGCAACTCTCACAACTTTTTCTCTCCTGATTATGAGTGAAAAGATTCACGTGACTCAAACTTAGGTAGTAGTAGGCATCCATCAGTCTCAGGAGACTATGGAGTTGCGCTCTGGGGTCGGCCTGGTCTGGAATGGTCTCACCAGGGCGCAAAGCCCTGGTGAGATTGATTCAGGGAAGAAGCTGTTACCCAGGCAGCAGGTCCCCCCCCCTCTCAACGGCGCTGAAAGTCGGAAACAACTACGTACATTCGAACTTTTCTAGAACCGTGTTACACTTTAATTTCGTGTTCGAATCGCATTAAGGGCTTTACTGCAAAGTCGAATAAGTCGAACCTAGCCTTATTAGACTCACATTTTTACTAAACGCATTTAGCTAAGTGCGTATGCAACTTGGACGCACGTGTGAGATATAGTGAGTATAGTGAGCTGGTGGCTGAGGGTACAAAACACTGGACTCGTGATCCTGTGGTGCCGGGTTCGATCCCGGGCGCTGGCGAGAAACAATGGGCAGAGTTTCTTTCACCCTGATGCCCCTATTAAATAGCAGTAAATAGGTACCTGGGATTTAGTCAGCTATCACGGGCTGCTACCTGGGGGTGGAGGCCTGGACGAAGACCGGGCCGCGGGGACACTAAGCTCCGAAATCATCTCAAGATAATCTCAAGATGCAGGCGATGAGTCACAATAACGTGGCTAAGGTATGTTGACCAGACCACACACTAGAAGGTGAAGGGACGACGACGTTTCGGTCCGTCCTGGACCATTCTCAAGTCGATTGTGACAATCGACTTGAGAATGGTCCAGGACGCACCGAAACGTCGTCGTCCCTTCACCATCTAGTGTGTGGTCTGGTCAACATAACCTCAAGATAGTGTGAGAACAGGTTGCAACGCTCGGTTTCATCTTCTCGTATGACTTATCATCAATCCACGGCTTTCACGTCAACAATAAGAGCAGATACTTCGCGGTAATATACGAGGCAAATCCTGGTGACGGTGCATATCCTGCTCGTGATTAATTGCCGTCGAATGGAATTTATCGAATGCTAAATTTGGCCTGATGCAGTTGAGAAGCAACAAAAACCTATGTACGTTCTATATCTTGAAGGACGGCTACGTCTTCCCGTGATATAAATAGCACAGTTTAATTAAGATTCAGGATTAAGCAGCCAATATTTGTAAATTTACAGACGCTGCAAAAAAATTGGGCTTGAAATATATTCACAAGACTCAAAAACCATTTCAAGGCGATCTAGACAAACTCTCGACATAGACGAAACATTGACAGATATAGTTTAATGTTGAAAATTTAAGGGTTGATAATGGTATAGAGTTACAAGATTTGCAAGATTGTGTTGAAATGACGAAGTGAGAACGTATAAAAAATATGGGCGTCATGGTTAGTGGGAATTTATAGACACAAAATTAATGTGAAAATATACGAAACCAGGTAAATAGCACATTGGGATTTATTTTTAAACAAATTTGGCTTTAGAAACTGCATAATGAAGCTTCCATAAGCAGCCTCCTTGTTACAACTGGTAATATAAGCAAGGGGGATTGAACTCGGAAATGTGGCAAACGTTAACATAGGTGTACAAACATTTCTTAGTAAAAATTAATTACACTCTCTGTACCACGTTAACTGTACCACAAAATAATTAACACCCAATGGTGTCAATTCGAAATTCGAGAAGAAATACTGGAATTTCCTCTTCCTTCCATCTCAGTGCAGTCGATGAGTTTTTCAAGATGAGTCACAATAACGTGGTTAAAGTATGTTGACCAGACCACACACTAGAAGGTGAAGGGACGACGACGTTTCGGTCTGTCCTGGACCATTCTCAAGTCGATTGTGTCATTCTCAATCGACTTGAGAATGGTCCAGGACGGACCGAAACGTCGTCGTCCCTTCACCTTCTAGTGTGTGGTCTGGTCAACAAGTGTAGAAAGGACATATTGACCAAACCGGACAAGCCAGTAAAGAAACGACGACATATTGTCCTGGACATATTGAAGAACCTGTTGTGGACAGACTGGACAAGAAATATATCAAGGACATATTAATATGAACTAGTTTCCACTGTTAGCTTCACTCATTGTCTTTTCTCATAGGTCGTCTCAATGATAATATTTTAATTCATTTTAAATTTATTTATTAGAGTTTTATCAATGTGTAAACATAAGAGGTAAAGACACAACATGCGTAAGGCATTTGAATTAATTTTATTAATAAACAATAAATATACATGCAGGCGATGCAACTCGTCCTCTTAAAAATAACGTCACTTTTGGCCCGTATGCGCGGCGCTATGGCCAAATTTGGACGTAATTTGGAATGAAATCGACTCACAAAAGTGACGTACGTTTTCTGTTTGAGTCGTCCGGCTTACTCGGTAAGCTTAGAAGAGGCAACTTTCCATTAACGTTTTGAAACTTTATGAGAATTTCCTGCCCACCTAACCTATCAGAGGACCCTTAACTTACTGTTGTTGAAAAAAAAATCACAAATTAATTTTAATTTTGTTTTCATTCTCAAATTACGTCCGTATTCGGCCATTCGGACAAACGGCCAAAAGCAACATTTTTTAAAAGGACAAGTTGAAATCATCACAATAACGTGGCTGAAATATGTTGACCAATCCGCACACTAAAAAATGAAGGGACGACGACGTTTCGGTCCGTCCTGGACCATTCTCAAAGTCGATTGTGACTTGACGTAATTTTCATTCACGTTATTGTGACTCAACACCGCTTAAATATAATTTTGTTAGATCTAAATAACAAAACATGTATCAAAGCGCACTAGTGTGCAGGCTTAGCTGGCTTCTTGGAAAACCAAGACATAAATTTGTTGTACAAGTAGCCGCCAAAAACCTTGTGTTTTTTATCGTGATAGTTGAAGTTTAAGTCCGAATCATCTCCATTGTCTTGGGCATCAGCCCCATCTCCACTTCCATCTCCGCTCCCATCTTCAGAGAGAGGGTCTTCTTTCTTGACGAACACTTTGACCGTCATCAGGTTTGCACGTGCATCTATACCAAACACGTTGTTGAAGAGATATGTAGAGTGGACAAAGGAAGCAATAGACAGCAGCACAACCACCACCAAGAATATCTTCCAGATGGACAACATTCTTCAGGACTCGGTTGACAAGACTTGGCAGTTGACTTCAGGACTTCAGGACTCAGTTGGCAAGACGATCACTTAGAACGAGACTTCACTCTTGTGTGATTGTTAGACGGTGGTCTTGTGGTGTCCTGATGTTGATGATCCCGCGTCTTATATTCTCTAGAGTTAACAAGCTAGTGAGGAGAAGCGAGGATGAAGCGGTTGCTAGATTCAGCTACTCAGAACATAATGTCCATGTAGCACGGGCTATAGTGAGCTCGTAATTGTGTTCGGTTATTCTCCAATAACCTTGTTACTGTGATATTTAAATCGAAGTTTTAAATGGTAGTGGAGTTTCCTCCCGTTTCTTTTCCGCTTCTGTTTTAGCGCACTGGTTTGAGTCATGTTTTAATAACATTATCTTGGTGGCGGATATAGAAGCACAGTGTTCACTAGTGTGTCCCATTCTTCAACTGCTTTTCTAACCATTGTAGTCGCTGTTGATTTTGTATCTAATGCAGCTGCTCTTGTTGGGTGAATGTTGAGTTTGATGCTTCAGTAGCTTCACATTCCCGTAAGTAATGCAATAGTGGCGCTTCTACATCTGTTTCAAAGATATGACACACTTTAACTATTGGGTTTATTACGTTGACCAGACCACACACTAGAAGTTGAAGGGACGACGACGTTTCGGTCCGTCCTGGACCATTCTCCTTGAGAATGGTCCAAGTCGCTTGAGAATGGTCCAGGACGGACCGAAACGTCGTCGTCCCTTCAACTTCTAGTGTGTGGTCTGGTCAACATACTTCAGCCACGTTATTGTGACTCTTCGCCTGCATTTGGGTTTATTACCTTCCAGCAGCACTTGTAACCAAGTCTGTGTATGGCTACCGCAAAGTCTCTGGATAACTTTCTGCCAGGTTTGAAACAGGATGAAGCAGAACATGACACCTTAAGGTGACCATGTCGTAGCTCAGTCGATAAAGGCAGAGTCTGGGATGATTTCGGACGTAGGTTCGAATCCTCGTCACGGTCCTTGTGGATTTGTTCATTTGATGCATCACGCTATTGTGATTTCAGTGTGTAATGACACCTTAAATATTATCATAATACATGAATAAATGTAACTCCTGAAGGCCTAAGAATGAAGGTAACTGCAGAAGGCCTATTGGCCCATACGATGCAGCTCCTATTTATATCCATATCCACCCAGTTTCATTCATATATGTCTATGAATGGACTGAATCTTAGTGATAATGTTATTGAATCCAATAGTTTATTCTTATCCTCATGACAAGAACTATCTTTCTGGCAGTTATTCCGAGTCTCTGTACATAGCTCCAACAAATTCCTCAGATTATTAATGATATAAGCCTCACTTAATTCAGATCAATAAAACTAATCTTTCTCATACCAACCTTAATATACAAAACAAATCTCAAGCATTATAACTCAAGCATAGTTGAGCTACTCTTGAAACCATCAAGGGATCCTAGTTCTATTATATTACGCGTTAATTGGTTTCACAAATCAACAGCCGTGTTACCGAACTAGTATTTACCCAGGTCTTTCCTAAATCTAAACTTATCCAATTTATATTCGTTGTTTCGTGTTCTGTTTTGCGTTGATACTTTTATTACTCTTTTAATATTCTCCTTTGTTATGCCCATTCATCCACTTGTACACCTCTATCATGTCACTCATTCTTCGCATTTCTAGAGAAAGTATGTAAAGGTTTTGTCAATATTTCTTCATGCGACAAGTTTCTAATTCGCGGGATTAACTTTGTCATCCTCCGCTGGACGCGTTCTTCCAGTCCTCGTCCAGCCGAAATCACAGAAGGGTTTAAAACGCTTAAAACAACCGAGGGACCCCAATGCAAATGATGAGTCACAGTAACGTGGCTGAAATATGTTGACCAGACCACACACTAGAAAATGAAGGGACGACGATGTTTCGGTCCGTCCTGGACCATTCTCAAGTCGATTGAGAATGGCTCATTCCATTTATTTTCATTTCTTTAGAATAAAGAAATGAGATTGGCTCATTCTCAAGTCGATTGAGAATCGCTCATTCTCAATCGACTTGAGAATGTTCCAGGACGGACCGAAACGTCGTCGTCCCTTCATTTTTTAGTGTGTGGTCTGGTCAACTGTCCACTAATGATGGCTCTGTTCAACCCGTGTGGTGGAAACTGTTGACGGAGAAGCTCAGAAAAAATGGTTTACAAAACTAGAATTTGAAAACATTGTTAAGAATAGCGTTACCGTTGATGACAGTAGGGAGTGTACAAGTGCTGAGCAAGAAGAAATTTCAAGATGTTGGGAGTCTCTGACTAAGGAGATATTGCTTCTCAGTGATTTAAAATGTGGAGACATCGCTGTGGACGGGCTCACCATAGCCTGTGCTACATGGACACTTCGTTCTGAGTAGCTAAATCTGAAACAACAACAACAGCTGTGGACAAGGCGATGTCGATTATCAATGAATTGTCAAATAGCAGCAAAGTTCAGTGTTGGAACGTGGAAGGAAAATTTCCTACATCTACTTTGTATTCCTCCCATGTTGGTGTTAATTGCTAATTATGTTTTGTACCATTAGAACATAAGGCTCTTCAAGTTCAAGTATGTTTATTGAGATAAGAACTACATCACAAAGGGATAGAGTAGCTTAGGCTATTTCTACCCTCCTGTAAGGCTCTTATTATGCTCTCGATTGATTGATGAAGATTAAGCCACCCAAAAGGTGGCACGGGCATGAATAGCCCGTAAGTGGTGGCCCTTTTGAGCCATTACCAGTATCAATAGATGATACTGGAGATCTGTGGAGGTGCGACTGCACGGGAGATGTCTCCCGTCAAGGTGTAGAAGGTACAAAATGAAGCCATGACAATAATCCCAAGGTTATTCTCACGGGCAAAGAAATACTATTACTGAAATAATGATATGATTTAACTGTCAGAGAATTGGGGATAGAATTTCAGAGATAAATGAAGCTTAGGCGATTAGACTAATGAGCGGCGAGGGAGCTAATGAATTAATCCACTCACTTCACAAGGTGGGAAGAAATGGATGATGCATGAGAGAGCATAATCACGGGAGACATCTCCCGTCACGCAGGGTGCAGTCGCACCTCCACAGATCTCCAGTATCAGCTCTTGATACTGGTAATGGCTCAAAAGGGCCACCACTTACGGGCTATTCATGCCCGTGCCACCTTTTGGGTGGCTTAATCTTCATCAATCAATCCTAAGAGAAATAGCCTAAGCTACTCTATTTTTTGGAGATGTAATTCCATTTCTCAATAAACTTACTTGAACTTGACGCGTTCTAGTCAGTTTATATTCATTCTATAGTACGGCGACCAAAACTGAACTGCATAATCTAAATGGGGCCTAATAAGAACAAGATATAGCTATCTTCTTGAGGTTATCTTGAGATGATTTCGGGGCTTGTTAGTGTCCCCGCGGCCCGGTCCTCGACCAGGCCTCCACCCCCAGGAAGTAGCCCGTGACAGCTGACTAACACCCAGGTACCTATTTTACTGCTAGGTAACAGGGGCATAGGGTGAAAGAAACTCTGCCCATTGTTTCTCGCCGGCGCCTGGGATCGAACCCGGACCACAGGATCACAAGTCCAGCGTGCTGTCCGCTCGGCCGTCCGGCCCTCCCTCCTCCGGCTCCATCCTAGCTGAAGAAAAACACCAGGTGTCTTGTTACTAACGCTTCGATATATAAATCCCAGTGTCCTATTTGCCTTATTACGAACATTTATGCATTTGAATCCACAAGGGCTGTGATGAGGATTCGAACCTACGTCCGGGATTATCCCGACGCGCCATAGTCAACTGCGCCACGACATGGTAAAATAATTGCAACCTAGAGTGCTACTGTCATCACAAGGCTTTTTCCATGTCGTGTCGCAGTCGACTAAGACGTGGACGAAGGTTCGAACCCTCATCACTGCCGAAACATGAATGGCTGTAGAAAACAGAGAACTATTAGCTGAATATCAAATAAACGGATTAAACTATTTCACACTGATAGATATATTAGACGAGGGGGGGGGAATAGCTATATATGTTAGGGAAAATTTTAAATGTAGTCTAAAAGAGGGAATCAAGACTGAAGGAAGGAACTATCAGGGGGAAAGCGCCAAGCCATTACGACAATATAGCACTTAGAAGGGGTCAGGATAAGGATTTGGGATGGGACGGGAGGCAGGAATGGTGTCCAATCACTTGGACGGTCGGGGATTGAACGCCGACCTGCATGAAGCGAGACCGTCGCTCTACCGTCCAAGTAAGACTGAGACCAAAACTGAGCCAAACACAGAAATTATTTAGCTAGAATTAAACGAAAAAGATAAAAATCTTATAATAGGCATTATATACAGGTCACCAAACTTGCAATGGAAGCAAAGCATCTATGGGATAAAATATCTAGAGCATCTAGGTCAAACAGTATTTGTGTCATGGGTGACTTTAATTTTAGTGGAATAAACTGGCTTAACAGGACAGGGAATAATGGAGCAGAAAATTTTCTAGAATTAATTGACGATTGCTTCCTTAAGCAACATATTAAGGCATCAATGCGCGAAAATAATATTTTAGACTTGTATTAACTAACAGACAAACGCAACTTAATGACATCGAAATAGGGAGTGAGCTAGGTACCAGTGATCACAAGAAATCAGACTTAGCATAGAATGAAGTAGATTTGTCGGAGAAAATTAAGTTAAAAAGAGCCAAATTTTCGAAAAGATGATTTTAATAGCCAAAAAATTTTTGGATAAATAAATTGGAAATTCTTAGGCATAGGGGGGAAGGCCAGTCTTGGAGCGAGACGTGAACCCAGCGATGGGTGATGTAAAATGGGATTTCGATGTGGATGCAAAATATAGCTTATTTAAAAATCTTCTAAGCAAAGCACAGGAACGTAGTATACTATACAAATTGAATAGATCGAATAGTAATGACCCGAAATGGATAAGAAAGGATCTGAAGAACTTTATAGGTAGAAAGAGGGCTTTGTACAAAAGGATTAGGAATGAGAAGTCAGTTTAGAACAATAATTCGTACAACTGATTAGAAATTTAAACAAAAGAGATTAGGAGGGCAGAGAGAAGAGAGAGCAGGGCAAGCAAAGACAAGTTCTAAAGGGTTTTCTCAGTTAAATCGAGCAAGGATTAGGGAAAGGATAGGTCCATTAAAAACTGAGAATGAGCAGTATTTTTAATAAATATGTTATCACTGTATTTACTAAAGAAAAACTTAACATTATGCCTTCAGCCAAACAAATCTGTGTGGGTGGGGATGAAGAAAGGTTGGCTACTTTAGCAGATACCAAGGACGATGTTATTTAACAAACAGTGAAACTCAAGCCGGCCAGAGTGTTTGCCAGGTGGCTTAAAGAATGCAAACTGTAGATTTGCGAGCCATTGTCTGTCGTATTTCACAAATCATTAGTCAAGCAGAGTGCCAAAGTTGTGGAAGGTTGTTAATGTGGTACCAATTTTTAAGAAAGTACCAAGTACCAGTACTTTCTTTTCAGAAAGAAAGAGACAGATCAATCGCGTCAAACAATCAGGCAATTAACTTAACGTCTATTGTGGAAAAGTTACTTGAATCGATAATTGCAAATACCATTCGTCTTCAGCTTGAAAAACATAAATTAGGAAATGATTCACAACATGGTTTTACAAAAGGTCGTTTAACGAATTTGTTATAATTTTATTCAAGCATTGTTGATAGCGGTAAGGTTTGTGATGCTGTGTACCTTGACTTTAACTAAGCTCTTGATACAGTGCCACATAAATGACTGATTAAAAACAGAAAAGCTCTTGGTATTGGGGGGTGCTATATTAAGTTGGATTAGGGCATAGCTACACCGAAGGAAACAAAGAGTTAGTATAAATGGGGTTAAGTCAGAGTGGGAAAATGTTGTAGGTGGAGTGCCTCAAGGCTCTGTCCTGGGACCTCTGTTATTCGTAATATATATGATTTAGATTCAGGTTTGAACAGCAATATTTGTAAATTTGCCGATGATACACAAATCTGGAGGGAAATAAACACCGAAAAAGACTCACTATCACCCGATAGTGATAGTTTCAAAACCGATAAAAATAGGTTTTTGAAATAGACAAAAGATTGGTAAATGCAGTTTAATGCTTACAAGTGTAAGGTTTTGAGGCTAGGTGCTGGTGTTTTTGTTCTAACAATAAAACTGTTAAAATTTCCATTTCTTTAGACCATTTGGTCACCATTTTGACGGGAGACATCTCCCGTCACGCAGGGTGCAGTTGCGCCTCCACAGATCTCCAGTATCATCTTTTGATACTGGTAATGGCTCAAAAGAGCCGCCACTTACGGCCTATTCATGCCCGTGCCACCTCTATGGTGGCTTAATCTTCATCAATCATTTCTTTAATAATTTACTCACTGGTAACCATTTAACTAGTCAGCATTCACCACCAGCAGAAAATTGCTCAGCTGAACAAATTTAGTTCTCAAATTTCTACTTCTCTAGCAACGATAATGTATTTAAAAATAATAGCCATTGGAATCATATCAGGTAAATTATTCCTACCTGATACAATCCTGCATACTAAAGTACCTAGGATTGCATCAGTTGGGGATATATGCACCTGTAATGTATGTCACAAACCCTCAATAATATTTCCAAACCAGTATCCAGGTCATTCCCGAATCTTTACTAATTCAATTTAAAAAAATGAAAAATGGTGAGAACAATTTCTCACATTCATTGAACATCATGCAAAATATAGACGGTAAAAGGCAATAAGATATAAATATTCCGAAATTATACACCTGATTGTATATAATAAATATCATATCTCCGACACAATAGATATACACACTGAGACGGATTTGTTAGACGTAAAGATATATACAAAAACTTCAGGTTCCAATAACTTTACTTATTAATAAGAGACAAATTACACATATATTGCACATTATGCAATGTTGGTTCATCAACACAAAGGAATGTACTAGGTGATTTTAAACTAGTGGCGGTGTATAATTATACACCACCACTATATATACATTATATAATAATTATTATATACATTTTTTTAAATGGGAAGGGAGTACCACCTCTGGCTGGAAGAAGGGGGGACCCATAGCCTCGGAGGAAACCACACATAATGCATTAGAGGGAATGTTTAGATCCCCTCCAATACTGTTTCTGTGTGTTGACCAGACCACACACTAGAAGGTGAAGAGACGACGACGTTTCGGTCCGTCCTGGACCATTCTTGTGATGGTAATGGTCCAGGACGGACCATTACCGTACGGATGGTCCGTCCTGATGAGGACGGACGGTCTGGTCAACATACTTTAGCCACGTTATTGTGACTCATCGCCTGCTGTTTCTGTGTGCTTTTCTCCTTTGTTTCTTTGCTTTTCTTTATATATACATTACATAATTATACACCACCTTGCTCTGAATAAGTACTTCTGATGGTAATGGTAACCGACGGATACCACTTGGTATGCGTCTCTGTGACGAGAGACGTACTGACGATAGTTTCAAATTCAAATTCCTGCTGCAGGTCCTGTATAGTACTCGTATAAAATACCACAGACGTGACTGTTGACGGAAGTTTGGTAGAAGAGTAGACAGTGTCCTCATTCATCTGGATGTTGATATTTACTTCTCTTGTGGTCGTGGTCTTCATAAAGATGACTGTCTCAGTGGTCACTGATGTGCTCTCGACGAAGTTGGTGAAGATGTCAACCACAGTTTCAATTTTATAAAAAATTTCTGTGTGGTGTATTGCGTGAGTCAGAAATTCCGTCAATGTATTGGTCTTAAGTTTGGTCACGCTGAGAGGTTCACGAGTAGAGAAAAGTGTCTCAAAGACGGTGTGCGTGACAGGGAAGAAATGTGTCTCAGAGATGGTAAGCAGCTGGGTTTTTGTTAAATGTAAATGAGAGTAGACAGGTATCAGTTTCAAAGGGAAAAGGTCTTCGTATATTTCCGTAAAATGATGCGAGACTTGACACCCATTTGCCGTTATGGTAAGGGATGCAACAGCATCCTTTGGCAACACCAGCACTAACAAGAGTAGGAAGAAGTACGACATTCTAGTTGAGATGTGTTTAGGCTGCCGTATGGAGACTAACTACAGTTGGCTCACTAGCGTTGTGCCTTTTATTGTTGCTTATCAAGAAAGTTTACATCTCACCACCTTTCCCTTGTTCATGAAAGGAATTTATTCGTACTTTAAGTCTAATCACCAATTGAAATATTACAACAGGCTGTTCATACCCATGTAACCTCATGGGTTATCTTGAGATGATTTTTGATGATGATTTGGCTGACTTAAACTTCATCAATCTTGAAACATTCAAGTCATCCCACAGTTAATTTTTATTCTGCAATTTGTTCAATAGACGAATCACCTTATTTGTAAGTCAATGTAAGGGTTGTGATGCTGTGTTCCATAACTTTAGCAAAGCTTTTGATACAGTGCCACATGAAAGACTGATTAAAAAGATAGAGGCTCACAGTATTGGGGGTTCTATATTAAGTTGTATTAGCATGGCTATACCAAAGGAAACAAAGAGTTAGTATAAATGGGGTTAAGCCAGAGTGGGAAAATGTTGTAAGTGGAGTGCCTCAAGGCTCTGTTCCGGGACCTCTGTTATTCATAATATACATAAATGATTTAGATTCAGGTTTGAGCAGCAATATTTGCAAATTTGTCAAATATACACAAATCGAGAGGGTAATAAACACGGAAAAAAACTCGCTATCACTTCAAGACAATCTTAATAGGATTTTGAACTGGTCAAAAGATTGGCAGATGCAGTTTAATGCTGACAAATATAAGGTTTTGAGGCTAGGTAATGATAGAGTTGCAGGCGATGAGTCACAATAACGTGGCTAAAGTATGTTGACCAGACCACACACTAGAAGGTGAAGGGACGACGACGTTTCGGTCCGTCCTGGACCATAATCGAATTGAGAATGGTCCAGGACGGACCGAAACGTCGTCGTCCCTTCACCTTCTAGTGTGTGGTCTGTTCGTGTTAGTAACAAGACACCTGGTGTGGTTCTCAAGCTATATCTTGCTCTTGTTAGGCCCCATTTAGATTATGCAGTTCAGTTTTGGTCGCCATATTATAGATTGGATATAAATTCACTTGAACGTGTCCAGCGTAGGATGACTAAGTTAATTCCCCAAATTAGAAATCTTTCATATGAAGAAAGATTAACAAAGCTTAAGTTGCATTCACTGGAAAGGCGAAGAGTTAGGGGTGACATGATAGAGGTTTACAAGTGGATGAATGGGCACAACAAAGGGGGTATTAATAGGGTATTATAAGTATCAACACAAGACAGAACACAAAACAATGGGTATAAATTGGATAAATTTAGATTTAGGAAGGACTTGGGTAAATACTGGTTCGGTAACAGGGTTGTTGATTTGTGGAACCAATTACCGCGTAGACGTGGTGGAGGTGGGGTCCCTCGATTGTTTCAAGCGTGGGTTGGACATGTATATGAGTGGGATTGGGTGGTTATAGATAGGAGCTCCATCGTATGGGCCAATAGGCCTTCTGCAGTTGGACTTTGTTCTTATGTTCTTATGTTCTTAACTTTGTCATCCTACGCTGGACACGTTCAAGTGAATTTATATCAATTCTAAAGGCGACTAAAACTGAACTGCATAATCTAAATGGGGCCTAACCAGAGCAAGATATAGCTGAAGAACAACACCAAGTGTCTTGTTACTAACGCTTTGATTGATAAATCCCAGTGTCATATTAGCCTTATTACGAATTTACGATCATTTATGCATTGATTTTTTTGGTTTTAAATTCTTACTAATCATAACTCCCAGATCCCTTTCGCAATCTCAACACCATCTTGCTCGTATCTTGTAACTCTATCATCATTACCAATCGTCAAAACCTTACATTTGTCAGCATTACACTGCATCTGACTATCTTTTGACCATTTCAAGACCCTATTAAGATAGTCTTAAAGTGATAGTGAGTCTTTTCCGTGTTTATTTTACTCCCGATTTGTGCATCATTGACAAATTGCAAATATTGCTGCTCAAACCTGAATCTAAATCATTTATATATATTATGAATAACAGAGGTCCCAGGACAGAGCCTTGAGGCACTCCACTTACAACGTTTTCCCACTGATTGATTGATTGATAAAGATTAAGCCACCCAAGAGGTGGCACGGGCATGAATAGCCCGTAAGTGGTGGCCCTTATGAGCCATTACCAGTATCGAGAGATGATACTGGAGATCTGTGGAGGTGCGACTGCACCCTGCGTGACGGGAGATGTCTCCCGGACCAAATGGTGACCAAATGGTG
Organism: Procambarus virginalis; assembly: GCA_020271785.1. Lineage (NCBI taxonomy): Eukaryota > Metazoa > Arthropoda > Malacostraca > Decapoda > Cambaridae > Procambarus > Procambarus virginalis. Next base: position 60,897,871 of record WNGS01164437.1, read on the forward strand.
GTCTTCTATTCGATTGATAAAGATTAAGCCACCCAAGAGGTGGCACGGGCATGAATAGCCCGTAAGTGGTACAATTTTTTTTCTCCGTAATTCTTTTCATTATTCTGAGATTGCATTTAATCATCGAGCTGTTATCGCGGGGGAGGATACAGCTTCACAGTCTTTATGAGGGCTTCCAGCTGCTGGACACCTTTGTTGACCAGGAGAGTGGCTCTGTTGATGGCTTCAGGGTGGCCACAGCAAGATTCAGGAACTCTTAAAGCTCTTCTAAGGTCGTTGGTTGCTTCACTTTCTAGAAGATAGTGAAGTAATGGCTTTTCTGTGACAGTTTGGCAGAAGATGCACTCTCTCTGTCGGGGTTCACCAATCTCCCAGTTGCATCTGTAACCTAGACGTAGTCTATATAACCTACCTGCTATTTCCCTGTGGATTCCTTTTGGAATATTTAACCTTTCCAATTTAGTTGCCTGAAGATACCGTTTTCCCACTCTGACTTAACCCCATTTATACTATCTCTTTGTTTCCTTTCGTAAAGTCATGCCCTTAATCCAACTTAATTTCGAAGTCCCAAAACCATGTGCCTCTAACTTTTTAGTCAGTCTTTCATGTGACACTGTATCAAAAGCTTTGCTAAAGTCAAGGTACACAACATCACAAACCTTACGACTATCAACTGTCTCAACTATGCTGGAATAAAATGATATCAAATTTGTTAAACATAAACGTCCATTTGTAAAACCATGTTGTGAATCATTAAATAATTTATGTTCTTCAAGATGAAGACGAATGGGATTTGAAATTTTCGTTTCAATAACTTTCCCACAATAAACGTTATGCTAATTGGCCGATAGTTTGACGCAAGTGATTTATCTCCTTGAATCTTGAGATAGCCAAGAAATGCTGTGACTGAGATAATGAGGATGGAATTGAACTTACAGAGTATTAGGGAGAGCATTTCAGGGATAACTGTAGCTTCGGGGATTAGATTAATGAGAGGCGGGGATTCTAATGAATTAATCAGCCCACTTCAAAAGACCATTTGGTCACCATTTGGTCCACCATCTGGTCACCATTTGGTCCGGGAGACATCTCCCGTCACGCAGGGTGCAGTCGCGCCTCCACAGATCTCCAGTATCAGCTCTTGATACTGGTAATGGCTCAAAAGGGCCACCACTTACGGGCTATTCATGCCCGTGCCACCTCTTTGGTGGCTTAATCTTCATCAATCAATCAATCCATTTGGTCCGGGAGACATCTCCCGCCACGCAGGGTGCAGTTGCGCCTCCACAGATCTCCAGTATCATCTTTTGATACTGGTAATGGCTCAAAAGGGCCACCACTTACGGGCTATTCATGCCCGTGCCACCTCTTGGGTGGCTTAATCTTCATAAAAATCACTTCAAAAGGTGGGAAGAAATGAACAATGCATGTTTAAGTATAAAAAGAGAGCGTATATGAAATCTTTAAGTTAATGTTACAAAGTATGATGTCTTTCAAGAATGTATAGCATTTTCAAAAAAAACAATTAACACCACCATGGGATTAATGTATCTTAGATGTGGTAATTATTCACTCATTTTGTTTTCTTGAACAAATCCACAAAGGCCGTGACAAGGATTCGAACCTGCGTCCAAGAGCATCCCAGACGCTGCCTTAGTCACAATCGCGTGACTAAGGCAGCGTCTGGGATCATCCAGCCCGTAAGGGTGGGTGGGAGCCGGTGGCCGAGCGGACAGCACGCGGAACTTGTGATCCTGTGGTCCTGGGTTCGATCCCAGGCGCCGGCGAGAAACAATGGGCAGAGTTTCTTTCACCCTATGCCCCTGTTACCGAGCAGTAAATAGGTACTTGGGTGTTAGTCAGCTGTCACGAGCTGCTTCCTGGGGGTGGAGGCCTGGTCGAGGACCGGGCCGCGGGGACACTAAAGCCCCGAAATTATCTCAAGATCTCAAGATAAGTTCGAACCCTCCTCACGGCCCTTGTGGATTTATTCAAAGGTAATGCAATTCTCAACCAGGTCTTCAGTTTCGATTTTCATAAACCATTTTACCTCAGCTTTTGTTTCAACATGCAGGCGATGAGTCACATAATAACGTGGCTAAAGTATGTTGACCAGACCACACACTAGAAGGTAAAGGGACGACGACGTTTCGGTCCATCCTGGACCATTCTCAAGTCGATGAGAATGGTCCAGGACGGACCGAAACGTCGTCGTCCTTTCACCTTCTAGTGAGTGGTCTGGTCAACTTACTTCAGCCACGTTATTGTGACTCCTCGTCTGCACGTTGTTTTAGCTTCGTTTCCTACTGCCACTTGGCTCGCCTTAATCGTCGCCGGTTCTTTCTCCCAAACGTTGGTTATCGTTGTTTCTCCACTATTCCTTCCCTGTTCCTGGTGTGCGGTCTTGCCTTCCTGCGGAGCTTCGTGTACCCTGCTTGTGGGTGCCTGCTTGGAATCTCTCTCGTGGGGCTTCATAGGCCATAAAAATAAACAATTGTTTTAATTTTCCTTGATTTTTATTTATCTTTGCTTGCCCTGCTATACGAACTTTATAATATATTTTTGCTTTCATTATTTCTTTTGTTAACACATCTAACCAACTTGACAAATTGCTTTTCTATACTGAGTTCCCCATTTTCAATCTCTGCTTTAAAGCACCAGGTTTATTTTTACATATAAGGTTCTTCACACCTATAGTTATTCATTTGAGGATCATTATTATTTGAGTTAATCAATATATATGTTTAATACGTTCCTGGGTTTTGCTTAGAATATTTCGAAATAAGTTATTTGTTCGAATTTTCATCGCGATAGATATCACATCACCCATCGCTAGATTCTCATCTCGTTCTAAGCCTCTGACTTCATTTCATTCTGTCGAAGTGTGGTAGTCTGTATATTATTAATAATAATATTATTATTGTGAGAATGGACTTGAGAATGGTCCAGGACGGACCGAAACGTCGTCGTCCCTTCACTTTCTAGTGTGTGGTCTGGTCAATAATAATAATATTTTCTTTACAAAAGGGTGCACTGGGTTGGTGAGATTACATTAGAGTGATATTTTTACATTCTTGCAAAGCCATTAACATGCACAGTTCATTTTTATTTAGTTCATAGTTCATTACACACAGAAATCACAATAGCGTGATGCATCAAATGAACAAAACCACAAGGAGATCCATGATTAAGACGCTGCCTTAATTAAGGCAGCGTCTGGGGTCATCTCAGACGCAGATTCGATCCCTCGTCACGGCCCTTGTGGATTAGTTCATAGCTCATATTACTCCAATTATTATTTTTTTTTTAGATGCTATTCTAACCAAATAGCGTCTGTATGTTGCACAGTTCTGATCCTTCCTGCTCTGGCTCTACAGGTTCAATTTCCCTGGCATGTGGCTAATTCCCTTCCTTGTCTAAAGTGTCGCTCCGTAAGAAAATAATTGTAATTCTTTTATTTGATTTTCAGCTAATAGTTCTGTGATTTTTACGGTCATCCATGTTTTGGTTAGTGTAATAATAACCTGTTTCTGTGCAGACATGAATATTTAAATCATTTATTTTGTTTCTAAGACTCGTAATCAAATGCAATCTCATCATTTTTTTTTTCAAAAAGCCAGCTGAATCTGAACGCTAGTCTACTTCGATTTATATGCTGTAATTTATATCTAAGAGAATTATAATATATATTTTGTAAGTATTCTTGGTATATATATATATATATTATATATATATATATATATATATAATATATATATATATATATATATATTCAACTTCTAGTGTGTGGTCTGGTCACCTACTTCAGCCACGTTATTGTGACTTTCGCCTGTGTATATATATATATATATATATATATATATATATATATAATATATATATATATATATATATATATATATAACGGCGTTATTATCTGGTTTAGATCTAATGATTTATATAATGCTCTGATAAATATATTACAAAATAGTTACATATGTAATTATTACAACAAAACTTAATATAAAATACTGACCTGTTTCTTTGTAATTTCGCCTCATGAGTAATCACTAATCGCTGACGAAAATTACAGGAACTAAAAAAAATATGTATTTAACCTAAGTATTTAGTTGAATTATTTCCAGTAAAAGTTCCTCTGATTTATTACCAACGAAACCTTATATTTTATTTCAGATGATTACAATGATTGTAGAACTCAGGATTCGTATATTTTAATAAATTTTGTCATTTAAATATTGAAATGTATTCAGGCGATGAGTCACAATAACGTGGCTGAATATGTTGACCAGACAACACACTAGAAAGTAAAATGTATTCACTTAATTCAATAATTTGGTAAGCCTGTTATATTTTATTAGCTGATTAAAGATAATGTACTTTCTTTCAATTGAACGCAGACACTTTCCTTTAATAGTTTCGATTTTTTTTCGAGATTCAACAGATTCCTATTTCATCTATATATATGTATGTCTATCTTACGTTTGAACAATCCAGTAAGCTAAGTTTATTATCTTACCAATTACTTTAGTCCATAAATTAGCAAACCTATTTCCAAGCTAATGTTTACATAGAAATTTTCAGGATTTTATACGTATTTTGTGTGTGATAGAGAGAGAGAGAGAAAGCGTGAGAGAAGGGTCGAATAAGTATTTTTGTTCAGCTTATCGACAATAGCTCAGAAAGTTTTAAATAGTAGGCCCATGAGTTTGCCTGTGAGTGTATGTGTGTACACGTGTTTATAAAATTGTGTGTACAGGTGTTTATGTGAGTGTGTGTACACGTGTTTATAAAAGTGTGTGTACAGGTGTTTATGTGAGTGTGTGTACACGTGTTTCACTACCTTTAAACTATCACAAAAAACGCTGCTGGATAGTCGGCTTTTTTACCTCTCTTACCTTTACCTCTTTGGTCTCTCACCCCTCACTGAGGCCTCTACCTCTTTGGTCTCTTACCCCTCACTGAGACCTCTATCTCTTTGGCCTGTCTTCCACTTCCTTTCAATCTGGCCACTATTCATCTCTTTCCCTCGTATATGAAAAGTGATATAAAAAGATAATATTTATTTTAGCAGTACAATTTTTGCTTTGTCAGATGCATATTTTTTTTACCCTGTTGCGGCTTCTGTCGGCTTGCTGACTCTTGTCTTTTGTGTAACTGAATGAATAAAATAAAATAAAATAATTTTACAAATGGAGTTATTCATGCTGACATATCTTGTTATTTGTTTATGTTTTTGAACCCTGTTGATACGTCTAGACGTTCATTGGCAAAGTGAGATTTGTATACACGTTATGAGCTCATTTACACTGTTCCCAGGGCGTTACTTAGAACGACTTAGCTACTTAGACTTAGCTACTTAGAAATATCCCTGTAGCACGGGCTATAGTGAGCCCGCAATTGAGTTCGGTTATCTGCGATAACCTTGTTACTGTGATATTTGGGTACAGGTTTTAAATGGCAGTAGGGTTTCCTCCTTTTCTCCCGTTTCATTTTTAGCGTACTGGTTTTTAGTCTTGCTTTAATAACTTTTTCTTGGTGGTGGATATAGATGCACGGTGGGTGCCGTGTGTCTGTGAATCGAGGGGTGTGGAGTGGGAAGTGGGGGAAGGTGCTGTCTCTAGCAGGTGAATGAGAGGTGTGAGTCTGTAACACCCACACACCCATAAAACCCAGAAATGGGGTGAAGGGAACTCACCCATTGTTGCATTGTTGATCTTACACGGGGTAAGATTTTAATGCTTTTAAGTTTTTTCGTCGTGTCAGTATTAAGAACAACCAAGTTACCAAGATTCAGTGAAAAAAATCTGTGTAATGAAACTCTAGTATTTACTTTTTAGAACGTTTTGAATCTCTCTTGAATGATTAGAAGATCTTGAATGATTACAAGATTTTGAATGATCTTGAATGATTACAAGATTTTGAATGATCTTGAATGATTACAAGATTTTGAATGATCTTGAATGAATACAAGATCTTGAATGATCTTAAATGATTACAAGATTTGAATGATCTGTAATGAATACAAGATCTGAATGATCTTGAATGATTACAAGATTTTGAATGATCTGGAATGAATACAAGATCTTGAATGATCTTGAATGATTACAAGATCTTGAATGATCTGGAATGAATACAGATCTTGAATGATCTGGAATGAATACAAGATCTTGAATGATTACTAGATAAAGAAGATAAATAAACCCATAAATAACTAGACTAGATAGATAAATAACTCACACATAAATGTGTGAGAGAGAAAATATATCTCATTCGAGGTTGGAGGCCAAACGCCAGGGGATAGCCTAATTAGAATTTGCAGGATTAGTTGTTATTTTACTTGGAGTGTCATGGGGGTTCGGCTCATTGACCCCCCCCCCCCTTGATGTGGGTCACGGGCCCACGAATGGGAGGGCACTGGGCCCCCCCTACACGAAAGCTCATGGATGGGAAATGTCCATTTCAAAGTCCATAGACTTTAGCGTTTATGTAACATGTCAGACTTGCGTTCTAGATGTAATCATATACTTACAGTGATGGAGATAGTGTGTATGGAAAGTAGTTACATTGATGGTGATAGGTAGGGGAGATGGGGTGGGTGTGTGGAGAGGAAGGAGGTATGTGTGGATGAGAGATATAGTGAGAGGTGTGGGTGTTGTGGAGTGGGTGACGGGTGTAGGTGGTGTGTGTGTAGACAGTAGTGTGGCGTGATTTTATTCTGTTCTATCTTTTATAAACATATGCAAGACATATATGTGTCCCCATGTGGCTACATAGTCTTCCCGGCTTGGCGCCTTCCTTTGATAATGACTTACTCGTCTCTAAGTAACAATCTGTAGAATTTAAACATTATACAATCTTGTTCAAACGGTATTTATATGAAGGCAACGCCGGACCAGATCCTAAATTGGTCCTAAATCTAATCCAGATCTTTTTTTGTTATGTTGGCGTGTAGGTAGTTAAGGCTGCGCGCTGTGATGCGCCTCTGGGTATGTCGTGACCAACTCCTGCACCTTCCTGTAGTTACTCGTTCAACCACTTCCCTCTCCACCTTCACCTCTGTCCTATATCTGTCACTCCATCCACCCACTTGCTCCACTGCCCCCCACGTACAGAACTGGTGCCACTTGTATGTGTGTGTGTGTGTTCCCACACCTGCATCTTGCCATTTAGGTGTGCTATTGATGCCACCTTTTACCTGTCTCCCACCTGCACCAGGTGATCGTTAGGTGCGCTTCTAGCTCCACCTGTACCTGAAATCAATTGCTTATCTCTAGTCCACCTGCAAAATTCCTCATTCTCGTCTACATATCTGCATCTAACTACTTTGCACTTGCATTCTGCCATCAAAATCTCTCACTCCCATGTACACACGAGGAGTGTACACGTGTTCTCTATTGATCAACTGTACCTCTCACTTGAACTCTTCCCCCCCCCCCAACCCCACTCTACCTGCAGAACTGTACCTTCACCTGAAAAGAAGCTTAATCAACTGTACCCCAACTTAATTAACTCTACTACCCCCTGCTAAGCTCTTCCCCACCAGCGCAATTCCGCCCCACCTGCACATATTTGTCCCACCTGCGCAATTCTGTCCTCTACCTAGGTACTAATCGGGCTCACCATAGCCCGTGCTACTTGGAACTTTGTTCCAGGTAGCGAATCTTAAACAACAACAACTCTACCTAGGGAATTTTAGCCTCCCACTTTTGCAATTCTGCCCCCCACCTGCGCAATTCTGCCCCCACCTGCGAAGCTCTGCTTCCACCTACGCAGCTCTGCCCTCACCTATGCAGCTCTGCTTCCACCTACGCAGTTCTGCTCTCACCCGCGCAATTTTGCCCCCACCTGTGTAATTCTGCCCAACCTGTACCCAGTCCCAGCTGGCTATCTAGGGTGAAGGCATATTAGTCATAGCTGGTAGTCCTGGATGATAGGTTCCGTCAGGTTTGTTATCTAGAATGATGGGTCCCCCGTCAGAGCTGGCTATTTGGGATGATTACCCACATAAAGCTGTCTGAGTCTGGCGTTCGAATCCCACTGATGGCGCAGTGCGGTTTCGAATTCTATTTTGAAGCCGGTTTCTGCACTGTGAATTCTCGTTGATATGTCTCAGAAACCCGAGCTGTTAACAGATATCTAGTTAACTGGAAGATATGTAAGTTTCCAGCTTACCAGGGAAGCGCCTCCAGTTTGGCCTTGGCTGGGATCCTGGTCCATAATAAAACAGCATTCCAGACTATACCACCGATGTCGTGAACATCACTACCGAAGCCTTAACGAGATGCTTTTCATGACGAGACAACCAATATTCGTTCACCTCGTTGCTTTGCCTCGTTCGCTAGCCATATTATGGTGTTCGTATCGCCTGTGTCGTCGTAAATCTGCTTTACCTATTTCGGTAACAAAGGCGAATTGTGTAATATTCGCCTGAAGAAAGATTCATTGACTGGAGGAAAATATTCCAAGGGAGAAGTTCTGCTTCTGAAGCATCTTTTCTTTAGCGATATCGTTCGTTATATTGCCTGTTTGTTTACTCTTTTTCAGTTTAATCACCTCATTACACTGAGGTCTTGTTAATTGCCCGTTTCCAACTTCGTTGATTGATGTTATCTCATTATTTCTATATATACAACTGTTCCTGAAGAAATAGCTTGGATGAGGTCAGAAAGAAAAGCTTTATATGACATTCTGGAGAAATGTAAGAATTTCTCTCCAAGACTAAAGTTTTTGTTAATTTATTTGAACGTCAATTTGTAGCCATTTTTATTATTCTTTATGCCTATGTATTTGTTCTTAATTATAAAAGTATTTTTGTGTATTTGTGTGTTTGTTAAGTATAATATTACCTCGAGAGAGGAATGTATTTTCATCCAGAATGTTCAGTAATATGTCGATTGTTTGTGATGTTTGTAAATATAAATGAACATGTTGTATTGAATAGGATGAGAATAGCTTGAATTACATCATTCCTATTTGTATATAAATATACTTTATCTCCACAGCCGTCCTACCTACATACCAAGTCACCTACTTTGGCCTCTTTACAACGACTAGCATCCAAACCTCTCACTCTCCCATGGTCACACATACCCCTAGATATACAACACGTCAGGCATGACAAACATCGCTGGAATGAGACCAGCTACGAGGGTTTGAGCGAGGTTGCTCTGGTGAAGGTGGGGTTAGTCTGGAGAGTACGGGCGACCTCGTCTCTTCTCATAACACTCTCCCGCATAACTCCTGCTCATCGGGCCGTTCCACAACTAATGGGGACACCTTAACTTTGCATAATTCCAGGAATTTTTGGAGTGACGCGGATGTTCTATGCCCTAGATCTGTGTCTCCTGGCTAGACTGGCGTTGCTTCCTACCTTGGGTGTGGCTGTCAAAGAGGGTCATGTGTCACACCTGGCGACACGCCACACCTTGGGTGTGGCGTTCTTTATGATGCTATAGATCCCGGGTGTGGCAATCTGGTGGATTTAGTTACGTATATAATATATATTTTTAATCTATCGCACTAATATGGGGGTGATACGAATCTCCAGGATGAAAACTGACTGCTGCACAGAGATGCAGCATCCAAATTATCTCTAATGGTTCTACAAATCTCCTTGTTCTTTCTATAGACTTAGTTGTTTCGTTTCAAAGTAATTGTAATGAAATTTTGAGCCTAGGATCTCTTCAGTGGACCGTTACCTACTGTTCTTACCTCTCTAGCTGCCTAAGGATGGTCTCCTTGACGCTACAGCTCAAATTACAGCTTCAGATCTCAAATTACAGCCTCAGAGTTATAATTAGAGTGGCAGGTTAGTAATTATAGCCTCAGCTACGTAACTGAAACCTGATTTTTTAAAATTACATTCTCATCTCAGTACATTTCCTGAGAGCTGTGCCACTGAGAACTGTACCGCTAAGAACTGAAGACTACCACTGAAGACTGTACCACTGAGAGCTGTACCACTATGAACTGTACCACTGACGACTTCGAACATGAATCTGTCTGAAAAACAATTTGTTCACCAGTTTCTATCCTATTTAGGAATTTTTATCTGAACCTAAATATATTGTGTAAGCCTCACAGGGTTTTTTTTAGGATTTAAAGTTAACAATAAAGTAACTTATGAACAAAACTATAATGATCACATCATAGGTTTTTAGATCTTCGTTTTGTACTGTTATTGTCTGTTATTTTACACTCACAGATTTTACCTAGGCCTATTTAAGTAGTTGAGATAAAATCAGAATGATTTAGAAAACTTTTTCCTGTTGTCGGGAATCGAGATCTTGTAATTAGGGTTATCGAGGTCCCTCTGAGCCTTCTGTAGGATGAAGTCCACAACAGTTGTCTAGCTCCCGGGATACTTATCTAACTGGTTGGTGAACAGAGGCATGGGGTGAGAGAAAACGTGAATAACAGTTTCTGTCCTAGGGGATTGAACTCGGCTCCCTCGGTTTTGAGCCGGGAAACCAGACCACTGCGCTACAGAGCCCCATCATATATAGCACAAACAATTACTATGAATTTCTATACTCTATAATATATATACTATATGTACTATATTCTTATATATATACTATTTACTTTACAATATCATTAAGTTCCTCACACATTGAACTACCCTATTTTACACAGCAATTAATGTTGCAAGCATTGTCCATTTATTACTATTGTGAATCATTGCATACATGCAATGATTGTACTATCATTTATCTCTAAACCTTGTGTCAGTCATATATTTGCAATTATGACAAAACCTCTATGCTCAACTTTGATATCCTCGTTCAATATATACATATATGCTACACAAATTACATCTCTCTGTTAATTGGTAAACACTCGATCAATACTACTCTTCATTGTACAACGTGTACAATCCTTCTGAATTGTATTGCTCAACCAATTAATCTTTCCACATGTGCAAACAGCAAGTCACAATAGCGTGCTTGAACACTAGACGACTTGATAATTAATCAGGAGGTCACTTCCTTTATTCTCAAGTGTGTGAGTTGGGTGTCATATGTGTGTGTGTGTTGGGTGTCATATATATGGGTTCAACACATCTTCAATCCTGATAATATATATATATATATATATATATATATATATATATATATATATATATATATATATATATATATATATATATACAACAGAGGCGTACGCTGTTGTATAAATAAATCCACATATATTTATTACTGCTGATTATACAGCTTACCTGATATAGTGATGACCTGTTTTTACCGGGCGTGATTGTCTGCCCTGCCCTTACACGACCTCGTATATTAGTTTGTTATTTATTTCACGTAATATAATTATCATCATATATCATATAGCATACCCGAGAGATGATGCAATACAGATGAGTGAGGGATGCTGGGAGGTCGTTATACGTGATCTTAAGGCGCGAGCATCATGTTCCCAGTTAGATGCCCTAGAGGTTTGTATTGATTAGGATAGAGAGAGAGAGAGAGATGGAAATGCATCCTTTTGCACTAAGGAAAACTAAGGAGAGAAAACATGGGATAGAGGGAAAGTTAGAAAGAAAGAAGGTGAAGGGACGACGACGTTTCGGTCCGTCCTGGACCATTCTCAAGATTTGGTCTATATATTGTGACTCCTCGTCTGCAAAAGAGAGATTACCTTCTTGAGGTTATCTTGAGATGATTTCATAAGAACATAAGAACAAAGGTAACTGCAGAAGGCCTATTGGCCCATACGAGGCAGCTCCTATTTATAACCACCCAATCCCACTCATATACGTGTCCAACCCACGCTTGAAACAATCGAGGGATCCCACCTCCACCACGGTGGGATCCCTCGGGGCTTAGCTTAGATTTCGGGGCTTAGCTTCCCCGCGGCCCGGTCCTCGACCAGGCCTCCTTTTTGTTACACACCCCCAGGAAGCAGCCCGTGGCAGCTGTCTAACTCCCAGGTACCTATTTACTGCTAGGTAACAGTGGCAATCTATGAAAGAAACTTTTTGCCCATTTGTCTCCGCCTCCACCTGGGATCGATCCCGGAACTTCAGGACTATAAATACGAAGCGCTGTCCACTCAGCTGTCAGGCGCCCATGCACACAAATAAACACAGAATTAAACTAGAAAGCAATGTGACAGTTAAATAATGTAGAGTAAAAGAGCGAGGGGAAATAATAATGAGAGCAAGAAAAATAGAATAGAATAAAAATATGAATTTATTGAAATGGCTCATTATCTTTTTCCTTTTTTTTCTGTTAAATTTTTTTTGCATATTTTAATTGATATATCGTTAATCACAATGAGAAATTTGCTAAGAGCAATATGTCATTTGTTCATAAATATAAACGGCTTCAATCGTGATAATTTTTTAGTATAACTTCCATCATAAATTAACGTCAATCTCATATTAATAATGAGTACAAGAAATTATTTCACGAGGTGTTCATATATTTAATATTTACAGACATTATAATGAGCTCAGTCAATATGTAACACAGATTCAGTCTTAGCGATCGTCGTCTTCATTATATCCACATTGTTGTCATTATATCGTCATTGTAATCGTTATATCGTTATCGTTCTGATTGCTCTTGTCCCATCTGAAGGTGGTGTATATAAGAACATAAGATCAAAAGAAACTGCAGGAGGCCTATTGGCCCATACGAGGCAGCTCCTATCTATAAAAAACCAATCCCACTCATATACATGTCCAACCCGCGCTTGAAACAATCGAGGGACCTCACCTCCACCACGTTACGCGGTAATTGGTTCCACAAATCAACAACCCTGTTACTGAACCAGTATTTACCCAAGTTTTGGGTAAATATTCGGTATTTGGAAATGATATTTGCAATTATCGATTCAAGTAACTTTCCCACAATAGACGTTAAGCTAATTGGCCGATAGTTTGACGCAAGTGGTCTATCTCCTTTCTTGAAAATTGGTACCACATTAGCAACCTTCCATGACTCTGGCACTCTGCCTCACTCTAATGATTTATTAAATATGGTAGACAATGGCTCGCAAAGCTCCTCTTTGCATTCCTTAAGCACCCTGGCAAACACTTCGTCTGGCCCCTAGGGATTTAGGAAAGACCTGGGTAAATACTGGTTGGGTAAAAGGGTTGTTGATTTGTGGAACCAATTACCGCGTAACGTGGTGGAGGTGGGTCCCTCGATTGTTTCAAGCGTAGGTTGGACATGTATATGAGTGGGATTGGGTGGTTATAAATAGGAGCTGCTTCGTAAGTGCCAATTGGCCTTCTTCAGTTACATTTGTTTTTATGTTATGTTCTTAAATGAACTTTTTTTAATGTCTTCGTGTATTTCACACTACAGGTGTATTGAAATGCAACATGAAAACTATCCATTATCTCCAGTATTATTCATTGTCCCTTTCATCATTGGCCTGATATCAATCTACCTCACCAAACGCTTTCTTCTGGCAGTGAAAAACTCACAATGACGTGGATACTAAAAGGGACAGCGCAGGCCCTCAGCGTGTCTCTGACAAGGATCTTTAATGAGCGACTTACAGAGGGAGAATTGAGTCCCGCATTTTCTAGCCATCGGCTGAAAATAAATACCCACAGCACACTAGAAAAGCTCAATAACGTGACATATCTTTGCGAAAATCGTGGTTCACTGGGTTAAGTCGTTTGTGTCTGGGGATACACAGGACGTTGGTTCGATCCCCGTTCCATTCCAATGATACCTTCAATCCTCGCATGCAAAGTGGCACTGTTTCAGGCCATCGTGGAGCTTCATTTGGTCTTCATGCAAACACTTCTGTCTTCAAAATCACAATAATGGTATAAGTAGAGAACTTGTTGCTGTCTTGCAAAGTACAACGTAAATAAATAAATAAATAAAAATTTAAAAATAAAATAAATAAAACCAATACAAAAGCTTCTCAAACTCTCAACAAATTGGTAATCATGTATTAAACTCAACTAAAGCACTTTAGACGCCATATCAGGATCTTCGCTCTCTCATATGACAAATTATTGAGTATTTTCCACGCCCCCGTAAAAGTCTTCGTGCATATTACTCTATTCATTAGTTTCACTTATTTACGTCTGAGCACCTTATCCCCCTTCTCATGGGTTGGTGTGCTAAACAGATTTGTCAACAGCATATTAGTTACGTCATATTTGGCTGTGAACGCTTTTGCATACGTCAAGGTCAATTATCCTGGGAGTAAACAGCGCGTGTTGCAAATTTTCTTGTTGTTTGTTGATATAATGTTATGACAGGTGAGTATGTGTTGCTGATGAGAATTTGTCTACATTATCTGTGCCTTCAAGTGCAGTGATAATGTAATATTCAATTTATTTCTTATATATTGCATGCGATTTTTGTATTGTTGATAAATTTGGTTGTTTATTGATTTTAAAATTGTATTGTGGGTTTTTATTTATATATATCCATTATTCCCACCTCCCTCTGTTATATTGAAATAGAATTGGTCCAAGCACCGATCCTTGAGGTGATCCACTTGTTACTGTTCGCCAGTCCGACTTCTCTCCCCCTGACTGTTACTCTCTGGCTCCTGCCTGTTAGGTAGTTCCACACCTATGTTAGAATATGTCCGCTTACTCCCGCCTGCCTCTCAAGTTTGTATAGTAATCTCTTTTTTAGGTACTGTGTCAAAGACTTTTTGGCAGTCTAGAAATAATCTATCTGCCCCATCATCCATCCATCCCTGTCTTGTTTCGACACTTTATCATAGCACTCCAGAAGGTTTGTTAGGCATGATTTCCGTACCTGAACCCATGTTGGTGTTTGTTTACATACCTAATTCTCTCTAAGTGTGTAACTAATCCTATCCCGATTATTCTTTAAAGTACTTTTGCAGGGAATGCTTGTCAGTGATAATGGTTGTTAGTTAAGCGCCTCTTCTCTATCTCTTTTCTTGAAAATTGGTACCACATTTGCCTTCTTCCAGCAAATGGGCAATTCTCCCTTCGTAAATGACTCATTATAGATCCTTGCCAGAGGCACGCTGAGGGCCTGCGCTGCCTCTTTAAGTATCCAAGGTGATACATTGTCTGGTTCAACTGCTTTAGTTTCGTCCAGTGTTGTTATGCATTTCTTTGCTTCTTTATCTGATAGTCTCTTATCCAGGGTCATCTCCTCTAACAGTGGGAGCTGCTCAGGCTCGGACGTGAACACTCTATGGAAAGTGGCGTTCACTACTTCGCATATTTCCTTAACGCTTTCTGTGTATACCCCTTCCGTTTTCCATAATGTGTGCTCATGTATTTGTATTCACTTATTTGTGCTTGCAGGATCGAGCATTGACTCTTGGATCCCGCATTTCTAGCCATCGGTTGTTTATAGCAATGATTCCGGTCCTATTTCTCTATCATATCTAGTTTTAAAATTATGAATAGAGTTTGCTTCCACAACCTGCTCCTGAAGTGCAATTCCATTTTCCCACTACTCTCACGCTAAAAGAAAACTTCCTAATATTTCTGTGACTCATCTGAGTTTCCAGCTTCCACTCATGTTCCCTCGTTATGTTAATATTACGTGTGAACTTTTCGTCTATTTCCACTTTGTCAATCCACATCTGTCAATGTGTGTGTGTGTGTGTGTGTATTCACCTAGTTCACCTAGTTATTCTTGCGGGGGTTGAGCTCTGCTCTTTCGGCCCGCCTCTCAACTGTCAATCAATCAACTGTAACTAACTACTAACTAATTCCCCTCCCCTCCCCCCCCCACACACACCCAGGAAGCAGCTCCGTAACAGCTGTCTAACTCCTAGGTACCTATTTACTGCTAGGTAACAGGAGCATCAGGGTGAAAGAAACTTTGCCCATCTTTTTCTGCCTTGTCTGGGAATCGAACCCGGGCCACATAGTTACGAGTACTGTGCGCTGCCCGCTCAGCTACCAGACTCCCCCGAGTGGGTACTCACCTATTTGTACTCACCTATGTGTTCTTGCGGTGGTTGAGCTCTGGCTCTTTGGTCCCGCCTCTCAACTGTCAATCAACTGGTGTACAGGTTCCTGAACCTATTGGGATCTATCATATCTACACTTGAAACTGTGTATGGAGTCAGCCTCCACTGCATCACTTCCTAATGCATTAAATTTGTCAACCACTCTGACACTAAAAAAGTTCTTTCTAATATCTCTGTGGCTCATTTGGGCACTCAGTTTCCACCTGTGTCCCCTAGTGCGTGTGTCCCTTGTGTTAAATAGCATGTCCTTATCTACCCTATTAATTCCTTTGAGAATCATGTGTGTGGTGACCATGTCCCCCCTAACTCTTCTGTCCTCCAGCGACGTGAGGTTTAACTCCCGTAGTCTCTCCTCGTAGCTCATACCTCTTAGCTCGGGTACTAGTCTGGTGGCAATCCTTTTGCCACGTGGCAAAATGCAAACCTTTTGTCTGTGTGTGTGCGTGTATTTGTGTATGTATGTGTGTGTGTGTGTGTGTGTGTGTGTGTGTGTGTGTGTGTGTGTGTGTGTGTGTGTGTGTGTGTGTGTGTTAGATCAAAAATAAAGAGCCAAAAAGACCCCTAAGCTCTAGAGGAAGCAGGTGACAGACCACTCGCTCAGCTGTTTATCTCCCACGCGAACAAAGACGCCTCCACCTCCCTCCCCTTCCCCAACCAACCCTACCCCTAATCAACCCCAACCCTACCCGACCCCACCACCAATCAACCCCACCCCCACCACACGAGCAGCCGAACAAGGAACGACTCATCAATCCAAACTCTCCATCAAACCTTTCGAAACATCTGATAGGGGTGTTCTTTGAACTTATATTTATATCGTGCCTTGGGGGTAAGGTGCCCTGGAAGCTGTCACGAAGTGTTTGTGTCTCACCCTTGTCCTGGAAGCTATCTAGAAAGTGTTTGTGTCTCACCCTTGTCCTGGAAGCTATCTAGAAAGTGTTTGTGTCTCACCCTTGTCCTGGAAGCTATCTAGAAAGTGTTTGTGTCTCACCCTTGTCCTGGAAGCTATCTAGAAAGTGTTTGTGTCTCACCCTTGCCCTGGAAGCTATCTAGAAAGATTCCAGAGCCCCACTTTTGTCCTGGAAGATCTCTAGAAAGTGTTTGTGCCTCACCCTTGCCCTGAAAGCTATCTAGAAAGGTTCCAGAGCCCCACCTTGTCCTGAAAGCTATCTAGAAAATGTTTGTGCCTCACGCTTGCCCTGGAAGCTATCTAGATAGGTTTCAGAGCACCACTCTTGTCCTGGAAGCTATCTAGAAAGTGTTTGTGCCCCACCCTTGCCCCGGAAGCTATATAGAAAGGTTCCAAAGCCCCATCCTTGCCCCTGGAGGATCTCTGGAATGTGTTGCTTGCTGGTGGCTCTCCATCACGCCCTTCCTCCTGGCATTGATTTATTTGGTTAATTATGCAGCAGCCGCAACTTCTCCGGCGTCTTTACCACACAGTAGATGTATTCCTGGCGGCAGAATCCTTTTATTTTGTTGGTGAATGTTGCTGTTATTGTAGTCTCTGGGGTTCCTGAAGGCTAGTACTGGGCCCTTTGATGTTTATATTATTCAATATTTTTTTCTGTCTTTTTGAACGATGTTATCTTCTAATCTGCGTATATATATATATATATATATATATATATATATATATATATATATATATATATATATATATATATATATATATATATATATATATATATATATATTTATNTTTGAACCCCTTACCGATCCTGTGAGTGACACATGAGAAAGTTATAGGGGCACATAATGGGATTAGATCAGCTAGTTCCATCGTTGCATGTTGTGGTGTGTCCTGTTCTTTTTATTGCAACAGTAATGTTGCACACAATTGTCAATTTAACGGTTTCAAGATTCCCCTGTTCCATATCTTTTTTCTCTCAGCCATTGTAAGCCATTCGTCAGTGGTTGAAGGGGCTTCGTCGCACACACTCTTCAAAATTAAGAAGTCATATTTAGGATAGGAGCCTGATGGCTGTTCTTTTTTTTAAACAATGGTGGCTGATAGCTTTTGTTGTGGAAACAATGGTAGCTGGTGGTTGATGAGCATGAAACAATGGCACGGTTAAGTGCACTTCTGAGAAAGATTAGCAGCACTTTATCTACGATGAATTTTGAATTGTAATCAACCCCCTGTCAATGCATGGTCATTATGCATTCATGTTGTTGCAGGGAAATTGCTGTTCATGAAAGGACTCTTATGACTGTCATTATCTCAGAGGAGTCCCCGAGCATTCAATCTTGTGGGTTCTCAGACTAGAGAGCCAACTTGCTTCCCTGCTTGACTTCATGTTTTGGAGGTTAAAAATACATAATAAAGTGACTGGGTTCTTGAACATAATAACATGAATAAAGCACTCTGTCAGGTGAGTCCTTTATTGACCCATACGAGCTCGCTCCTATTTATATAAAGTATTCAACTCTGGTATCAAACATTTTTGGTCCATGATTGAAAAGGAAATTGATGACAATGAGAAACTTTTAATTCCTGTTCTTTTGTATAATTGGTGTTTAACACTGATGGCACATAGCATTATCTTCATCCATATTTCAAAGTCTAAGTTCGTCTGTGGGTTTTTTTTAACTTTGGTGTCTCAGCTCAACATGTACATGCATCTATTTCACCTGCAATGTGGATTGCATTTTCATGTCATCCCTAGCAATCACCAGTGACACTTCCTGACCTAGAGCGGAGGAAGATAAATCATAAAATTACACACAGATCACAGTAGCGTGATGTATCAAATGAACAAGTCCACAAGGGCATTGAACTTAAGTCCGGGCGTAAGTTCGTACCCTCATCACGGCCCTTGTGGATTTGTTCATTTAAATCATAAAATGTTGCAAACCTATTGCATGTGTAAGCAGTTCAACATAGATTTACAGGTGGTCAGGATCTGAGCCTAGAATAATTTTGAATTCCTAACGAATAGTATTATTGTTTGGTGCATAGAACTGTTAGTATTGACCCCTCCAGACATTAGGGGGACAATATCCACCCCTATGCAGGCGATGAGTCACAATAACGTGGCTGAAGAATGTTGACCAGATCACACACTAGAAGGTGAAGGACGACGACGTTTCGGTCCGTCCTGGACCATTTTCAAGTCGATTGTCAATATCACCCCTAACTCTTCCCATCCCACCTCATCCCCCCCATTAATCCATTCCGTCCTCTCTACTAAGGGGCTGCGTTTTAGACATTATGGTAACTAACGATATAAATGGAACCCTTCTATAAAAACTAGCGGCTCACAAGTATCCACGTTTTCAATGCAAGTGTCATTTAGGTTAGAGAAGTTGCTTGGGTTCGTACGTTCCAGGCGGACTATAGTAGCCGGTTTGTACTATAGTCTGGGATGCTCTCGGACGCAGGTTCGAATCCTCGTCACGGCCCTTGTGGATTTGTTCATTAAAACAGGAGTTCCTCGTCGTACGTCGCCGGTCAAAGGTAGGGTGGCCACTGAGAATATGTTTCTGACCGTGTTTCTGACCTACACTGGTGCTGTGGTGGTGGGTAATCGTGCTCGCCCCGGAGGATCTATCCATCAATCATTGCTCGCCTGGAGGATCCATCCATCAATCATTGTCATCCGTCTCGCGTCCTCAACTCTATTATTCGATTTGTAACGTGAAATTACGTACGGAACCTCAATTACATAAAAATACCATACAGAATTTTACATCTATATTTGTAGCGGTTTTCAGATAGGGATTTGTGTGTGTGTGTGTACTTACCTTTGTGCTTGCGGGGGTTGAGCTTTGGCTCTTTGGTCCCGCCTCTCAATCGTCAATCTACTGTGTACAGATTCCCGAGCTTCTCGAGCTCTATCATATCTACATTTGAAACTGTGTATGGAGTCAGCCTCCACCACATCACTAATGTGTGTGTGTGTTGTGTGGTGTACTCGCCTAATTTGTGTCTGCAGGATCGAACATGACTCTTGGATCCCGAGCGTGTGTGTGTGTGTGTGTGTGTGTGTGTGTGTGTGTGTGTGTGTGTGTGTGTGGTGTGTGTGGTGTGTGTGTGTGGGTGTGTGTGGTACAGCTATGTGGAATAGACAGCTCTGTCTAACAGCTGAGGCAAAGTGATCTTCCCTGAGGACAAGACACACTGAAACTTTCACTATAATCGCTTCTGTCTCTTTCACCTGCGTTTTACTCAAGAAAACGAAAATTCTTTAATATATTCACGAAACGCATAAAATTTCTCTATACGTGGATAGAAACACATAAGTTAAATAAATATTTAAACACGACAACACACAAACTCTTATATTTGGTTATGTTTACAACTGTAGTGAAAATCAATGTAATATTCTTAAGACTCAAGTCTCCCACATATTGTTTTAACTTCATCATCGTTGTCTGACACCTGTTGACATGGTCTAACCGCAGCTGGTCCTGGTGACAGAGTTGTTTATGCCCCGTACAGCAAGCCTGACGTGCTCTGCTTGCTGCTTTATTTTGATTTATGGAAATGACAAACGTATATAATTCTCTTGCAAGGTGAATAGAAATATTGTTTGGCCAAATACGAATATTAAATAGTTCATTTGGGTAATATATTTTTAGCGTGTGAATGGAATTTAAAAGCTTAAAAGATAGTCAAATGTCAATAAATAGTAATGTTTGTATTTAGATACGCAAATGACATTATAATTTGTTATATTACGTGGAGTATACAGGGCGTATACCTGGAGTATATTTTGTCTGATTCACGCTGGCTCATATAGTTTTCTCAGTTCGTCTTCATCCACAAAGACTAAATGCTCGTTAAACCAGTATCAAAACCTCCTGTTTACGAATGAAAATCGGTTTGCACACAACTTACAGCTTATTACGAACATTTCTCGAACGTCGCTTCGCTGACTACCACTGTTCGAATCATAATTCTATAGATGCTTCACTAACGTACTACAAATACAAATAATTGCCAACAGAACTTAAACACCTAACCTAACCTAACCTAACCTAACCTAACCTAACCTAACCTAATCAGTGTTGTATAGTTTGTGAATACAAACTATACAACACGTTCTTATATTCATTTATTTTTGAGATAATACAACTGCTAAATTTGCAGTATGTTAAAATTGACGAATGGGGTCGTTGAGTTGGCCACCGCTTGAACGAGCCTAACACGAGGATAACTAGCCTAAAAAAACTGAACACCTAACCTAACCCAGGGCTAATTATACACAAAATTTGATTTTATAATATTATATTTTATTAATTACAGAGGTGGTACCCCTTTTAGGCAATAAACAAAATATATATAAATATACGATATAGGTATTTCGTAGATTTACGGGCTATTCATGCCCGTGCACCTCTTGGGTGGCTTAATATTCATCAATCAGTATCGTATAAAAATTATACGAGTAGGAAGGGGATATAGCTTTTAGGAGAGTATTTACCTATCAGTACTTATATATCAGTGACTTCTGGGGAAGTGAGGTTCAGCTCTTCAGGGCCCTTTTCATAGTCTGGTGTGCATGTAAATTATAAATTAATTATGTTGTTCGAATTTCTTTGTCAAATCTGGCCATAAAGCTGTGAATGGAGGTGGCTTTCACAACTTCTTCTTGCATTGCAGTCCTCTTGTCGAACACCCGTACCAGAATTTCTTTAAATTTATTTGATTCATTTGCTTTTTCAGCTTCCACTTACATGCTCTGTCTTACTTTCTCTCAATTGAAAGAGGTTGGTCTTGTCTACCTTGGCAATTCCCCCTCAGTATCTTTTGTGTTGCGATCATGTCTCCTCTGTTTCTTCTCTCCTCCAGCATTCGAAGGTGAGGATTCCATGCCGGTGCTCTATATTCCTCGTTAGCTCTGCCTCGTCTGCAAACATTGACATGTACTTGTTCACTCCGTCAGCTTAGTCATTCACGTTAATTAGGAACAGTAGGGGAGCAATGACCAACGTCTTGGGAGAACTTCGGCAGTTACACCATCTTCCAACTTGGAAACTCTCGTGTCTGATGTTGTCTGCCCTTCAGGTAGTCCCTTACACAGTTCAGTGGCTTGCCAGCTTCTCTCAGCTTCTCAGCAGCTCTGCCTGCTTCTCCCTCATCTGTTCTATCTCTGACGCTCCTCTTTCAATACACAGAGAGTAATGACACTAAAGGGAATGAGAAAATGTGTAGGAGCTGTTGTGAAGATTCGAATCTATGGATGTTCCCAGGCACGCACGCTCTAGACGATTACATAACAGAGTCAGTGGATATAGGGGGGGGAACATGTGTGAAACCCTGATTCGGCTTCAGTGGAAGCCTCGAGGAATCCTCGTGGCTACAATAGGTTGGAATCCTTTGGACCATGTCGTGGCTTAGTTGGCTAGAGCATGTGTGTGTCTGGGAACACCTAGCGAACATAGGTTCGAATCCTCAGCACGGCTTCTGCAAATTTTCACAGTAATAACATTAGTAACCATTTGTAAACAAGATTTTGGTGATGTTGAAGAGACAATTATAAGCTTTGGTCGCCAGCTTGTTATCAAAATTAGTTCCATAATTTTCCATATTATCATTATGTTTATTATTATTATTATTCCTTTTACCACTTGACTACTAATTTCATATTGACTATATAATACATAATAATAATGTCAATTCAGAAGAACATTACAGAGCCTCTGTAACACATAAGAGGAGTGTCAGGTCCATAGAACTCCCCAGAGCTCTCAAGTAACACTCAAGAGGAGTGTCAGGTCCGAAGAACTCCCCAGAGCTCTGTTGTAGCACACTAGAGGAGTGTCAGGTCCGAAGAACTTCACAGAACTTGCAGAGGGCCATTCCCGTTAGTTAACTGCTCGCGCCAAACGAAAAGCCATCATTATAAATCTTATATATTTTTTGTTTTGTCAATCCGGAGCTGG
Organism: Procambarus virginalis; assembly: GCA_020271785.1. NCBI lineage: Eukaryota > Metazoa > Arthropoda > Malacostraca > Decapoda > Cambaridae > Procambarus > Procambarus virginalis. Next base: position 60,920,710 of record WNGS01164437.1, read on the forward strand.
CAAACAGGAAGAGGAATGGAGCAAGCTCCCTTTCTGCTCCCTGCAAGTCATCTACCCTAATTTCTCTGGCTGATTATAAAGCAAATCGAGTCTTTGACTCTGAGGTTCATTCCACAAGATCACACTCAGCAAATACTGATTGAAGTCGAGTACGCCTGCTGATGTCTTTGGTATCAAGTCCTCCTGTGTGAACCATTACTGTTCCACATGTAAAACTAAATACCATTATTATTATCCCCCTCAAATGTTAATATTGTGGATTACTTTCGTACATTCTCATAAGCATATTTGGTCACGAGTGTCATTCTCATTTGGGCCTTCGTGTTTCACTAACGTTGCAATCAACTGCTAAATAAGATAAATCAATTTTGCAATCTTCCAAATTCTTATTATTGCCATTTTTTTCCCCTTCCTCTGCCCTTGTCATAATAACCGAGAATAGCGTCACAGAAATGAAAAACAGCAACTTCAAGGATGAAACTTATGATAAATATTGTTTGGGACGAATACTAATTACAGCGAGGTTAGGTCTTGCCCTTGCAGAGGTCTTGCTTCGGGAATAGAATTCAATTGTCTGCGCTCAGATTTAATAATGGAGAATCATCTAATCCTTGATAAAAGCCAGTTCTTCAGGAGCTGATCCAAGGTCGTGGATGCGAAAGGTCGGGATTGTTTTCATCACGGATTTGAGGGGGACTTTGATGGGACTTTGAAGAGTGATGAAGCAAACAGATGAATATATGAGATGATTATAGCAAGTAAACTCTGAGAAGCAGTACTCTTCCTTGGAACTCGTTGATACATATCACTGATGAATATTCTCATCTCTGTGGCAGAAATTATACACATTTGACGAAAGCTAAATAATTAGTTATATAGGAATGTATTCTTTATGTCTAATCCAGTTTTATATTATTTTATTGAGTAATCAATGGGATATTTTGTAGAAGTTAATTTTTTGTTAGAAACTACTTTGTAGCTAGAAATAAGTTGCTTCTAAGGAATACTTCTTGTGTTTTAGATAACTGTGATGGGTACCTCTTTGCTTATTTGTTTTTTTTTTTTGTGCCAGTGTTTTCCTGGCTAGGCGATTTGTTGAGTTGTAGTTGTTGTATTATGACTAATTCATAACTGGTCAGGACGCGCGTGCGTGTGTGTGTGTGTGTGTATAAGAGGTATAACTGTGACACAAGACACACACACACACACACACACACACACACACACACACACACACACACACACACACACACACCACAAACCGCGATCGTATATTACAAACCAATATAAATACAATATTTTTTTAATACTATTTTCTGCGTTGTCGACGTAACAATATATAATTCAATACAATTTCCTCAAGGATGTAATGCCTACCTGGTAATTGTTACCGAGATAACTCCCTCCGAGGTTCGATCCCAGATCAACCTCCAAGTTGACAGCTGGATCTACCAGGCTGTAGCTGGCAGGCCGACGTAGCGAGTATTTTTACATTCTATCACCTGAATAGAAATCAGAACAAATGAGAATAAGTTTGTAGTCCTTTGGGTGATTGAGGGCTTAATAACCCTTCAGTTAGTAGTCCTCCGATGATTGATAGCATCAATTACCTAATAGTAACCGTACAGTACTTAATAGTAGCCGTACGGAACTTAATATTAATCCTCCAGTACTTAATAGTACTATTATTTATAGTTATTATACTTAATAATTATTAATTATAATATTAATAGCTATTATAGAGAAACAAGAACGCTACTGCAGAGCTCCCTAATTTTTTTGTATTATGTTTCGTATTGAATATGCCATAAATATTCCACCAGGATAGAATGGAACTACTCCACCAGGATAGACTATACCATAAATACTCCACCAAGATAAAATGAAAGTAATTTTTGTTTCAATGGGATAAGTTTTTAGAAGAGAGGGATTATAATTAAATGGAAACAAATCGCCTTAATTTTACACTATAAAATGGTAGTAAAAGTTAGTTTTGATATGTAGTTGTGTTGTTAAAGATTCAGCTGCTCGGAACATGTTCCAAGTAGCACGGGCTATGGTGAGCCCGTAGTGGACTTACCTGGCACAGGAGCGGTGCAAGTAGCACGGGTTATGGTGAGCCCGTAGTGGACTTACCTGGCACAGGAGCGGTGCAAGTAGCACGGGTTATGGTGAGCCCGTAGTGGACTTACCTGGCACAGGAGCGGGGCAAGTAGCACGGGCTATGGTGAGCCCGTAGTGGACTTACCTGGCACAGGATCGGTGCTGTCTCTTTTTTTTATATGTAGATATGTGTGATGTGGTTACCAAGACGCCCATCTTCACATAAGATGTGACATTAACCTCACATTTTTCCCCTGTTCGCATGGTTATGGAAGCAAAATATCTTTAATATTCATTAAATCACAAACATTTTGGAGCAAATTCTTATCAAGGACCGACTTTCGTTTAACACCCTATTTTGCTATCCTTTAGCAAGGCATTTAATTCTAAATATAAATAATAAGTTAGTGAATTTTAGCAAGTGTTAAACAGGGGGTAATTTACAATTAAAGTTGGCAATAAAAAGTTATTGAATATATCTCAATAATTAAAGAAATATTCATTCTTTTATTATTGGGTGAACATACAAGACGTTCCATCACAAAGAGTGACACAGGTGAAGCACCTGAGGTACAGGTGAAATAGGAGAAGGGAGGTAATGTCTCCTGAGGGAGACGGAACAGCCTCTGTGGGAATAGGAGCCAAGACTAGAATTGCGTTAGCAAAATACACCTGTTCCCAGGGGACGCATTCTCGGTCTACAAGCTTGAAGGGGATATATATATACATATATATATATATATATATATATATATATATATATATATATATATATATATATATATATATATATATATATATATATATACAAACTCCACAAATATTCATCAAATGACTGTGAGGTACTCAAACCCATAGTGACCTATTTTAGTTGTTGGATGAAAGTGCTCACAATACACATAATAGCAATGTCAACTCTCCCAGCAACATTGCAACAACCCCAGCAACATTGCAACAACCCCAGCAGCACCTCCCCCAGCAACACCTCCCCCAGCAACAACCCCAGCAACACCTCCTCCAGCAACACCTCACAATTCCATATCAATTTGGAATTCTAGTTCTAGTTAAAATGGTGATTTGAGAAGGCAACGTCCAACAGGTTGGTGACTATGGCGTTAAAATTGGTGTTTAAACTGCGTTATTTCAGTCTGGTTTAGTTGGTTGTTGTGTCTTAATATTAGCATGGGACTCGGAGACTTTCTGAGACTCGCGCTTATGGGTACAAGAGCATCGTTTGTGGCTTAAAATTTGGAGGTAATTGTTTGTTAATAGGGAATGGATGAATGGATTAATAAGTAAGATGAGGTGGATTAATAGATGAAATAGGGGAGGATTAATAAGTGAGAGGAGTGGATTAATAGGCGAGAGGAGTGGATTTGAGTTTTACCCCCTTTAAATAGGGTTCAACGTGCCTAACGAGGTGTTTACTAATTCCTGGGTTCTCATGGTTCTTCCTACCATCCTCCACCCACTACCTGCTATCCTCCACCCACTACCTATCATCCACCTCCCACTTCCTGCTATCCTACACCCATTGCCTGCCATCCACTATCATCCTACACCCATTATCTGCCATCCACCACCCCCTCTACCCCCCACACCTCACCCCACCAGCCGCTCCAGGTCCCCCTGCGTGATAGGTGACCACCACCACTTTACCTCTAACAACCTCAACACCTCATTAATTTTGTGCCTTATCATGAGAGGCAATTATAGTGGCTGCCTTGTAGTCTATTGTGCCAGTGCTGGTCATTTAAATACCCCCTTGTTTCCCCTTATAATTGTTCCGTGTCAAGAGGATATTATCATTTGAAGATAACTGTGATTTTATTATTTTTTTTCACTTTTAAATATTTCATTCTTAAATTACTTAACAAATTGGGGGAATGGGATTTGCTTTGAATTTGTTTCTTTGCCATATGAATTTGGCCATGATTTTTTTTTGTCATATATATTTTCATGTGGATGGTATCCTATGGTTTCTTATATTTTATATATTCAATTAATTTTGCAATTATGTCCTCAGAGGACACTCAATAACATTGAATAAGTATACACATTTGTCCTTAATTTACACCAAGTTATACAGATTTGAAAGGTAACTATGTCAAACATTAGAGAAACATAGTCTATTCCACATTAGCTTGGTTGCTATAGAATGTTTTGATATTAAATATTCATTCTTGGTATCAACTCTTGAAATGTTCACTGAAACGTACAAGCACACGAAACGCCGACTAGGTAGTGGTAATAGTAGTAGTAGTAGTAGGCATCCTGTAGTCTTGAGAGACTACGGAGTTGCGCTCTGGTTATCTAGGTGGGCGTGTCCACTCCAGGGTGCAAAGATTGGGTAGGGCGATATGGAGAAGCTGTTACCCATGCAGCAGGTCCCTAATTAGTACCATTTACATTATTACGTAATGATCTTGAATGAAAATATAGGCGATATAATACAATTTTATATATAATATATATATATATATATATATATATATATATATATATATATATATATATATATATATATATATATATATATATATATATATATATATAAAAATATAGAAGATATAATATAATTTTTGATTAATCATCTTTAATTAATCAATCTTTAAAAATAATTGTTTGTTAGTAGTTTTCAGCACTCAACGAATGGTGTGAGCTGAAGCAAATGCAGAAAAACTTGAGTGACAAATCAACTATGTTGGGAAAAATTGCACATTTCTAACTGGCCAAACTTACCCAAGTCTCATTGATTTTGTATCCAAAATATCCTTGTGTAGTATGATCCAGTTTTCCATCAAATATTTTCCGTTTGTGGTTGTCTAAATTATTTACAATCGACTAGAGAATGGTCCAGGACGGACCGAAACGTCGTCGTCCCTTCACCTTCTAGTGTGTGGTCTGGTCAACATATTTCAGCCACGTTAGTGTGACTCCTCGTCTGCATGCAAATGATTTAGACTGACATATACTCAAAATACCATACAGTGTTTAATACAATTTAAAGGTTTGTAGATATAATCACAAAGAGATATTAGAATATGCAAGTGGAACCGAACAATTAAGGCGTTAAATGCTCTCCCTTCACACAAAGGTTACCTGCAGACCAGTGCATTAAAATTCGAGTAAATTGTCTTATTTTTAATTGCGAGTGGTGGTAAGGTGCACACAAACACACGTTCATCATCCTCGGGCTTGCTAGAGGGAGGTCGAGGGAGATTATCAGAGGTAAGCATGCACCACAACAGCCGTAACCGGGGCCGCGACGCTAATCATCACTACTACGCTTCTGACACAAATGCCCAGTAAAAAGCGCTGTTTTATGATTCGTTAAGAATGAAGGGAAAAAAAGGAGTTTTTGGGGGGGGGGGATGGGGGGGGGTTAGGGGGAGTTGCGGGAAGCAATTGTCAGGTTAAACTTCTCTGTACACCCTAACAGCCAATCACGGTGGCCATCATAAAGCTGTAGAGAGCGCAAGACTTCGCCGTTCTGAATTACAAGTAGCTTGTGGAATGTCAAGAGAAGGATAACGAACTATGCGAAAACCAAACAATACATGTACTCACATAGTTGTTCTCACCTAGTTGTGCTTGCGGGGGTTGAGCTTTGGCGCATTGGTCCCACCTCTCAACCGTCAATCAACTGGTATACAGATTCCTGAGCCTACTGGGCTCTATCATATCTATATTTGAAACTGTGTATGGAGTCAGCCTCCACCACATCACTGTCTAATACATTCCAATATGTGGCAGTGTTTTTGTCCAGCAAACACAATACATCGACAAGGAAAATGGGGGGTAATTAACCCCTCTTTATGCGTGTTTGTTTCAGTCCACCTGAACACCTTGAATTGGAGCCGGATAAGCTTTTTTTGCGTCAAGAGGAAGGATAGCGAGTTGTGAAAAATTTAACAAAAACACAATACATATGTGAGGGGGGGGGGTTCCAGGTCACATATTGTCTCTGTAAGGAAAGGAGAATATGTAATTAGTTCCTTATGATGTGTTCTCGTTTTACTGCATATAAACACCAATATATATATATATATATATATTAGATATATAATATAATATATATATAATATATATATATATATATATATATATATATATATATATGGGGGGTACACCTCTGGTGCAAGTGTAGACCCATAGCCTCGGAGAAGAAAATAAAGAGTACTCAGAGAAAACCTTGTGGATCGTCACTGATCACTTTGATATTTTCTTCCCCTACCACCCTATTCTTTTGGTATGTGTGTATATATATCTAATTTTATTTGAAAATGTCTTACACAAAAAGGGTTACAACATTGTATATATACACTCTGGCATGCAGGTAATCGGGTGGATAGGGGCATTAGGTGCGCGAGGAGATTGTGAAGCATAGAAACAGCAGGAATAGGCAGCTTGCCACACCTGTCCCTCGTTCCCCTGCACTAGCCTCACCCTACCCATCTTCCCCTCTACCCCCACCACCCCTATCCCCATCCACCCAGTGGGTCCCCTACCCACAGAATCCCCAGCACCAGCCTGGCATTCACTATTCAGCTATATTACAGACAAAAGTTTGAAAACTAAATTCCATTAAAACCTAATTCTAATTATTGGATTTTCAGCAATTTTCGCGATCTCTGATTCTAAGAACTACAGTGTTGTTCTTCCTGATCGGTAGTGAGCGATAGTGACTTGAAATGAATAGATCATAGTGTATAAGATAACTATCAAGAGACACGAAGCTTATTAAGTTATAAAAATAGCTAATCAGTTAGCTATTAAGCTAATAAAAAGCAATAGCTTAATACCTCTTGGTTTTATTTTACTCGGGTTGTTGTACAGTAATTTGTCTGTGAACGAGGTTTTTGTTACGAAATAGAGGTTAGTTTAGGTGTAGTGGAAGTCCGGGTGTTTTGAGTCCTAGAACAGGTGTTGTTTGTGAGTCCGGGTGTAAGTGTGGTTTGTGAGTCCTGGTGTAGGTGTTGATTGTGAGTCCTGGTGTAGGTGTGGTTTGTGAGTCCTGGTGCAGGTGTTGTTTGTGAGTCCTGGTGTAGGTGTTGATTGTGAGTCCTGGTGTAGGTGTGGTTTGTGAGTCCTGGTGCAGGTTGTTGTTTGTGAGTCCTGGTGTAGTGTTGATTGTGAGTCCTGGTGCAGGTGTTGATTGTGAGTCCTGGTGTAGATGTTTTTGTGTGTCCTGGTGCAGGTGTTGTGAGTGAGTACTCATGGAGATGTTGTGTTCATCTACATTAAAACAGCTTTGAGCTTAAACCAACACATGGATACATAATACAGGTGCAAGGGATTACATGTGTA
>WNGS01164437.1:60933294-60960019 GCA_020271785.1 Procambarus virginalis
ATTTTCTCCTTTACAATTGATGAGTTTTAATAACGTTCACGACTAAACCTTTTTGATCGTCAAAGAAATCTTCAGGCACTTCACCCACCACACACTGGAGAGTGAAGGCAATAATAAATGGGTGCTTAGGTCAGACATAAGAGAATAAGTTTGGTTGGATATTAGATAGCACTGCATCGTATAGACCAACAGGGCCCATGCAATTTCTCTGTGTTACGTAGGTAAGAGAGTTTGAATAGGTCTAAATAGGAACTACCAATCTTAGGTCAGTAGAGCTTTTGCAAATACTGTTTTTCCTATTTCTAGTGTCGTAGGTCTTAACCCCCAGGGAATGTACGGGGTCAGATTTTTTAGATGGAATATGATTCAAGATTCCTTTAATTCGGAGTGTTGACTCCACAAATAGCCTTTGTCGGTGCGACTTGTCCTGCTCAGAGATGGTGACTACTGCATCATGCCGCAATGCCCTGAGCAATTACTCTAAATGCAGAAGCAAGAGTCACAATAACGTGGCTAAGTATGTGACCAGAACACACAGTAGAAGTTGAAGGGACGACGCGTTTTCGGTCCTCCTGGACCATTCTCGTCGCTTGTCAAGCGACTTGAGATGGTCCAGTACGGACCGAAACGTCGTCCGTCCTTCACTTATAGTGTGTGGTCTGGTCAACAATTATTAAATGCTCCGTGAGTAACAATTAAACCGCCTTCCAGAATATCTGAAAACATTTTAGCGTCGGAGCCATTGAGGCTGCTCTTTTTTGTTTTTATTTATAGAGCTATTGCTGAGAGCTATGAAACCCACTGGACAAGTCCAAGTACTATGCAAAATAATCACCAGACATATTAAAGTATTGGACAGTCGAGACTATTTACGTCCAATACTCAATAGCACCAGGTGGTCAGTCAGAGTCAGAAATCGTTGACCAGACCACACACTAGAAGGTGAAAAGGCCAAGAGGCTCCTGCAGCTCTTATTATTATACTATCCCCTCTAATACTACCCTTTACTTTGAGCCCTCAGCTCTATCTTGCCTATTTATCGCCTGTCTCAAACTCCTCATCACAATCGACTAGAGAATGGTCCAGGACGGACCGAAACGTCGTCGTTTCTTCACCTTCTAGTGTGTGGTCTGGTCAACATACTTTAGCCACGTTATTGTGACTTCGCCTCTTATTCAGAAATCGTTTTCATCAAATCAGTTCACTATAGGGGAACTCGAAGTCCAGTTGTAACACTAAGTCTGTGAACAATTATGGTGGGAGGGACAGCAATGTGAGAAGCAGAACACGATCGTAACAACTTATTCAAAATATGATTCCCACCGCCGGCGGCGCCGGCGAGAAAAATGGCAGAGTTTCTTTCACACATGCCCCGTTACACTAGCAGTAAAGTTAGTGTACCTGGGTGTTAGTCAGCTGTCACTGGGCTGCTTCCTGGGGTGGAGGCCAGGTCGAGGACCGGGCCGCGGGGACTTAAAAAAAAAGCCCAGACATCAATCAAGATAACCACCTTTATTCACTGTTTCTATCATGGATGTATCGCTCTGTCGGAAGGAAAAATATGATTACGTGGTGCAAGATTGTAAAGGGAATTAACAAACGATGAGGGGGAATAGTCAACACATGAAATAGCGGAAGTTGCAGATGGGAGTGAGAGAGAGAAATCTCATCTTACTCGCCTCGCTAGCGATATGTGCCGGGTTTAAGCCCCGGGCAGGGCAGAACGCAACCCATAATTCTCAAAATTGATTGATTGATGAAGATCAAGCACCCAAGTGGTGGCACGGGCATGAATAGCCCGTAAGTGGTAGAATAAATCTTAAGTAAAAGTATCGTTAAAATATCAGTCATCCCTCACCTCACTCTCCCGATTTATGAGTGAAAAACACTATACACGTTCTAAGGGTATGTTCGAGTATACTAGTCCAAGCTGTAGCATACTTCAACATATCCTCAGGGTATACTCGTCCAAGCTTTAGCCGACCCAAACTATGCTTTCATCTCGTTTGACTTTTTGCACTCAAAATCCCTTTTTCTCCTCACATAAAAAGTATTGTTATTATTTAATATAATTTCATGTTCAGTTAGGCGTAGATTAGGTTAGGTGTTAGGATCTGTTGGCAATTATTGTTATTTGTAGTATGTTGATGGGACATTTAGTAAGGTGAGAATTGAATTTAAAAGAACATTTTGGTGGCGTAGTGGTAACACACGCGCTCCCTGTCTCGCCAGCGATTTAGTCTGGGTTGGACTCCTGACCATGGAGGATTGACTGGGCGTTAATCAGTAACTGTTCGTTCCTATTCACCCAGCAGTAATTGTTGCGTTTCAGGTGCATATATGCCTGGGAACCATTCAGGCTTGTTCGCATTTGTGTTCCTCACGTGTGCCCCAAAGAATGAGGTGATATATATATATATATATATATATATATATATATATATGTGTGAGAAAGCTGCATGAACGCGCAAGCCATATATCACTAAGAACTCTTAAAAATTTGACCCGGCCAGGATTCGAACCCATGCCGTCCAGGATCAACTCTAAACGTACCGTGACCACCGCACCATGATCGTTTTAGACGATCATTGGTGCGGTGCGGTGGTCACGGTACTGTGTACGTTAGGGGTGATCCTGGACGGCATGGGTTCGAATCCTGGCCGGGTCAAATTTTTAAGAGTTCTTAGTGATATATATATATATATATATATATATATATATATATATATATATATATATATATATATATATATATATAATATATATATATATATAATTGCATGATATTTTAGACATAAAATATTACGCTTTATAGGCTACATGACAGAAATTTATATGAAAACATCTTATATACCGTATATTCCAAAAATCACACATACCTACACATAAAAGCATTATTATATCCATCACATTCAAAATATTTTTAGCATAATAAAAACACTTTCGAATATTATAATAAGCTTGTGGCAGAACAGAGTGTCTGGATAAAATAAGTCTATCTTTGCATTTCAAAGTGCAAGTAAGCTTGACATATGAGAGGGTTGGCCGACAATGAAATTGAGGTATCGACTTCCCACTGTCGGCATGTAAGCTTAATAGTCTTGTATATACCCGAGCTGAAAAGATAGCTTGTTGAATAATTAACCAAACTAGTGTGATGTACGTGTGTTTGTTCCTTCATACTGCCTTCGCTTGAGTTTCCCTGCGCAGTCGTGAGGGTTAAGAGGGGTCACTACCCTGCTTGAAAGTGGAAGTTATTAGATATTTTTCACCTGCAATGGCTTAATTAAATGCTGGGTATATACACATTGATTTTTGCTTATCTAGAGGTGATGGTGAAATTTTCAGAGCTATGAAATGGGTTTAATATATATATATATATATATTATATATATATATATATATATATATATATTATATATATATATATATATATATATATATATATAATGATGGGTTTAATAAAAGTGTAATAAAACCCTTATTTGACGATTCCATCTGCAATTTAATCACCCTTTCTACTTTATTCTGTTCTAGAGTTGTAAATCCTTTTTACTTTTTTAGATATTTTGCGGCTGTTTAATCTTTTAAGTTCTCTTTAAACCTTTTGCTCTCTGTTTTAACGCTCTGCCCTGTTTAATTTTTTTCATCAGTTTAAACATTTTTAACTCTGTTTTAACCTTTGTAAGGTTTATTAGAACATTTTAATTGTAATATCTTTGAACTCTGTTTAAACATTTGGAGACCTGTTTAAATATTTAGAGACCTGTTTAAACATTTAGAGACCTGTTTAATCATTTAGAGACCCGTTTAAACATTTAGAGACTTGTTTAAACATTTAGAGACCCGTTTAAACATTTAGAGACTTGTTTAAACATTTGGAGACCTGTTTTAAAAACCATGAGCGTTGTTTAAGTGTTTAAATTAAACTGTTTGACTTAAATGCTTAAAATGTTTAAACTGTTCAACTTAACAAAAGCGTTGTTCAATTTTTTTTTGTTCCTCATCGTGTTATGATGGTATCTCGCCACGTTAATTAAAAGATGTTTCATTACGTAATTTAATCAACTGATCAAAGCAGATAATAACGCTCTATCTTGCATTTTGTTGATATCTTAGTTCATAATCATATTCTTATCATCATCATCATCATTATTATTACCTCCTAAAAGATGTCTCATTTAAATGATATTACAGCAACGACAAATATATAATGAAATTGGCTCTCAGGGAATTTTTATCAATTTATTCATTTTTATCAATTTATTTCGTTACATTATTATTTGTCATATAATTCAAAAAACATAATAAATAATATTTCAAATTATGTGGAAACTATTAAATAGAAAAATATTAAATCAACGTTCGTTATCATTGAAAAAAAAATTGTTAAAAGCTGTTATTTTGTATTTTTGTTGCTATGATATTTGTCAAATATTACAAGAGAAATAATATAAATCCAAATATTTATTGTATTTAATAATATATATAATATATTCTATATATTAATAATTCTATAATATATATAAATAACATATTCCAAATGATCTGAGAATGATTAAATACAAAAATATTAAATCGAAGCGGATTGTCATTGAAAAAAATTATAATAATTATTATTCGCCTTGTGATATTGAAACCAATTTCCAAATTATAATTTTCGGGTGATTTTGTGGTGTGATTCGTTCGATTTCCTCTTCAATTGATGACCAAAATTTTGGTGTGGGAGGCAGAGGCTGAGCAAAAGCTGGGTCACCTTGGCCTGTCTCACCTTGCGTCTAACTCTTATGAATGCCCACTGCAACTCAAATGTTAGCGCTCCAGGATGTGTTGCCACTTAAGCGTAAGACGCTAAAGGACTGACATAGCACGTTACCTGTAACTCTGATGCTGCTACCGATGATGATGTTGCTGAAGAATCTTTTTTTGTCACAAGGCAAAGTCTCGCCAAGTCTGAAGCGGACGATTCGGTCTCAGAAGAAAGCATGAGAGTCACGAACCAATTAAGTCTTGAGCCAAAGTCTCGCTGGTATGAATTGAATTTAAAATACAAGTAGAAATTCAAAGACACACATGATGTACTATCTTGGTAATTGGGAAACTTTAGTTATTGGGTAATGACATTGAGTAATGGGCGACGTATGAATTTTTAGAAGAAAAATATATGTATTTTTCTAGCATAGTGAACCAAAGCTATGTTTCCTTTCATTAGAAAATGCTTAATTTGTATGCAGATAAAAATATTACAAAATAAAAATGTCTCGTTAATGCTGAAGTTGGCTCCAGAAGTATGTTCTCCCACAAGTTAATATGCCTTAAATTTGCGCAGATTGAGTTTGGCATTGCCTCTGACGCATGTTTATCAATAAGTTGACATTTATGTGTTGTTTTCGGGTTATAGTCATGACTGGTTTATAAATTAATATATCTTAGGTTTCCGTCGAAATGCGTGGAAACCTCACGTGTTTGTTTTTTGGTCTCTCATGGAAACAAAACACACATTTTCAGTAAATAAATATATTTGTGAGAATGACCTAATGGGGGATTTTTTTGTTTTTTGTTTTTGCTATTTACGTGGTCTAAGTGGCTTCACGCCACCACTACACTTGACATGATACAGTCAGCACAAACAAGACAAAGTTTCCTGCCTTTATATTTTAATTATAACCTTACATTTAATCTACTTTCTTCCCAATAATCCTTGCATTTATCTACTTCTTCCCAATAATCCTTGCATTTAATCTACTTTCTTCCCAATAATCCTTACATTAAACTACTTTCTTCCAATAATCCTTACATTAATCTACTTTCTTCCCAATAATCCTTACATTAATCTACTTTCTTGTCAATAATCTTACATTAATCTACTTTCTTGCCAATAATCTTTACATTAATCTACTTTCTTGCCAATAATCCTTACATTGATCTACTTTCTTGCCAATAATCCTTACATTAATCTACTTTCTTGCCAATAATCCTTACATTAATCTACTTTCTTGCCAATAATCCTACATTAATCTACTTTCTTGCCAATAATCCTTACATTAATCTACTTTCTTGCCAATATCCTTACATTTAATCTACTTCTTTCTTGCCAATAATCCTTACATTAATCTACTTTCTTGCCAATAATCCTTGCTTTAATCTACTTTCTTGCCAATAATCCTTACATTAATCTACTTTCTTGCCAATAATCCTTACATTTAATCTACTTTCTTGCCAATAATCCTTACATTAATCTACTTTCTTGCCAATAATCCTTGCATTTAATCTACTTTCTTGCCAAAATCCTTACATTAATCTACTTTCTTCCCAATAATCCTTACATTAATCTACTTTCTTGCAAATAATCTTTCAAATTTCTCCAATGTACTCGGTGTTAATCTGCCGTATTGCTATTTAATGATCACTTAATCATGCATTAAGATAACGTCAGTAGAGACTTTAACCAGCGGACGTTACCCCATAATCCACTACTACCACACAATAATAAAATTATCTTAAAATTAGCTAAAATTAGCTTATTTATTAGCTCGATGGGGCTTCGGCCTCACACAACTGGGGTCCAGAGTTCGAGTCTCCTACAGCCCCAAGTAAATGGAACTACCCACAATATCCAAGATCAATGTCAATTCATTGCCGAATCAATGTCATCAACATTGATTACGTTGATTCTACGTTGAATCAACGCCATATCTTGGATACTGTGCTCACTGATTAGCGTCCACGACTCAGGGAGACTAAGATATATGTAAAGTTTTGTTTTCAATATATTTGTTTCGCCAGTGGGACAACAGAGTGGCCATGCTAGCCACTCATCCCACACTTCTGATAATAAAGGAATTGACTTCGTTTCGGTCCGTCCTTGCACCGTTTAGGTGGGACCGAAACGTCGTCATTCCTTATTTTCAGATGTTCGAGGTTGGGTGTCTAATGTTCAGCCCCGTTGTGGTGAATTACTGTCTTCACTACAATATTATCACTTCTTTTTGCTATTCTAGATTCTTGAGAGTAAGAAAGTTCAACAGCTGAAAGCTCGATTCATATATGCACATGGTTTTTAAAGAGTTTCATTTTTTCATTTATTCATGGTTTTTATATATTACCTAATAATTTGATATTTATATAATAATTTTATATAATAGCCTGTTTGTTGGCTAAATCGAATTTGTAAACATCTTGTCACTTGTGGTTTTCTTCTTAAGACTAAATTTTATTTTTCTTACCTGGCAAGGAACCTTGACAGGATATAACCTAAGATGGCACTAAGATTTACACTCTTTTTGCCTCTCTCCTACTCTTGCTGCCTGTGAAGCGGTTAGTTATATATATAATCTCGTTATCCAAATTTTTGTTTATGTTGAGGGGAGATGAAGGATGCGGTGAGGGTGAATTTCGTGGGCAGAGGGGAAACATATTCTCGTGAAGAGGAGATTTTTCAGGTTTAATGTATAGCTCAGCTTGATTCTCTTGTTATCGGGTTGCTTCTTACGTTTCAAGGATGTTATCTGGATCTCACTTGTCAAATTAGAGTTTTTTTCTTAAAAGGGGAAGTCGCACTGCAGATTTTCCAGAGTTTGTGAGTAACGACAATTAATTTGCATATTATTTGGAGTGAGTGTGACGTGTGAAAGGGTGTCACTGNCACACACACACGCACACACACACATTGACGGTTGAGAGGCGGGACCAAAGAGCCAGAGCTCAACCCCTGCAAGCAGAACTAGGTGAGTACAACTAGGTGACTAGGTGAGTACACACACCGATGCCAACACCCCTGAGATCAGACGCCTTTCGACCTTTTAATAACCAGCTTCCAACAGTATTTTAAATCCCCTGAACAGGATGTGACCGTGTATGAATCGCACTCTTTTGTGCTTACAACTGCGCTTAAAACTCCAATAATCACGGCCATAACTTCCGCATCAACCACGACCATAACAAAGCTATTATCTCGAACATAACTTCTATTGTAACAAGAACTACGGCTCTAAGTGTAACCATGATCATAAGTAACCACGTGGCTCCAAGTATAACCAGGTTATACCTCTGTAACCACAGGTATAACGATGCCTATGACACAAACAATGCTCTCTATGCTAACTCAAACCACGCAGATAGGGCCAAACTACAGCTCTGTTCGTAAACCCATTCATGATAGCACCTAACCACAGCAAGGTTGTACGTGGAATTGTATATCAAGACTAGGAGAAGACTTATTGGTAGGTAAAAAGATATATTTGAAAAATGTTTTTGGGCTCGAACATATGTCCATGGTCTTGCCAGGTATACACGTATTACAGGATGTCTATGTATGAGGGTTCGAACCCACCTCAGGGATTTATCACGTGCTCGTAATTTTAGTGTGACAAAATTTATTTGTTATGTACCAAAATTATTTTTCTTGTTTGGGTTTTCAGCATCTTCCTCCGGTCACTGCTATATTGAGCACCACTCACAGTGTCATCCAATCACTGCTATATTGAGCTCCACTCACAGCTTAACCCAGTCACTGCTATATTGAACTCCACTCACAGTGTCATCCAGTCACTGCTATATTGAGCACCACTCACAGTGTCATCCAGTCACTGCTATATTGAGCACCACTCACAGTGTCATCCAATCACTACTATATTGAGCACCACAGACAGATCCTCCGTCATTACTCTATAGAATTACCTTCACAAAATCAGCCCAAAATGTTCATATCTTTAAATACAACCAGCCCAATGTGCCAATTTTTCAGTCGATCCTATAATCCCAATTACGTTCTTAAAAAACACTATTTAGATACCTTTTTAGTGTATATGCTTTTACGTGGACGTTTTTGATATCATTATTGTTAAATAAATTTTTAAGAAATCCATTAGCTTAAGCTTACGGTTTGTGCCTGGAGCACGGGAGGTTCACAGTGATACCTTTAGTTCTGCTAGGCTACCCGGCAACCACGTCTGCAACCGGTTCTGCAACCAAGCTAAGAGACGAGCCCATAAGCAGGCTGCCGACAGCCATCTCCACCATCAAGCTAGTAAAAGATCATGGTTATTTCTTCATCTGGATCTGTAGCCATTTGGCTAGTCCTTTATGGCAGACTACACACACACACCACACACACACACACTCACCACACACACACACACACACACACACACACACACACACACACACACACACACACACACACACACACACACACACACACACACGTTAAAAGCAGGTGTAATAGAGAAATAGGCCAGGAGTCATTGCATTAGACAACCACACACACACACACACAAACATTGACAACACACACCACACGACCACAGCTACATACCGCAAAACAAACACAACCACACACCCACACCCAGAACCATACCGTCGACTTAACCACATCACTACCACTGAAACAGCATCCTTAACCATTCTCCCAGCCATGCCTTGATCAAGACAACTCTAACCCACAGCAGCGTCGGCAAACATGCCACAACCACACACACACACAAACACGACAACCATATATGCCCCCACCACCACCACCACCCAAGCCCGTGGCTATGTGCACACAACCATATCTAAACGTACACGTTCACCCGCCCAGATGAACGCCACAACCGCAAAGAATCACACCAGCAAACACGCCCTAAGAATCACGCTATAGAAAAACCACTACTCCAGCGACAGCTCCAACTACGACTCCACACCCGCAGACCAGGCCACACCTGAGTGTCTACCGAACATCCTACCCGGATATAATCCATGGCCCCACCCTCTTGCTCCACACTCTTCCCCTCCCTACCCCACCATTCTCCCCCAATTGCTTCACACTCTGCTCTCTACCCCCCAACCTCTGCCCAACCGCCTGAGGGCAGCACAGGAGTACACAGCACCATGGCGGCTCAGGAGGGCATACTTCGACCCCCCCCCCCTCACTCACCCCATTCACCTGGATCCTCCCTCCTACCCATCTCCCCAGCATCCTCCCCATCTCCCCATCTCCCTCGACTCAGTATCCACCACTTGCTCCGGCAGTCTAATATGATTTTGGGTTTGATGCCGAGGAACTGAAGTCTGGGCTGGATGGTTATAGTGTCGTGGAGGGTGTGTGGTGGAGAGTTGTGGGGTGGAGGGGTTGTGTGGTGGAGGGTTGTGTGGTGGAGGGTTGTAAAGGAGGGTTGTGTTGATGGACGACATCTATTGAATTTTATATACGATCATTGGTTCTATCAACTACAGGATGATCTCTCAGAATAGGAGAACATTTATTGCATGAGAACAACAGATCACAAACGCTAGAAACACAGCTAGTTAAGCTCCCATTGTTGATATTTACACTGGATTCTGCGTCTTGGCTCTGGATACAAGCATCATGCATATCTATATTCGGACTAAAGATATGTACAAGAAAATATTTGCGTGTGTACACTTCGGTTCCTTGTGTTTATGCTCCTCTGTGTACGTATGCTGGGTGTAGGAGTAGCCTTTCAGGAAGCATGTGTGTGTGTGAGTTTTTGCTGTTGTGTGTGTGTGTGGTGTGTGTGTGTGTGTGTGTGTGTGTGTGTGTGTGTGTGTGTGTGTGGTGTGTGTGTGTGTGGTGGTTTGTTATCTATGATCAATAATTTTGCCAAAGGCACATGAGTTGTAATACACACTGGCGCGTTCCTCAACTCATATATCAAGGCTCATTTGCCACAAACAAAAGTTAAATTGTTTGAACACGATGTGTTCCCAACTGGGCAGTTCCCGCTGCCAGCTATGCTCTATTGTTAAGCTAAAATTTTACCAGTTCTTGCCACATGTGTTTTTAAATCTCCATTCTCTTCGGCACCTGTAGGCTCCTCAGATTCTCTAATGCAAACACCTGTTCTTCTGTAAGCGTGTTCACAGAAGAACACGGTGAGAGAACAGTGATCAGAGAACACCTGTGAGGGGTGTTCTCTAATCACGAACTCAAAGGTAAGAAATATTTTGCTTGAATTTTTCTGTCTGGTAATTTTAGTTCAAGATCTGCATAAAACGATTCACTGAGGTTAAAAAGGTTTGAGAACAGCTGTGACTGGTTGGTGGGACAACAGGTTCGTATACACAATGAAATCCTATTATTTTGAAGAATCAGTGAGAAATCGGTGAGAAAATCAAATCCTACTGATTTTCTAACAGGTTTGTACTAAGAAATCCACTAAGGCCATGATTAGGGTTCGAACCCATGCGCTGGATGGAGGAGAAAAGCGATGGGGGGAGGGACAGTACTAGAAAGATCATGGGAGTGAATGGGAGCGTTGCTAGTAGCATGGAAGAGGGCGAGAGCAGTTCTAGTATAGACGTCGAAGAGGAGACAATTAACTTGACATGCTGTAATAATCCATGAAATACAATATAAAGAAATTAAATAAAAATTTAAAAAAGTAAATAAAAGAGTTTAAAAAACGCAGAGTTTATGTCTTAGAGCATTGAAAATCCATAATATCTCGTGTTCTGAATCTTTTCTTATAATGCATATTTTTCTTTGCAATATGAATCATTGCAAAGCGCCTCCACAGAACTCTTGTTTTCTTCAAGATATCAATTTCTTATCACAATCGTTTATACGTCTCTAAGCAATTTGCGGATTTATTTCCATGTAATCTTTCAATGTTTGTAATGGCTGATGCAGTTTTTTAATCAGGTAGTTTGAAAGAATCATATATTTTGCATTTCAATTATGAATTTAAATATATCCGCAATCATTTCAAGACATTGTAAATTTATTCTTCTCTTGATAATAATAATATAAGCAATAAATATATTATTATACACACACACACACACATTATATATATATATATATATATATATATATTATATATATATATATATATATATATATATATATAATGTGAGTATATAGTCTAATCCAATAGTAGGACCTTCATGTTCTATCTCGACTGCTCCTGAGTCAGTGGTTAGATTAACTGTGTTTTCTAGCGCCTCTGTAATTCTAACTCGTTGGCTTCTGACACCAGCAGATCCGGGATGATTTATTTTGGTTCTCTAGTACGAGCCAGGGGCCTTGAGGGCCTATATTGGTGGCTCTAGGCGTGGGGCAAGTTTAATAAGATTTGGTTTATGTCTTTCTTTTGCTTATGGCTTCAGTATTCTTAAAGTGTCCCTCGTTATTAAGCTTGTTGAGACGTAATCTTGTGTTGATGTTGAAATCTTATGTCGGTATATTGTATTTTTGTCTGTTGTTTTAGTCTTTGTGAGCAATTGGACCTGGATGCGATATTAGTTACGATGGTTGTAAACCGGATATAAGGCGAAGAAAGGCCTGATATATTCTCAATATATCAGGTCTTCGGGCCAGCAAAAAGTCAATTTACGATAGTACACTGTTTAACGAATATCCGTATTGGAGCTGAAGTTTTCTTTTCTCTTGCATGAACGAGGTGCTGCTCTGACCAAGGTGTGCTCGCTGTGAACTAATTGCCAACCGCTGTTCATAGCTCCCCGACTAGTGAGCTTCTGCTTCGATAATGGATGCTGTTCGCCAACCTTTAATGAGTGTTACCTATCATCAATAACCCAAGTGATCATTTTCCGGTGTCTTGAAGATAAAGGCGAAGTGTTAGTCTTCCCCCCTTGTGCTTGCCTTATCAGTGTCATCTGGTAAAAATGGTTTGTTACCTTCTATGATGAGAAATGTTGATACAGTGTATGTAAATTCTCGATTTTTTTGGAGAGAGGGTTTTTTTTTTTTACACAGTTCCCTCAGGAGTTTTTGGCATTGTTGGATCATCTCTTATCTCAATTTAGGCTGTAATATATTTTGTATTTAATTGTTGGTAAAATATTACCCCAGCCAAGCTGAGTCACCCAGTGTCAAATTTCACTCAGGTCTCGGGCTTGGAGCCAGCGTGAGCGCATTGGATCTTAATCAAGGTTGCTTAAGAGCTGACAAGGTCGGTGCTTGCGTGCCTTTACAACCGCAAAAATAGGCTTAATTAGTCCCGGGAACAGGATTTAACATATTTTTTTTCCGTAAATAAGAAAGGTTTTTATATGACCATCGTGAAATAATTTAATCTTTACGGTCAGGCAGATTGGTAAGTTGACAGATGGAAAACTGGCGAAAACAGATAAATGGATTGAGATCAATGTGAGTCGGATGGATTGCCTCCTTCCCCCCTCTCATGGGAGGGTTCGACTCCCGCCTCCTTACCACAGGAGCCAAACCCTCCAACCCCCACCAGACCCCTCCCCCTCCTACCCACCCCAGTATCACCCCCCCCTCACCCCCCCCAGCCCAGCTAAGGTCTGCTTTTGTTGCAAAAACAGTGTTATCCNCCCTGGTCCGTGACTCTTTTCCCCCTGGTCCGTGACCCTTTTCCTTCGGTCTTTGATTCGTGCCCCTTGTTTCGTGGGCTGTGATCTGTCTTCCTCACTCATGGTCCTTGTTTCATTTCCATGATCTATATTCTCTGGTCATGGCCCTCTGTCCGTAACCATGGGGCCCTGGTCCGAGGCCCTCGGTCCCTGGTCCGTGGCCCTCGATCCCTGGTCCCTGGTCCGTGGCCCTCGGTCCCTCGGTCCATGGTCACCTTCAGCCTCATTGTCACCCTTGCTTCCCGGCGCCAAGTTGATATATTGTCCGGCCAAATGTCAACACCTCCATTGTAGAACAAATAATATATTGCTTACGCTGGTACAAAAAGCCATCGCGACATAATGGTTTCAAGGGTCAAGAAGTAACAAGAAAGTGACCCCCAAAGGGACTGTATCAAGTGGCACGTTACAGGAGTTGATCTGTGGCCAGTTTCTTGTGTGTTCAATACCACAGAGCTTTAAGGTCATGCATTTTAAAACAATAAATGCAGATGTTAAGTCAAAATATCGTGGTTTAATCAGCTAACCCGACTTAGATTTCAAGATGAAAAGGAGGATTTTTTTGGGGGGTCCGTTCTGGCCACTTCTCAGGTGTAACTAAGCTAAAGCAAGCGAGCAGGAAAGCTGGATCATATGAAAGCTTCAAGGATTGCACAAGTGGGATGTTATGATCCTGCCTAACCAGTTCAGTACTGTCATTACCCCCCCCTCCCTCCCTCCCCCCCATTTTATCCTTCCATATGTATGTATGTTAGTACAGCCAACTCAGCGCGGTTGGGATGCTTCTTGTTTGTTGCATATACATATTTTGTATGATACTAAATTTGTGTAGTTGAACACCCATTGTATAGTGTATCTTCCTAAAGTGTATACTTACATAAGAGTATATGTTTTTCAGTTTGTGTCTGTGCATTCTGTGTTGATTTATATATTATGTGACGTGTTGGTACTGTGAGTGGGCCGGTGGTGTCAGCCAGCACTTGCCTCACTTGCCTGTCTGTGTTGTAGGGGGCCACACGTATTGTGTGTACTCTCTGGATATTTTTGTATAGATATAGATATATATATCTATTGCCTCCTTACCAGTATGTAAGAAGGAGGATTATTTGCGTGGCCCAGCGTATCAAAGTGTTTTCAACAGACTCATATATGTAACGTTTTGGCGAGGGGACTAATATTAGTATGTGAGCCGTTTGGGGACATTGTTATATTCTGGTGCCTGAGTGGACTTTACCTTTGGAGAGAAGATTCAGGACTTAGTCAAATGTCATGGTTTGTGGACTTAAACTTTTAAGATGAGATGCCCGACTTTGCCAGTTTTTCCAGTCATTTTAACTATAACGTATAAAGACGAGTAATTGACTTTGCCAATTGTCAAGGCATTGTGAACTTTAACTTCCGTAGAGAGTTTAGGACTTTTTCATAATTCCAGTCATTGTGAACTCTGACTAATTTGAGAAGAGTTTAGACTTTGCCAGTCCAGTTGGGACTTAGTTTTTTCCTGTATGCAAAGTGATAATTCACTGATTTGAGTTATGTTGATGCTGAGAATTTATACCCTCCCACTCTGGTTACGTTACGTCACTACCCACCATATTGACAACTTTTCAGCCAGTCGTGAGTGAACTTGTGCACCAATGTTATTAGGTGATTTCTGCCTAGTGACATCTAGCTGCTATGACTTGTGCTATGTGTTAATTTACTTCATTTTTATTGGCTGTGAGTGTGCGTAGAGAGATTTGTGTATATAAGAAGCGGTCTCAAGTAGATAAGTTCGCCTCAGTAAAGTCGTGGTTTATACTTAGATTTTTACTGTAAATTTTAAGAAAATTTTATGTACGTGACAAGAAAATTATGCGTTATATATATATATATATATATATATATATATATATATATATATATATATATATATATATATATATATATATTTATAATATATATATATATATATATATATATATATATATATATATATATATATATATATATATATATATATTTAAACGTGATACAATCACAAGAGTAGTTAATTATTTAGAAGACTCGATAAAATATTACTATATATAATAGTTCAGAAATCCAGTATGAGCTCGCCTTCTGAGAATACTTTATAAGTGTACCATACGGGTATACCTTATGGATATATGACAGGAGTTTTCCTATTGAACGAGCAATATGAATATCTATAATGGGTTTACTCTTTAATTATGGGTTTACTCTTTAATTATGGTTTACTCTTTAATTATGGGTTTACTCTTTCCCGTTTCAATTGTCGTTTTTGTTACTAAACGATAATTTGGGAATGTCAATATGCTTGAAATTAAAAAACAATTAATTAATTGTTTTGCATTAAAAACTAATTTTGTTATACAACGCAACTTTTTATTGAAAATTAGCAAAATAAATTCACTATGTTAACTTTTAAAATTATAATTTTTTATCCAATGTTGGGCTTACACCTTAGAGCATTGATATGGGTGCAAACTAGAAACACAAATTATAATTTATAAATATAATTACACATTGCACACAATTGCAAATACCAAGTGATGTGACGTAGTATTTGTTGATAGCATTGAAAGTCTTTTTGCCAGAGATCATTTTCTTAAAATCTAGTCTAGTTTGTGGATGTTTCAGAAACGGTGTACGAAAATAGCTCCAAATTTGGCACGTGGGAGCCTTAGATTTATGTTTAATCAGGCACAAAGTTAGGATTTTTAATCATCCCTAGTGATGGGGATTTTTACCATCACTCACTTGGCAACATTTTTGACACACTGTACTCCCGTTCATATAGTCTAGAGTAGCGCATAAATGCAGATGTACCTAAATGTGTTAATACAAAAATAAATAAAATAAAAAGTTAGGATTTGTTCAGATGTGATTTTTGTATGGACAAAATGTCCACTAGGTGGTACGACATAGTAATTTTCAATATTCACGAATCAGTTACGCAAGTACTTACGAACGTGTAATCTTTCTCAATCGTTGGCGGCTTTGGTTACATTTATTAAACAGTTTACAAGCATGAAAACTTGCTAATCAACTGTTGTTATTGTTATAAACAGCCTCCTGGGGCCTTCGGAGCTCATTAACTGTTTAATAATTGTAAAAAAAGCCGCCAAAGATTGAGAAAAGATGTACAGGTGCGTAAGTGCTTTCGTAACTGCTTCGTGAATCTGGCCCAGGATGTTGGGCTATCGTTAGTAGCAGCATGCAGGAATAGGTGACCAATCTCCCAATCCTGTGGCATGATCTCTCGCACCACATTATGGAAAGTCCCGTCATTAGATTATTCCCGCCTGCTGGTATAAGGTAACTGGAGCTTTAAAACTAGCTAATCCCGTCTCTTTGAAGATGTTGTAAAGTGCCCAATGGCTGCCAGTGCAGACTCTGATCACATGGCTGCACGTGAACAGTAGTCTGCACTGTTGTGTCTGCACTAAATCCCAGTAGCCTGGGATTTAGTGTCACCTGTGTGACACTAAATCCCAAGAGTTAGAAACCTTTCTTTATGAAATATAAAAGTATCAGGGGAAAGCGCCTGATATACGACTATATAGCACTTGGAAGGGGTCAGGATAAGGATTTGGGATGGGACGGTGGGAAGGAATGGTGACCCAACCACTTGGACGGTCGGGGATTGAACGCCGGCCTCTAGAAAAACGAAGAGCAAGAGGCCACATGATTGAAGTTTATAAACACATGAAAGGGTGTAGTTAGGGGGGGGGTATATAAATAAACTTTTTAAATATATCAACACGAAATAAAACCTAAAACAATAGACATAAATTGGAGAAGTTCAGATTCTGGAAAGACCTGGGTAAGTACTGGTTTATAGGGTTGTTGATTTATGGAATGAATTACCGGGTAACGTAATAGGCGTCGGATCCCGGAATTGTTTCAAGCGCAGGCTAGACATACATATAAATGAGTTCGGGTGGATGAAACCCAACACCCCACATAACATCTGAAAATGAAGAACCAACGACGTTTCGATCCGTCCTGGATCATTATCGTAATGTAATTTATATATGTAAAAAGAAGAGGCCTCCTGCATTTTCTTTTTATCCCCATGTTATAACTAATCATACAGCCAGATGGGGAGTCATAATAACATATAGCTAACTTTTGACGCTATGTAAACCCTTCATTTAGTCTACGGTAGCTGCGTAAACCTGGGTGTACCTAAATATGTCAAAAAGAAATGATTATTTCAAATGTCTTTTCAGAAGAGAAAGTTTAGCTTTTCGCTAATATTAAAAAAAATTACACCACAAATCTCTTCAAAATTACAATTCATTTGCCTCGGAAAACTGTATAAATTTTATCTACTTCTGCAACCAGGTGGCCAATTTTGACTGATTATTTCCAATATGTGTATTAATTAATCATTTAACTTAATACTACTTAAGGATTATTAAATAATAATATATTATTGAATATTCCATAATAATAATAAGATTTTGAGATGTAATAATCCTTAAGATTTAACAATGATTGTTAAATCGTTAGGATTAAGAATAATTAAATCCTTAATAATCCTTACAGATTAATAAATCTTTCGACACTATAAGCAAGTCTAAGCAAAAAATCTTAGACGCGATTTATAATTGCTTCAACAGTGGGACACAGAAGATAAGGTGTGAACTATGATCTTATATCCTTAGATCTGTTGCGTCCTCTGTGCTACATCATATTTAAGAAGTTCAAGCTTTTTTCTCTTCAGATATAACCTTCATTGCATATACCGCTGTTATCTTGACATGAGATAGACTTCAGACCATATCAGAAAGGAAAGCCCTAAGCCTAATGTCTTCTGTGTCCACTATAACCCATTTATTTATAGACGTCCAACCCACACGTCTGAAAGAATAGGAAGTGCCTATGTTTCAGGCCATCGTGGGTCATTCTTAAGATTTGTACAGTAAGAGAGATAGGAGAAGATCAATCTATAAGGTAAGAAGATGGGGTTGAAGTATTTCATAGGAGTTAATTAGAATATAAAAACTGTGGAAAGAATAAGGTGAAAAGGAGAGACAAAGAGACAGCATCGTAGGAGAGAGAGAAAGAAATATATATATATATATATATATATATATATATATATATATATAATATATATATATATATATATATATATATATATATTATATTACACCACCCATTTGCAACCTTCAGTTTATCATCTCTTCTTTTAATTGTTCATTTACACCACTCAATGTCTCATCAATATAAGTCTCATGTCCAAAGACTTTGCAGTGTATGGAACACTGAGAATAAAATTGGAGTTGTTGATGGTAATGCTTCCCGTATAAGGTAGTCTTGTTGCCCCCATTATGTGCTCTACACAAGTGTCCTGTTGGCACTAATATGTGCATGAGACTGTGGTGACTGTATAACCTTGATTGTAAAAGGCCGTGTGGGTGTTGCTGTGGTTGTATGAGGCAGTGTGGGTGTTGCTGTGGTTGTATGAGGCAGTGTGGGTGTTGCTGTGGTTGTATAAGGCAGTGTGGGTGTTGCTGTGGTTGTATGAGGCAGTGTGGGTGTTGCTGTGGTTGTATTAGACAGTGTGGGTGCTGTTGTGGATCTAGTGCTGTAGTGTGGCGTTCGGAATGCTGAAATGTGTACTGTCATTTATTTGTTAGTGAGTATTTGATTATGATGATTTTCATATTTATATAATAATATCAAAATAGTTTATTATTTCCCAATATTTATTATAATTAACTAACAAAGTGAATAATGAAATCAATAAATATCTCAAATACGTTAAATGGAATATTAATAAACATAGTTTATATTGTTCGCTTGCATTGTTTAGACTGTATAATGAATAGTATTTTCAGTAATGACAAGCTCCATTTATTGTGTGTGTGTGTGTGTGTGTGTGTGTGTGTGTGTGTGTGTGTGTGTGTGTGTGTGTGTGTGTGTGTGTATGCTTGTTCTTCTCCTGGTTGAGTTTTTGCCTCTTACGGACTTTGTAAACACTTCGTTCCAAGCGATACTGTGTTGGATATTTTCTGTTTTTTTTCTAATCCTCTGCAGACTATTGTCAATCGTTGCATTGTTTGTTCTTGCCGCTGTTCTTGTTTTGTTACTTTGTTTTTGCTGCGTTTTTTTGTGTCTTAGTGTTTGTTCATGACTCTTTCTTGTGTGTTATTTTCTTGTCGTTTTTTCTGTCATTGTATTATTGTCGTTCCAATTGTTTTCTTTCCTTGTTTCCTATAGTTTTGTTTTTGTTTAGGCAAATTCGGCTATCTTTTATTTTATTATTATTATTATTATTATTATTATTATTATTATTATTTTAAGATAAAATCCCAAACTTGAGTACCAGTGTAACTTACATCTCAACGTCTAATGAGCTCATTAGACATTGAGACGTAAGTCTGGTCCTAACCACACACTCAAACCTTGACAAAGCAGTCAGAAGACTGTGAAAGACTTGGTGTAAATTACATACAAAATTTCACATAAATTTGGGTGTTGTTATGTCTGTGAGAAGACATTAACATTACTAATTATTATTATTAGTATTGAACTTTTTATGTTTTCTCTATGCGTAAAAGACAATATTTTCGATCTAGCGAATGGTGATAATTTAGGAATGATGAAGATATATTTTGGATGGTGATATTCATGTTTTAAATAGTGGAAATAGTATCAGTAGAGATGATATCACTAGAGATGGTGATATTGATAACTGGAATAGTTGTAATTATATCAGGTACAATGATAATTACNTTAGTCTACCGTTCTTGTAAAAACACTTGCACGTCTCAAATTTACATTTATCGAAGTTTAAAATGCAATGCTAATGCTAAAAAAATATATACACACAAAAACTTAGTGGTCTGGCCAGATAGCTTTTCCTCTATCTTTAAAATAACAGTTTTTTCTGCCTTCTGCTTCCTCAATGGCTTTCTTCCAATCTTTTGATGTTCTGAAACAGGCCATTCAAAACCGCAGTTGTGCGTGACCAATAAGGAAATTTACTACAGCATCTTAATTGTGGATCTCACGCAACTTTTAAATCATATGGCAACTGAAAACTGGTAAGATTCCCAAGACTGTTAAAGATTCAGTAATATGTATTGATTCCCAAGATTCAGCAAGATGTGTTGATTCCCAAGATTCAGTTAGATTTATTGATTCCAAAGATTCAGTAAAATTCATTGATTTCTAAGATTCAGTAAGATTTATTGATTTCTATGATTCAGTAAGATTTATTGATTTCTAAGATTCAGTAAGATTTATTGATTTCTAAAATTCAGTAAGATATATTGATTTCTAAGATTCAGTAAGATTTATTGATTTTTAAGATTCAGTTAGATTTATTGATTCCTATGATTCAATAAGATTTATTGATTCCGAAGATTCAGAAAAATTTATTGATTTCTAAGATTCAGCTAGATTTATTGATTCCTAATAGTTAGATATATTAATTCCCAATGTTCAGTAAGATTTTATTGATAAACCTTCTCATAAAGTCATGATGGAACTTACCATGGAGGGCTCCAGCATATTGTAACATGCTAACAATAAGTTGTAAATCGTTTTATAACTACCGATACATTTAACAAGCAATTCCGTGTACAGTTAAACAATAAACACGGTTCCAAAATATCAAGGTATACTCAATACTAATTCCAAAATATAAAATATATATTATGTATATTATAAATAGCCATACGGAGTAGTGTCTACCAATTTATTTGCTTCTAGCGTTAAAATATATATATATATATACCACAATGTGAAAGAAAATATATAATAATATAAGGAATTGCAATGAGGCATATGGTACTAAAACAGACAAATTATGATAAGACTTTATATAAATATTTTAAAGTAAATAATACAGTACCGTTGAATTATTTGTTTGTGAAGTGGAAGTACGATACAACAAGGGAGATATTTCTGATGAAGATCCCTTATGTATGCACGTCAGATGTCTGCAATGTAATTGCAACCTAACAAGTTATTTAAATGGAAAACACGAAAGAGTTAAAGCCCCATCAACAAATTAAAAAAAATCGAGTTGAAGAAAATCTGCACATTGATAGTGACAGTTTTGCCTACACGGGTCGTAAACCTTGCGCTTGAGAAAGCAATAAATCCCTTCAGATCTTATCAGCTCATGAAGGTAAAATTTCAGTGCGGAGGCGTTGGCGATAATCTAGAGTAAGCCCAAATGGTTGCAACTCAACAGTAAGCCCAGATGGTTTCAACAGTCTTCGTGGCGTAGTGGTAAGACGCTCGCCTGCCCGTTCTGCGAGCGCTTGGTCCTGGGTTCGTATCCTGACCGGGGAGGATTTACTGGGCGCAAATCCTTAACTGAAGCCTCTGTTTAACTCAACAGTAAAATGGGTACTTGGTTGTAAAAGCGATTCTTCGCGGGGTCTTATTCCAGGGAACATAGGATTAAGGACTTGCCCGAAACGCTACGCGTACTAGTGGCTGTACAAGAATGTAAAAACTCTTGTATATATCAATAAAAAAAAAAGTCATCAGAAAGCCCAAATGGTCGGAACTCAACATTAAGCCTATATGGACGCAAAAGTTTGAAAATAATATAATTAGGGATGCTTGCATTAGCAATAATAATATATAATATGATTGATTACATGTAATTATTTGTACGTAATTGTAATTAAATTCTATATTATTATTCATACAATTTTGCCTTTAAAATTATTTACATTTTATATATAATATTTTCAGTAATATTTGATTTCGCTTTCCAAATTGCACCATTGGGTCACTTTTGTTAGCATGGAAATTTCTATGAAAAATAGAAACAAGTGCTTAGTGTATTTTAATGTTAGAATAGTTTTTCAGTTTTCATTTGTACATGAACAATTTTGAACGCATAATGATCTCGGGGTTCCATAAACTGTTATAGTAGTGGTTTGCAGACAATAGATTACAGATTTACTTAAAGTTTCAACAAATACATATTTGGACAATGTACTAATTCTAAAATGCTTAGAGTGAGCAAATTTCGACAGCTTCATGGTATAATTAGTTTATGTTAGTAGCCTCAGGGTGTATAATTTTTCATTACTTCATGGAATACTTAATTTCTGTTAGCTGTGCTTCAAACTGCATTTCCATCATTCTAATATTTTGATAAATGTTTTGAGAATCTAAGTCTGAACACTCTAACTGGAAGCTACAAGTTTTTACAGTTTTAAACCTGGTAATTCAAGCCACAACTGTAATTTTTTTGTTTCATGAATCCCTGATGAATCAAGCTTCATGAATCCCTGATGAATGAAGCTTCTAAATCTAAATCTAGATGATGCAGATTTAAATTATAACATTAAATCTTATGCTCCTAATTATGTCATTCTCTTGTGTACATATTAAATTGATACTTAATGTAATCAAACTTAATTATAAATGAGCAAGTATTTATGAATTCAATCAATTCACTGTGTCGGGGACCTCCACCAGAGTGTATATGTATATATGAATATATATTAGATTTTTATCAATGTAACCCCCCCCCACCCCCCAAGGTCGAACTATTGACCCTCCCCTGGATGCAAAACCACAACAAGCTATCGCCTGCGTACCTATTTACTGCTAGGTGAACAGGCGCATTAGGTGATAGAAAATACACCCAACCATTTATGTAATGATTTATCTATAACGATAACAAATATTTGTTAACAATAATGATTATCTTTCATATTTTATATCCCTTTTTATTTGCATCATCGGCTCATTTTTTTGGGGCGTTTAAATCTCTTTTTGATAAAACTAAAATGGCTTTAATGAATGTGTTGTTTTTAGTTTTCAAATACATGAATTATTTCCTATGCATGAAGAACTCAGTGGAACATACAGGAATCCCTGTATGTTCCACTGAGTTCTTCATGCATAGGAAATAATTCATGTATTTGAAAACTAAAAACAACACATTCATTAAAGCCATTTTAGTTTTATCAAAAAGAGATTTAAACGCCCCAAAAAAATGAGCCGATGATGCAAATAAAAAGGATATAAAATATGAAAGATAATCATTATTGTTAACAAATATTTGTTATCGTTATAGATAAATCATTACATAAATGGTTGGGTGTATTTTCTATCACCTAATGCGCCTGTTCACCTAGCAGTAAATAGGTACGCAGGCGATAGCTTGTTGTGGTTTTGCATCCAGGGGAGGGTCAATAGTTCGACCTTGGGGGGTGGGGGGGTTACATTGATAAAAATCTAATATATATTCATATATACATATACACTCTGGCTGGAGGTCCCCGACACAGTGAATTGATTGAATTCATAAATACTTGCTCATTTATAATTAAGTTTGATTACATTAAGTATCAATTTAATATGTACACAAGAGAATGACATAATTAGGAGCATAAGATTTAATTGTTATAATTTAAATCTGCATCATCTAGATTTAGATTTAGAAGCTTCATTCATCAGGGATTCATGAAGCTTGATTCATCAGGGATTCATGAAACAAAAAAATTACAGTTGTGGCTTGAATTACCAGGTTTAAAACTGTAAAAACTTGTAGCTTCCAGTTAGAGTGTTCAGACTTAGATTCTCAAAACATTTATCAAAATATTAGAATGATGGAAATGCAGTTTGAAGCACAGCTAACAGAAATTAAGTATTCCATGAAGTAATGAAAAATTATACACCCTGAGGCTACTAACATAAACTAATTATACCATGAAGCTGTCGAAATTTGCTCACTCTAAGCATTTTAGAATTAGTACATTGTCCAAATATGTATTTGTTGAAACTTTAAGTAAATCTGTAATCTATTGTCTGCAAACCACTACTATAACAGTTTATGGAACCCCGAGATCATTATGCGTTCAAAATTGTTCATGTACAAATGAAAACTGAAAACTATTCTAACATTAAAATACACTAAGCACTTGTTTCTATTTTTCATAGAAATTTCCATGCTAACAAAAGTGACCCAATGGTGCAATTTGGAAAGCGAAATCAAATATTACTGAAAATATTATATATAAAATGTAAATAATTTTAAAGGCAAAATTGTATGAATAATAATATAGAATTTAATTACAATTACGTACAAATAATTACATGTAATCAATCATATTATATATTATTATTGCTAATGCAAGCATCCCTAATTATATTATTTTCAAACTTTTGCGTCCATATAGGCTTAATGTTGAGTTCCGACCATTTGGGCTTTCTGATGACTTTTTTTTTTATTGATATATACAAGAGTTTTTACATTCTTGTACAGCCACTAGTACGCGTAGCGTTTCGGGCAAGTCCTTAATCCTATGTTCCCTGGAATAAGACCCCGCGAAGAATCGCTTTTACAACCAAGTACCCATTTTACTGTTGAGTTAAACAGAGGCTTCAGTTAAGGATTTGCGCCCAGTAAATCCTCCCCGGTCAGGATACGAACCCAGGACCAAGCGCTCGCAGAACGGGCAGGCGAGCGTCTTACCACTACGCCACGAAGACTGTTGAAACCATCTGGGCTTACTGTTGAGTTGCAACCATTTGGGCTTACTCTAGATTATCGCCAACGCCTCCGCACTGAAATTTTACCTTCATGAGCTGATAAGATCTGAAGGGATTTATTGCTTTCTCAAGCGCAAGGTTACGACCCGTGTAGGCAAAACTGTCACTATCAATGTGCAGATTTTCTTCAACTCGATTTTTTTTAATTTGTTGATGGGGCTTTAACTCTTTCGTGTTTTCCATTTAAATAACTTGTTAGGTTGCAATTACATTGCAGACATCTGACGTGCATACATAAGGGATCTTCATCAGAAATATCTCCCTTGTTGTATCGTACTTCCACTTCACAAACAAATAATTCAACGGTACTGTATTATTTACTTTAAAATATTTATATAAAGTCTTATCATAATTTGTCTGTTTTAGTACCATATGCCTCATTGCAATTCCTTATATTATTATATATTTTCTTTCACATTGTGGTATATATATATATATATTTTAACGCTAGAAGCAAATAAATTGGTAGACACTACTCCGTATGGCTATTTATAATATACATAATATATATTTTATATTTTGGAATTAGTATTGAGTATACCTTGATATTTTGGAACCGTGTTTATTGTTTAACTGTACACGGAATTGCTTGTTAAATGTATCGGTAGTTATAAAACGATTTACAACTTATTGTTAGCATGTTACAATATGCTGGAGCCCTCCATGGTAAGTTCCATCATGACTTTATGAGAAGGTTTATCAATAAAATCTTACTGAACATTGGGAATTAATATATCTAACTATTAGGAATCAATAAATCTAGCTGAATCTTAGAAATCAATAAATTTTTCTGAATCTTCGGAATCAATAAATCTTATTGAATCATAGGAATCAATAAATCTAACTGAATCTTAAAAATCAATAAATCTTACTGAATCTTAGAAATCAATATATCTTACTGAATTTTAGAAATCAATAAATCTTACTGAATCTTAGAAATCAATAAATCTTACTGAATCATAGAAATCAATAAATCTTACTGAATCTTAGAAATCAATGAATTTTACTGAATCTTTGGAATCAATAAATCTAACTGAATCTTGGGAATCAACACATCTTGCTGAATCTTGGGAATCAATACATATTACTGAATCTTTAACAGTCTTGGGAATCTTACCAGTTTTCAGTTGCCATATGATTTAAAAGTTGCGTGAGATCCACAATTTAAGATGCTGTAGTAAATTTCCTTATTGGTCACGCACAACTGCGGTTTGAATGGCCTGTTTCAGAACATCAAAAGATTGGAAGAAAGCCATTTGAGGAAGCAGAAGGCAGAAAAACTGTTATTTTAAAGATAGAGGAAAAGCTATCTGGCCAGACCACTAAGTTTTTGTGTGTATATATTTTTTTAGCATTAGCATTGCATTTTTAAACTTCGATAAATGTAAATTTGAGACTGCAAGTGTTTTTACAAGAACTAGACTCTTTATTTTTTTTACGTACACCGCCCTTGTATTAGACTGTCTTTAACGGTAGATCTGCTGAAAAGAATATATCTTCCTTTTTGGAGTGATGAATTTCTCGTTGGTGCGACGTATTTAATGTTGGTGTGACGTATTTCATGTTGGTGCGACGTATTTCATGTTGGTGCGACGTACTTCATGTTGGTGCGACGTATTTCATGTTGGTGCGGCGTATTTCATGTTGGTGCGACGTATTTCATCTTGGTGCGACGTATTTCATATTGGTACGACGTACTTTGTGTTAAAACAATATACTTCTTGTTCGAGCGACTTACGTCATGTTGGAGAAATACATTTCATTTGAGCAATATACGTTCAAGCGACGTATTTTGAACGTGTAAAATGTCGCTACAACACTGTGTTAGCTGAAGATC
>WNGS01164437.1:61005030-61021514 GCA_020271785.1 Procambarus virginalis
GACTCTCTTTTGTCACTGTGGGTCTGGGTGGAGTTGACTCCTGTCACTGTGGGTGCTGGGTGGAGTTGACTCCTGTCACTGTGGGTGCTGGGTGGAGTTGATCCTGCACTGTGGGTGCTGGGTGGAGTTGACTCCTGTCACTGTGGGTGTAAAGACTTCCCAAATTGTTCATATTATCTTTGTTTCCCTTCTTATTATCGTTATATCATTTGAATGTGTTATTTTAGCCTTCGTAATCTGCTTCTCACGTGTCTTTTATCAAAATAATTTGCATGTTTAATTTGTTCTGATTTGCTAAGTATGGTTTTTATCGATATATTTATCCTCAACTGTTAAAAGTGCAGAATTTTGCCTTTTCTCTCCAAAATCAACAGTATTACGCAGTATTACATCAACAGTATGACTGGCAATGCCGAAGTCATTGGTTCGCGCCCCTTACAGCCCTGCTGGACTTTCTCATAAATAGTATTGATTGATTAACAGTATTGATAACCGTGATTTCCTTACTGTTAAACCCTGGTTTAAAAAGGAACCGAAAGAGTGAATATAAACGGCATAAGTTTAGATTCAGGAAAGACCTGGGTTGCTACTTGTTACAAACAGGGTTACATTTTTATAGGACATAAAAATGACGTTTGCTAACATAATAGATTAGATATCGTTGGATTGTTTGAGATGATTTAAATAGAGGCAGCCCTTTTTGGCCTATACGGCTTCTGCTGTTTCATTTATTATTATGCTCGTGTGTGTATATGTATTTCTGTATGTCTGTATGGTTAGCGTATTAGTTAACTCTGCGTTGTCATGCGTTATTAAGATTGCTGTGGAAATGCCATTGACTGAAATATAACGTCAGGTTTTGTATGCTTTGCCTCCTGTTAACGCTGTGATGACACCAGTATACCCGTGATAATGGTAATGTAAAAACGTAGTAGTAGTAGTAGTAGTAGTAGTGGTAGTGGTAGTGGTGAAGAAGAAAATTACATTAACGCACGTACCAAAGGAACAAATCAATTGGAGCCAATCGGGGTATTCGAACCAGCAACGTGGGATACTCCCAAGAGTAGGCTTTAAACCACTGAGCCACGATACGTAATAATGAAATCTGGGTGTCCAGTGAATCCACTAAGAGGGGTCTTGAGTCACGAGCAGATATAAATCAAGTTTTTGCACGTCACCCGCCTGCCATCTGGTGTGGTATAGGAGTCCTTGTACTTGAGTATTAAGACCTTCGATTGAGTATTAGCTCGATCCTTCGGGAGCATGAGTGGATCAGTTGAATCCCATGTAACAGTGCTTATTAGCCATCGTAATTTTTGTAGTTTAAAGCATGCGCTTTGCAGTAACCATGTTGATGGTTCGGATTCCCCCAGGTGATGGGAATTTATTTCTTGTTAGTAATAGTAGCAAGACTGTGTGGATATATATATATATAATATAATAATATAGATATATTTATATATATAAATATATATATATATATATATAGATATATAATATGCTCCTTCTCCGAGGCTAGGGTCCCTACACTTGCACCAGAGGTGGTACCCTTCTAGGTTAAAAATATATATATGTATATATATATATATATATATATATATATATATATATATATATATTATATATATATAATAGTATATATATATATAGATATATATATAATATATATATATATCATATATTATATATACTATATATATAATATATATATGTACTTGCATCAGGAAATCAACTCTCAATAAGAATTACAATTGCAGCATGCATGAAAGCTCTTGGCTTGTATGAGAGAGCTTATCTGCAGATCAGTAACAATGATATTCGCCTCCCTAAAGTAACATGGCTGTTTTCGTCTACTGCTAAAGAAACTTTGTGGTGAAATCTCTGAGTCGAGCCGTAACGAATGTCAGAAAACATGCCATTTCGACCTCATTATTTCTCCACCGCCTCAAGGTGGCATTTCAATTGGTCCTTAATGTTAAGTGTTGATGATTTCGATAGAGTATTATTTAACAATGAGCACTAATTTCATCTTGGGGCACTGCCTTGAGCGTAGAGTGCTGCCGGTATCATTAAATAGTCAATAATAGTGCCGACCGGCACGAGATAATTACAGCCAGAGGGGCTTTAACGTGTATAGCTGGCGATAATTAGAGGTCAACCACTAGCGTCTAGTGCCCATTATAATTAGAGACCAGGTCTTGAGTATCAACAACAGTCCACAGTTTGATACAAGCCGACGACAGCCAAGCTCCACACGATTCAGAAAAGCTTTTTTTTGTATAATATTGATAACTGTCTTTGAGCAATGATTAAAAGTGCTTTAAAATCATACAGTTCTGATAGGGACCATCTTATAAGTTAACAGCACCGATAACAGAACACAATCCAGCCAAATATAGACGGAAAAGACCAGAATTAATCGGCGTTGATCACGTCTCACAGACGCCTCTCAGGGCTGGACAGATGGCTTGAGTCTCAGAACCCAGCATCCGCAGTTGGGGGAATCACCTTGTGCGCCTTAGATAAAAAGCTGTAGCCGGTCTATCACGAACTCTAACTATAGCTGACCCTTCATGACCTCACCACGCCCTACGCCCCACGCCTACGCCTCTGGCTTACAACCAGTATCCTACGCACTTTGCTATTTAGAGTTAATATTCTGAATTGTATCTATTTCCTTCATAGATAATATTATCTTTAACCAACATATCCATAGCCTACATGCATAATATTACTTACATATTATCTATGCGGCTGACTTGTTTAAACGTATCTATAACCTCATGTTATCTATAGATAACATGGCTGATGGTATCTAAAGCCTACATAACTAATTCGGCTTATATCCTGTAGTTGATAATATTGCTAGTTCCTCCCGCCCTCTAGCTAGTTCCTCCCTCTTTCTAGCTAGTTCCTCCCGCCCTCTAGCTAGTTCCTCCCTCGTTCTAGCTAGCACCTTCCCTCGACCTGGCCCCCTCCATCTAGCTAGTACCTCCCTCCCTCCCCTCTATCTCTCCCCCCTCCCTCTCCCTCTGCTTGTCTCCTAGAGGGAGCCCCTCCCTCTCTCTAGCTCCTTCCCCTTCTAGCCAGTTATTCATCACACTCACCTTCACTCACTTTCCTCGTCTCCATGGCTCCTCGACTGAATCAAGGCACTATCGGGTTCCCTCTGCATAAGTGAACAACAGTATGTTAGCATGGGCGTTAGCATGGGCGTTAGCATGGACGTTAGCATGGGCGTTAGCATGGGCGTTAGCATGGGCGTTAGCATGGGCGTTGAATGCATGGGAGAAGAATTGGGACGCTAATCAATGCATGTTCGTGGACGCTAATCTTTTGTAATGGGAGGCAGGAGATGAATTTAGACTGAACCAACTACCCTCTATGTTTGAGTGGAAATACTGGCTGTGTAAAGCTGTAAGCGCGGGGTTGGTGTAGGCGTTGGTTGGTGTGTGCGTTGGTTGGTGTGTGCGTTGGTTGGTGTTGTTGGCGTTGGTAGGTGTTTGCGGGCGTTGGTAGGTGTCTGTGGGCGTTGTTTAGCGTTAGTGGGCGTTCTCGTCGGCGTTGGTTGGTGCTGGTTTGGATTTAACATGGGCGTTAGTGGGCTTTAAATCTGACGTTGGTAGACTTCTGCATGGGAGAAGTGCGAGCGTTATTGCGTGCATTGGTGAGCTTGGATTTTGGTGGACGTTATTTAGAGCGTTATTTAACGTTAGTGGGGACATAGTTGGACGTTATTATAAGAGGTAAGAGCATTGCCTTTGGCTTTGATGGGGGGAGGGGGTAATGTTATTATAAGCGTTAGTTAGTATTAGTGTGGGTGTTGTTGAGCGTTAGCTTGAGCGTTGGTGGAGGTAGACACATTGATTGGACCGGTAGACACCGATAGCAGCAGTAGATACGGTGATAGTAGATGCAGATACTGTAATAGGAACAGTAGATACAGATTGCTACTACAAGTTGTAATTGTAGCAGTTGTGGTAATTGTGGTAGTTGTGGTAGTAGTAGTAGTAGTAGTAGTAGAAGTAGTTAAAGTAGTTGTCGTAGTAGAACAGGAAAAACAAGCATGAGAGGAAGAGGAGATTGTAATAAGTTTATAAAAAAAAACTCGCCTAACCAGTCGGCGATGAAGGATATATGGCTGCTGAAGTGTTGCTGGCCCCGCCCCCCCTTGCCCCCCTGCCCCCTACCCCCCAGCCCCCTGTTCCCCCTTCACCCCCCCTGCCCCCCCCTTAACCACCACCACCACTACCACCATCACCACCACCACTACCTTTACCATCACTCTAACCACTACCACATGCTGCAGTGTAACTTGGCTTTTGAACTTACACACACACACACACACATATATATATATAATATATATATATATATATATATATATATATATATATATATATATATATATATATATATATATTGAAGATAACTACATTTTTGTCTATGAAACTCAAATAATACAACATACTAAGCGGAACTTTTGTTTCCTGAACAACCCTTTGTTCATGCCACTTGTATAAACGTCATTTATTCCATTAAAGTTGCCAGAGTTTTTGTCAATCAGATAAGCTTTTAACATGGGACAAATCCCTAGCAGAGAGGATTAACATCACATTTTAAAGTGTGACTGTAACATGTGAGAATGTTCAATCTAATCACTACATCTTAATTACCTGTTGATGATTTCGCGAGTTCCACAGCAGCCTGGCCTGTGAGGCAATCTTGGCTGGTGATGATGATCAGGTTGGTGAGGCTGTCTTCATAGCCCAGAGGTTCCTATCACAGTCAGGCTATTACGGTAACTCCCTGGCCCAAATATCACAGTAACAAGGTTGTCGCGAGCAACCGAAATCAATTACGGGCTCACTATAACCTGTGCTACATGGACATTTCGTTCTGAGTAGCTATATCTGAAAAAATAAAACACAGCGCGGTATTTCTAGTACAAATTTGTATAGTTTTCTCTCGAAAGATTCCACTGTCTCCAGCGACATTTCTTAAATTGGCGAGCAGGGGGACTGAAGCTTCGGAGAGGGTAACGGTACCTCGACTTACTTCAGCCCGTCCTCCAATCAAAGCAGCCCGTCCTCCAATCAAAGCAGCCCGTCCTCCAATCAAAGCAGCCCGTCCTCCAATCAAAGCAGCCCGTCCTCCAAACAGAGAGCCAAAAGTGATTCCATCCACCCGCCAAACCGCTGTTTATGAATGGAAAACGGTTTACACACGACTCACAAATGATTTCGTTCGAACACTTCCGGAACAAGTGCTTCACTGACGAATTTTGTTCGAACCACAAAACTCTGTAAATGCTTCACCCACTTCCTGCCTCAAGAGAGCAAATACAACTTTACCACTTTCGTGATTTTGGTAAATTAATTTGATCAAAACAAAGAATTTTTGTAAACTAAAAACTTACGATCCAACCTGTCTTGTTACAAAGAACATCGCTTTTCGATTGTATGCGCTTCGTAAGCCCAAAAATATTCGTACTAGACAATGCAAGCAGCTCGGGAAAGTGACGTAATGTCCCGTTTTCTGTTTTGGGTCCTCTGGTAGGCTAGGAGAGACCACTGTAAATTGACCGATTTCTTGACGTTGGGAACCAATAAGAGGACGGACTGTATGATCAATGTATGTACTGCGAATGGTTTCCCATTTAGCTAGACGGCGAATTTCGATGCTAACTCCCTGTTGGTGAAACTGGAATGAATGGCTATGTAACGCTCTCCCTGCTGGTGAAACTGGAAAGTATGGCTATGTAACGCACTCCCTGCTGGGAGAACTGGAAGATATGAAACCTTTTACGTCGTTGAAACAGGCGGTATGATGATCTAACGCAATTCATGGTGATAAAACACAACGGCGTGCGAACTAACGCACTTCTTGGTGATGATGAACAACGGTATACGCAAACTCATCACATACCAACGCATAAAACCTAACACCCCTCACAACATGGTGACAAAGGGAAGTAAATAAGAGAAAAAATATCTTTACCAATTTATTAATTCTTTAGGTTCCAAAACGCCATATATTTCCTCACAGTCAAACTCATTTTTAACATCCAAAACAGTTGTCAGATCAAGCATATAGTGATGACATGTTGCACGATCCTGTCAGTGACTTAATATGGTCCAAAGAGAGGGGGAAATTGGCATGGAATTGTGTTGCTGAAATCAGTGTATATTTGCAGATGAAGAATCACAATAACGTGTCTGAAAAAATGTTGACCAACCCACACATTAGAAAATGATAACGTCGTCGTCTTTTCATTTTCTAGTTTGTGTGGTTTGGTCAAAAGTGTATATTTGCAGCTGGAACCTGAAATGCACAAAAAAAAATTCTTCATTTTGCGTGATGGTAACACCAAAAAAATGGCAGTTTGTTCCATGTTGAGTCTTGCCTTTGTCATTTTTTTCTATGTAAAGGATTATATTTTTTTAGCGGCTATATACTATATCGATGATTGGAGCTCTCGAACAAGGCTGAACGCTAATTGTTGTGGAGGAGTGAACACTAAGGTAGTTTGACTAGTTCTTGTAGTTCTGGCCAACTATCATTGGGATTAATAATTAAAACATGGCGAGTTATTTATTGTAAAATTAGGAGTACATTTTTATTTTGTGTTCCCTCGTGAGATGTTGTAAATGAATTCCAAAACATCCTGTCTTATAAAACTAGATATAATCCT
This sequence comes from Procambarus virginalis, assembly GCA_020271785.1. Lineage (NCBI taxonomy): Eukaryota > Metazoa > Arthropoda > Malacostraca > Decapoda > Cambaridae > Procambarus > Procambarus virginalis. The sequence continues at coordinate 61,011,725 of WNGS01164437.1, forward strand.
TATAAAACTGATATAATCCAGTTATATATAATTCTTATATCATTCCTCAAGGCTGATCTAGCTTGTCCTCTCAACTAATACGTCTCATTTTGTACGCCATGGTCCTCCGACGTGCAAATTTCATTGTACTAAGAGAAGTAGGGGCTTGCAAATATCCACGCTTTCTATATGGGTACGTTAATTGGATTAGGTTAGGTTAGGTGGGTGGGTTAGGTTAGGTTAGGTTAGGTTAGGTGGGTGGGTTGGGTTAGGTTTGGTTAGGTTAGGTGGGTGGGTTGGGTTCATGCGTGTCTAGTAAGATTAGCACCCACATATGTAGTCCTTCCTCCACTTGCTAAGTAACAACTTGCTGAAAGACCGGGAATTATCAAACATTTACACAACACCTTACGAAACCTGTTCATCTTTCCTCAATCATGGCAGTGTTGTTTGTCAATTACTAAACAGTTTACGTGCTTCGAAACCCTAAGAGGTTTCTTACAACAATAATAACAGATTGTAAAGTTTCGAACAAAGCTACTCTGATTATTAAAAGATGTGCAGCTTTCGCAAACGCTGCGTAAATGTATCACTGTATCACAGTATCCAAGTTCAACGTTCAAATTAACGTTAATATAACGTTGAATCGACCTTAAATTAATGTTAATCTTGGCTACTATGCCCACTGCGGTCATTTAATATCACATGTGCGGTTTGGGATGTTTATTTTCAACCAGATTGTCGTGTCTTGCTCTCTGCATCATCAGAGAGTTTATGGAGTTGTGATATATTTTCACCGTCTACCGTGTTCAGCTCTCGAGGTGAACACCACGACCACGTATATCACGTGAAGTTCATAATGTTCAAATAATGCACGTTTTAACCCCCCCTACACGAATGTCTTAACCCCTAGACAATTATCTTAACCCCTAGACGACTCTGTCTGAAACTCGGTACAATGAGAGAGATCAACTTCTTGAGATTGAATCATTTGCTACATGAAGGCCACGTTGCAAGGGGTTAATGAGTTAGATGTATCAATCTCTGCAACATAAAGCTTATCTCTTGCAAGGCACGAATGTTGCCTCAGAATTTCGCTAACTGGTGTAATAAAATGTGAAGCTTTTAGCTCGGAAGAGTGAAGGGCTTCAGGAAATCAACGTTTGAACTTCAACACCAACAAATGTTTGAGTGCAACGTACATATATATTTAATTTTTGGGTAATTATTGTGAGATAAAAAGTAATGTCACTCAATTTTGAGTCAATATTTGTGTAAATTTTATATTAAATATTATTGAAACAAAAACTTTATCAGTAAATAGTTGAATATTTATAACTGAGTTCATTTATACAAATTCACAAAACATAACCTGGAAATTATAACACTTGCCCACGTTTCTGACCATTAAAACACTACCCCTGGTTGTGTGGCTGTGTTTATATATATATATATATATATATATATATATATATATATATATATATATATATATATATATATATATATTTATATATATATATATATATATATATATATATATATATATATATCTTGGACGCAGATTTTTTTTTGGTTCCTCAAAATGCCCTGCAAAACAGCTTCAGGTTAACCTTGAGGCGAAGCTGTTGAGAGTGGACCTCTACGACACAGGACACGAAGTGATCAGGCGATCACACGGACTGACACAATTTGAGTTGTCATACCTCAAAGTGTTACACCGAAGCGTGACAGGATGACTGAAGTCAGTCACTCGAGAATCAACGGGCACAAAACTACTTGAGCCGCTTTGCTTACATTTTAGAATCTTGCATTTGCTTGCTAAGTAGAATCAGGCGAGACGAGTGTGTGTGAGTATATGTGAGTACTGACAGACTAACCCAAAGGCTAGACTTAGGGGGTTAACCAGGTTAGGGTCCCAGTGTGTGTGTGGACCAATTAGGGTACGGGGCATGGATCATGGTGGACCGAGAATGGGGTTCAGGGGTGACGTATTACGTGTGACCAAGCAGAGTTAATGAGATTTATTTAACAGAAATTTGGACTGTAAAGAGTTATGCCCGTGCTTAAAGCAAATTTATTGTGATAAATTGTGAAATACATTACAGTTTATTACGTTTTCTTGGTCTTCAATCTCAGGAGTTTCGTTTTCTTTTCTGGAGCAGAACTATATATATCAAAAGTTAAGTTTGATATATGTAGATTTATCCTGACATTATAAATTAAATATAAAAATACTCATTAATATCAATACTCTTATTATAAAAGCCCTTTACCGTATCTCCACACACAAAGATCTTCCAACAATATTCCCCATATTAGGCTCGTCATAATCACTTGAAACTTAAACCACTTCCCCCTGTTTTTACTCAAGGAACTTCAAACACAACCCCCCCTATATCTTAAACTTCAAACACAGGTCTCTCTCTCCCTACACCAGGAACTTGAAAAGAGTAACACATTTCCCACACTAGAGATTACTCAAAATAATATATCGCTTCCAATCCAGGATCAAGACAACATATCAATATTTGCAACCACACTTTCAACTTTGTGACAACTGGTTCTCCCAGCACCGACAACTTGAAGGCAATCTCCAGCTCCCCAAAGCAGGAATATGAAGTCACTGTCTTCCTCTCCGCACCAGTTGCCTGAAAACACTAACCCTCTTCCCCACATCATCTGAAGACGCTACCTCACCACACACTAACGCCTCCCCGGACCACTACCATCCCCCAAAGTCATACCAACAAAAACAGTCATTCTGACTTGTCCTAAGGAACCGGTCCGCCTTGCATTAGAGGACAATTTAATGTGGACTGTGCGAGAGTTGCATGCACTCCTAGGACCGCATCTAGCATGCTCTCCTAGGACCGCACCTTGCATGCCCCTCCTAGATTGCATCTAGCACGCTGTGTCTACCCATTGCCAAGTTTGTACCAGGATGCAGTACGTGTGTGTACATACCAGCTCGCAAAGACTGTAAACATGAGACGAAGCATGTACGGATTGTAACTTATACGTAACAGGAGAGAGACGTTGTGTACAGTGCATTGAGCGAGAGTACGTGTGTACTCACCAAGTTGTGTTTGCGGGGGTTGAGCTCTGGCTCTTTGGTCCAGCCTCTTAACCCTCAATCAACAGGTGTACAGGTTCCTGAGCCTACTGGGCTCTATCATATCTACATTTGAAACTGTGTATGGAGTCAGCCTCCAGCCTGTGTGTGTGTGTATGTGCGTGTGTGTGTGTGTGTGTGCCAAAGGGGCACCTTTCCTAACCCCTGATGGTTCATGAATAAACACGTACAGATGGCATCTTGCAAGGCATCTTGCAAGGCATCTTGCAAGTCCCTGATATTGATCACTTGCTAGATGTTTAGGTCCCCTTCGAGCGACGCTCCGAGCTAAGATTCACGTTCAAGATTGAAAGTTAGAGAAAAAGTATCTTTCACACTTCATTCCGTGTTGAAAAGAACAGTCCCCAGGTTCTTGAAGTAAGTGCCCTGATCGATGCAGGTAAAGTGCTGTCGATGCCAATCATGCTCTCAAACACAGCTCTATATAGAAGCTGGTTGACGAGAAGCAGTAGAGCTGGGTGGGATTTGTCAACAATGGATACCATGACAGATTTGTCAAAGGAAGATGAATTGTTACGCTGCTTCTTATGAAACATATTAGACACTCTCATCTCGACTATAGACCGCCAGCTTCATTACATCCTTCCATTCTGAAGACTATGACAGAGCAACCACCTCACACCTACTCTACTATCCCACCGGTGATATATGCAGAAGGTATAGCAACTTTAAATCTACTTTCCATTTTGCCTCCAAAGAAGTTGAATCATGTAGATCGGCGTTCAATCCCCGACCGTCCAAGTGTTTGGGCACCATTCCTTTCCCTCCGTCCCATTCCAAATCCTTATTCTGGCTCCCATGTAAGTGCTATACAGTCGCAATGGCTTGAAGTTTTCCCCTGATGCTCCGAAGAAGCACTCAGTGCTTTCCCCCTGAGTGCTCACCTTCCTTAACTCCAAAGAAGTTGAGTTCTACAACGACACGTCAATTCCAAGTGAAGAACCAGGCAGGGAACTTCAAACAAAGAGCAATGAACCTTCATTAATGACTTACAATTATATTAACACAGGATAAAGCTATTACAATCAAAGGATAATATATATATATATATATATAATTAAATCTATATATATATATCTTCATAAAATATAATGAATATTAATTATATATATTAATATATAATAGTCAGGTGAATGGTTAGGAGGGGCCTTCATATTGTGGAACATTTGTCAATGATTTTCAATTGCGTTTCAAAAGATGCATAAACAATCAACCAGCGTGTAGCACATACAGTCAATCAACAACAACAAGCATATACAACAGAATCAACACTAGGTATAAAACAATTTACCAGCAACATATACAATCCAGGACCATATACAGTGAGGCGCAAATAACATACATTGACAGATCAACCCCAGAACAAGCATAGAACAAGCAACCAAAAAAACAACCCGTTCAGCTACCTGCAAAACCAGCAGATGCACACACACACACCACACACACACACTACCACACACACACACCACACACACACACACACACACATCACACACACAATCACACACAACCCACACCCACGCACGCTGCACTGCCCGTACAGCAGTTTCAAGTGTAGACTACTGATAGAGCCACAATAGGACATCAGGGAAACTTGTACACCTCGAGTTGAGTTGACGGTTGAGAGGCGGGAACCAAGAGCCAGAGGCTCAACCCCCGCAGAGGACAACGAGGTAGGACACACACACATAAGTCACCACACAACACACCCACACCACACCCACACCACCACACCACACCCACACCCACCCACACCCACCACCACACACCACACCACACACACCCACACCATCACACACACCTACAAAAAAACACAACACTACACACACACACACCAACACACACACACACAACGAGCATGTCGCACACACACAACACACACAGCACTCACCACCATCTACCAACAACAACGGATCACAAAGACTGTCATAATGTTTTCTGCTTATATCATCATCTAAATTATCTAAAAACTAAGGCAATTTAAAACGCACTAATAAAATCCACGGAATGACACTCTTAATTAACGAGAACCCAAGCTATGTCAAAAGGCGTTTTTAACTTGACATTGCTTTTTTTGCCAGGAACACGAAGCCTAAGCATTAAAAACAGCAACTGCAGCTGATCAAAAACAATCTACTCATGTTATGCTTGTATATATTTGTTTCAGGGATTCACATCCTGCAATATTTTAAGTAATTTATTACGATGCTAAGACATAAACTGAAATCCTTGACGTTGTTCATAAATATACATGTAACATCTTTGTTAAGTAACTTATACAGGAAAGATAGTGATAAAGCTTGCTAATAGCTGTGTGCTTCCTGAAGATGAAAAATATTCTTAATTTGTGTTTTTTTTTTAAATTTTAAAGTTTAAATAGATTTTATTATATTTATTAAAATTTCTGTTTATGGCTACGGCTTCTACACCCCCCTTAAAAAAACTAGATTATATGATGAATATTAGTCTAGTTGTTGGACAATAATCAAGTTTTGGAGATAATATCACCAAAACACTAAATTATATTGCTGAATAAATATTATTTATTAAAAAAAAACTTAAACCTGCACTTGTGCCGCAATCGACAATCTTCTAAATAAATAATTGACACTTCCTTAAAGACAGCATCACAGAGTACTAAAGACATAGTTTCTTAATTTTTTTTAAGATGAGCGGCTTCGTTTCTTTTATCTGACTTCGGGCACAAGTGGGCGGAGCTTCGTGTGACTGGCCACTAGCAAAAAGTGGGCGGAGCTTGTTAAAGGCTACTCGAACAAACAGAAGAGATAAAAAAAAAATGAGCCAATTTTACGAAATATTTGATATAAATATTTGAAGCTCCACAGTCTTGTTAGTTATAAGTCTCTTTTATATTAAAATGAATACGAATACAACTACGCCTGTATATTACATTTAATTGACCGAAGCACATTAATTAATGCTGAAAGGGGAAAGTGCTTAAATCCCGTTTGGATTTTTTTTTTTTGGTCACTTTCGCCTTTCAGAAGCTGAGGTGATTGGGAGCGTTCACTTATGACTCGTTCGACATTGATAAATGAATTTCTTCTTTTGACGTTCAAACGTCTGTTGATACATGTAACTCGGATGTAAATAAAGCTATTATTTTTTTTCTGAATAGTGTTTGAATAGGTTCTCATACGTACATCTCGTTATATTATCTTTGTTATATAAGGTTATATTATCTTGTTATATCTTAATGAGAATTATTATGGTTTTATAGTGATTTATTTTAATTTTTGGTCAATTATTATAACTTTATTGGGAATTATTTTAAATTTATTGAGAATTATTATAAATTTATTGAGAATTAATATACATTTATTGAAAATTATAATAATTTTGTTGTGAATTTATTACAGTTTTAGTTGTGATTATTACGATTTTATTGTGACTAATTATTTTTAATTATTAATTACTTCCTTTTCTCCTTTGTTATTTCTAATATAAGTAATATTGAATAATTTTAAAGATATCAAAAAAAAAAATTCTATATAATAGTTAAGTTTAAGTATATGTTTTTTAATTACTCTACGAGATTACAGTGATTAAACAGCGTCTTTCAAGTTTTATACTAAGTTTCACATCATCGAGAAGAACATTATAAAGTTCTAGAGAATGTTGAATATGTTAGTTATTATTTACAAGGTTGATCCTCGTGGAGTGTTGATACCTGGTCTGAAATATTTCGACTGAAATAAGTAGTTCGGAAACACTTATGAAAATATTCGTTTGAAACACTTCATCTGAAACATCGTGTCTGAAACTTTTCTTCTTTTTTCTTCTACACTTCAGAGTAATTCATCTGTCATAACAATTCCAAGAAACACCTCTTCTGAAACACTTTTACGGAAACTCTTCTTCTGTAAGATATTATCTGCGACACTTCATCGCTGCGAAAGTCCTATTCAGCACTTGATCTGAGACACGTCTTCATAATAAGTTTCACAGGACGGAGGGCGGTCAAGCCCCTTTCCCGAGTTCCGTTCTTCCTGTGTGTGTGGGATCTTTTTGACCGGAAAGGTGTATTGAAATTTTTTTTAAAGCGCTCCATTGGTAGGTTTAAGATGGGATCAAGGAACACGTATTAAAACCTGTCCTCTGGTCAGTTTTCAAGATATCTTGTACTATTGATACCTCATGATATCATTTAAGAATGATACCGCATTCCAGAGATTTTTCTTACGTGCCCTTCTTCCTCCATATAGATCTTTAACAAAATGTTTGGATACAAAATATCTTGTGATTATTTTTTCCAATTAAATTCAGTTATCATTTAACGTTTCAGCAGTTCTTAGTTTAAATGACAAACACAAGATTCAAAGACATACTGACATTTTCTTTTATAACAGTCCCAAAACTCTCTTCACAGCCCCGTGAAGCTAATTTAATTTGGAAATTATTATTAAATGAAGCAGTTTATATATTATCTTTTTCAGACCTTGACAGCTGCTGCGTTAGAAAAAAAAGAGATCAGTTATCACAGGACTAAATATAAGATACATATATCCACATGAACCAGAAGACTTTATCATTATCTTTTGATATATTGATTCTAACACTTAATTTGGCAGGTGAGACTTATAGCTAGGAACGCCTCTCTGATATTCACTCACAATCTCCTTGTGTTTGCTCAATCCGTTTGTCTGACTTTGTGTCTGCTCTGTCAGTCTGTCAGTCTAACTCCCTGTCTCTGTTTTTTATATATATTCTCATCACTCTGTTGGTGTGACTGTTTTCCTGTCTATCTACCTGTCTTTCTGTGTACTTGTGAGTACGTATGTTTGTCTCTGTGTGTTTTCTCTCTCTCTCTTTCTACTCTCAGTCTCTGTTTTAATGTCTGTCTTCCTTTGTCGCTTTGCCTTTCACTGTCGGTTTGTCTCTGTCCCTCTCTGTGTATATCTGTCTCTTCTCTTCTTTTTTAATGTCTCTTTTCCTCTCTCTACCTCTTTCTCCTCCATCACATCATATTAAAAAAGTGAAGAAATGTCTGCCTTCCAACTTCGGACAGAAAAAAACAGACATTATATTTTATATACATAGATATATAAACAGATGAAGGGGTGAGGGGGTTACACCGTAAGTAACTTGTTTAATGTTTTACGCTTTTCTTGAAGTCAACACTAAGAATGTATAAGGGATTACCCAGCTTGAGCCAATAGAAAGCCTACTAGATACCACAAATCCTTATTCCACGGGACAGGCAGTCACACAGGGGTATGTGATCAACTGCAGCCTGCACTGGCAGACTCTGGAATGCATTATGATGATCCTCAATAGTGGATAAAGTGATTTTGCAGAGCTCCAGGTACCTAATACCAGCAGGGTATAACCCTTCATGTAAGGTACGGGATTTGTACATGAGTGTTTAAGGGGAATTCGTAGGTAATGTTCATCTGATGCCATCTATGGCAGGAAAAATACACTATCAACATAGATATAGCTAGTACCATCTGTTGGCCGAAAATGGCACAACCAGCAGGCCAACAGCAGCCCATAAAAGTGCGTTGTTGTGCTGAAGGACGAATTCCAGCGCTTGCATTTCATTGGCTGAAACTCTTTGTTGACATTCCACAACAGCCAATCACAGGAAAGGATCAGATAAATACTCCGCCCACTTAATAATATTATCATCGGTGTTGGTGCTGCCCGAAACGCTTTGCGTAATAGTAGCTTTAGGCATTGTATGTACTAGCTCTATCTATAAATCCATCAACTTTTGTATCTCACCTTGTATGTATGTACTTTACTGAATAAATATTAGTATTTGTGTTCAACACATCAACACAGATTATGACACTCTGGGGAAAGGGGTGAATGAATGACCGTTGTATGAAAACACTGGTTATACATGCGTTAGAGAAGGAACACTGGTGGAACAATTGATGTTGCTGCACAGTGGAGTGTGTTGGCCCTGGTGCTTTTCAAGACATGGATTTGACAATTATGGTCAAAGTATGATAGGTAGAATTATTTTGACTGTTTTGGCTCGGTCAGCCCATCAAGATTTACGATGTGACAATGAAAAAAAAATAAGGTAAAAAAAAATAATTCTGAGTCGAATAATATGGTATTGTGAAAGTTCTCGTGGGGGTAAGTCTGGCACAATGCCACGACACATTTTTTTTTATTTATGCCAATACTTGACCCGTCCATGTGGGCGTGTGTCCAACAGCAATTACTGGGGAAAAAAAATTGGGTGAAGATAGCCCCATGAATCTGCCTCCAACCACGAAAACACAGACTAACCTTTACATTTATAGATACAAACGCACACACTGTGAGAGAGAGAGAGAGAGAGAGAGAAGAGAAGGAGAGGGAGAGAGAGAGATGAGAGAAGAGAGAGGGAGCTTGTGTATGCACATTGTGTACTGTCCCAAATTCCCAGGCTGATAAAACAAAAAAAAATGATCACGCAGTCCCCGAGTACAAGCTACTTGTTGACCTTCGGAATTTTCCACAGACAATAGTCCAGATTCTTTCCGTATAAACACAATGTCAACTTTATCCTCCCTCCCCCACTCCGTATAGAGTAACTCGTGTGTAAACAACAGTCTCAGATTCACGGCTAATTCATGATGAATTTGTGGATCAAAGAGACTTTATTTCTCGACTCCTTGCTACCAATAGCTTTATCGAGAGGTAATCCCTTTACTT
>WNGS01164437.1:61022514-61047305 GCA_020271785.1 Procambarus virginalis
TTATTGTCGCCATCTAAGAGCTACTCGTAACTGTTTAGCAAAAATATATATTAAGCACTATAAGGGAGTTAAGAGTTGGACAGGGTCACTTACGAGATATAAGGACCGTTAAGGGCTTTGTGAATACCGGCCCTAATCTCCTGTCATCTATGACATCTTTACCGTGTCAGCTATTTACATATGGCATTTAGTTAAGTATAATTTGACTGAAGTGTACTAATTTGTGCTTTCCGGGAACGAGGTCCTGGGTCCCGCCTCTCAAGCTTCAAGAGCATGTTGTGAAGGTTCCCAAACCATTGGGATTCATAATACCTACGTTGAATCATCATTTTAATCAATATTTAATCATTTATATACTTATCTGTGGGATCTGCTTCCACCTCGATATTACCTACTTTATTTCATATGACAGTGTGTAAAACACGAAAATTAACACGTGATGAAAAATGTGACAGTGTCAGACCACGGAGGAAAATCTGAAATAGGAATTTCGTTAAGTACTTTCGTATATTAATACATCTTCAGAAGGAATTCAATGTGACGTTAATTAGTTCTTTATAAAAATGCCGTGTTTCAATCGGGTACTTAATTTCTAGTTGTATAATACGGTTGGATACACTACAGTCTAATGTCGATATAACCTATCAGAAGGATAACAGGTCAAAATTTGCTAAGATATTATATCACCTGAAAGGGATATTTCATCTTACTGATATTACTTCCGAACTGCTTTGGGGTTTCGGGGTCATTTGATATGCTGTCATTTTGAAATTGTCTCTTTGATTCTCTTCTGTCTCTGCTGTATTCGTTGTTCATCATCTTCTTCCTCACTATGGTTTATCACGTCCTTTGAGTAATCTAGTTGTTTGATGCATATATATTTTCCCACATTCAACTGGCTAATCACTTTAATGAACATCTTTAGCTGGTTGGTCCCTTTAGAATAATTGTTCAGCTGGCTGTTCACTTTAACTCACTGGTCTGTGCCCAACCGCTTGGCCTGGACGGTAGAGCGACAGTCTTGCTTCATGCAGGTCGGCGTTCAATCCCCGACCGTCCATATGTGGTTGGGCACCATTCCTTGCCCCTCGTCCCGTTCCAAATCCTTATCCTGATCCCTCCAAGTGCTATATAGTCTACATAGTATACAGACGAGGAGTCACAATAACGTGGAGGAAATATGTTGACCAAACCACACACTAGAAAGTGAAGGGACGACGACGTTTCGTCCTGGACCATTCTCAAGTCGATTGTGAATGACTTGAGAGGGGTCCAAGACGGACCGAAACGTCGTCGTCCCTACACTTTCTAGTGTGTGGTCTGGTCTACATAGTATACCTTACCTCACCTGCTCTGATTGGTTGGTCACTTCAGCGCACCTCCCGGCAAACACACAACGTAACTATCCCTATTTCCCGCTTGTTACAACTTGTAATAAAGTTGTTATGACGCATTAGAACGTTGATACAACTTGCTATATTGGTTGTTACAACTTGATATGGAGGCATTAAAACTTGCTCGAATGTTGTAGCAACGTCGTAGTTTCGTCGTGTGCTTGACGGAGGCTACACTATTGAATGGGCACTTTTCGTGCCTATTATGTTGGCTGGGCATTTTACCGCGTGTTCTAACTGCTGCTGACTTGACTGGCCACATAGCCACACTCACCACATAACTCTGACATGAAAAAAAATTTGATATTTAGCTTAATATTTGTTTTCATTACAAACATTATCTAGTTCTATTAATGTGCGTCGTGTTGTTTAACAATGTTCAAGTGACGGTTTTTAATGATTTACGCTTTTAATTGCTAACCAGTTTTGAAAGCCAGAAAATCTGGAGCTGAATCACTAAAGATCTGTTGTTGATATTTTGTGTATTAAAAATGATTGAAAATTATTAAAGTGTTGTTTGTTCTATATTAATTCAATAGCTTTTATATCCATGGAAGTAGTTACTGTCCAGCACCATTGATGTAGTTATTTTCCTGCTACTTGAAGTAGTTACTTTCCACCCTAATGGAATAGTTACTTCCCTGCCCCTTGGATGTAGTGGATATAGTTACTTCCCACACATGGATGAAGTTACTGCTCTTCCCATTTGAAGTAGCTACTGTCCTGTCTTCGAGGTAGCTACTCTCCTATCATTGAGTGTGGCTTTGTCTTCCGCATAGAAAGTAATCATTGGCTTACACAATGGAGGCAGCTGCTGACTTAAATATTGGAAGTATCTACTGTCTTAAAGAATGGAAGTAGGTACTGTATTACACATTGGAAGTAGCTGCTGCCTTACACATTGGAAGGAGCTACTATCTTACACATTGAAAGTAGCTACCTACCTGGCACACGAATGTAGTTCTCCCCCATCAACTACATCTGATACTGAGAGCTGAAAGCAACAATAATCTTGCAAAACATTTTGCCAATATGGCAAGTAGGTGACAGGCCATCGAAAATTTAGCTTTATTGAAAATATTGTGAATTTGGAGCCTGGATTTCGTTTTTGCAAATGCATTCGCAACAGCACTCACTTGCCGTGTTGCAAGGTCAGGTGCTCGATTCCCGTCTGGCTATTTGCGTACATCAGATCACGAATTTGGTTATGGAGCATGAAAGACCATGTTGCTCAATGGTCAGTGAATATTTTCGTCCATTGTAGTATGGTGATAATCCTTCTTATCCTGCCTAGTCAGACTGCTGAACGTTGTTAAGGATCTTGCTGTTGGACTTTGTCTTCCTGTGAATAAAGCAATATTTTATTCATTACTTTATAAGTCCAACTACTTGGGCTGGACGGTAGAGTGACGGTCTCGCTTCATGTAGGTCGGCGTTCAATCCCCGTCCGTCCAAGTGGTTGGGGCACCATTCCTTCCCTCCGTCTCATCCCAAATCGTTATCCTGACCCCCTTTCTAGTGCTATAAAGTCGTAATGGCTTGGCGCTTTCCCCCCTGATAATTAATTAATAATATTGTTCATAATTCATATTTCTATTCGTAAGAATGCGGACACAAAGAATGTAAGAGGAACGGGCTATTGTAGGGACTGAAGTTTCACTTATAAGGCAATTCATATTGCTTTTATTTTGGGAGAGATCTGTATCTCAATTGTTTTTAGATGAAATTGCTTGAATGTTCGATATATTTAAAAACTTTGCAAAATACATTGAATATAGTTAGGCCTACAGTAGTTCAATCTGTTCTCTTACGTTCTCTTGATTTGTCATTCCTTTAAAAATCTAACTTCCTAACCTAACCAGAGACTTACGAGGGAGAGAGGGAATTATCAGGGGGAAAGTAGCAAGCCATTACGACTATATTGCACTTGGAAGGGGTTAAGATAAGGATTTGGGATTTGACGGGGGAAGGGAAGGAATGGTGCCCAATCACTTATAGACGGTCGGGGATTGATCACCGACCTGCATGAAGCGAGACCATCGCTCTACCGTCCAGCCTAAGTGGTTGGACCAGAAATGTTCCCTCCTCACCTATCAAATCCGTTGCATAGGAAACATAGATATATTAAAAAAAAAGATATATTAAAAAAGCCTTTAATTTTCATAGTAGGCGACCCCAGCCGATATATATATATATATATATATATATATATATATATATATATATATATATATATATATATATATATATATATATATATATATATATATATATATTACACTTATTTAAACAATTTGCACAACGTTGTGCAAATTGTTTAAATAAGTGTAATACATTCTATAGTAATCCACATCTTTTCTTCACCCAGAAATTACGAAAATGAGTTTTGGAGAACTCCTATTTCAGCTAAGCCCTGATGCTAAGAAAATAGTTAGAGGGATAGAAGCCCTAAATCAGAAGATAGTAAATACAGAATATGCGGTCATATTCAATGAGACATGTTTAAAAGAAAACCTGCTGCCAGTATACACCAATATATATATATATATATATATATATATATATATATATATATATATATATATATATATATATATATATATATCTAGAAGGGGTACCACCTCTGGAAATATATATATATATATATATATATATATATATATATATATATATATATATATATATATATATATATATATATATATATATATTTGTGTGTGTATACCCATCACATACAGTGGTGCAATAGGTGATGAGTATGCTGCAAGATAATGGGGGATAGAGGGTGATGCATAGAGACCAGCTTACAGCCAGGGTCATGCTGAGAAACATGTCTTACAAGCTGTGGGCGACATGCTCTCATAATTGGTGATGGTTGATAGTAGAAGTGGAGGGGTAGGGACCCGGGAGTGGTACTGGTAGTGGTGATAGTATGAGGTTAAGGGGGGCTGGTGGTTGAGGCAATGGTTGTCAATGTAGGTGTTGAATTATTGAACTAATTACCAAGTAGTATAATTGGTGTGGAATTGTTGGACTGTTTGGTGTGCTTGATATGCATATGTATGAGTTTGGATGTGTATCAGTTGGAACTTTGGATCAATAGAAACTTATAGATCTTATTCAGTAACACATTTTCAAGTGTATTTAGATAAGAAGAACATAAGAATAAAGGTACTTGCAGAAGGCCTTTGGCCCATACGAGGCAGCTTCTATTTATTACCACCCAATCCCTGTTTAATATGAAACCAGAAGTTTCCTTGCAAAAATGCATACAGAATATACAATCCTGAACCCTACATGTAATTTTTAGATTATTCAAATTATCTAAACAGAAAGGAATTTCAGCTATTTTTTACTCTAGTCGTTATTCGTTATACATGCCTGCACACACACACACACACACACACACCACACACACACACACACACACACACACACACACACACACACACACACACACACACACACACCATAAGTCACGATCTATTGAATATATCCCAAGAAATACTTAGACAAAAATCTTTACCTTTTGGACAGGTTGAATATATCTAATTTTTCAAAAGTATATTGCAACAATAGTCAATATTCGATGCTATACGACTAAAGTAATATACCATTACTAATGCAATGTATTAAAATGTTTTTTAATTTAATAAAGGACAGTAAAATGCAAAGATTATAGAAAAAAGAACATTAAAAATGTTATGCAAAAATATTCAAAATTACAATAAAATTATATACAATTTTGCCATTGAGCTATATAAAAATACAATACAATAATAAATATCGAAATGATATTCAAATATACAAAACAGAGATAAAGAAATGTACCATACAATGATATACACAACGAGTAAAGCCACTATTTACTATTAACAAAGTTATCAGACTCCTTCAAAACAATTAAAAAAATTAAGTATTGCAATATCGCAATATATACACCATAATTTGACAGGTTATTATTGCAAATATTGCATACTTGTTAGTGAATTTTTGCAAACTTTCCAATTATATTTTGTAAATAAATAATTAACGAATGAGCGGAAATTTCCCCTAGACATAAATGTGCATCTTTTATATATATTTATTTAATCTAAAATAAGTAATATGCATTTGTTCAGTATAATATTCATATTTATGCTTGGGGTTCCTTCTCTCAAATAAAAATATATATATCTGGGTATTAAATATTACCCTGCCAGGATAATAGTATATGTAGGTATGACGCATGACATGTAGTGAGGTCGGCTTGGAACAGAAAACTATAAACTTATCGTTCATTTTATTAGTTCACTGGAACAGTTACACAGGTAGGCGGAGGATCAAGGCTTGGGGGTTGTACTCACGTATTTGTGCTTGCAGGATCGAGCATTAACTCTTGGTTCCCGCATTTCAAGCCATCGGTTGCAGGCGATGAGTCACAATAATGTGGCTAAAGTATGTTGACCAGACCACACACTAGAAGGTGAAGGGACGACGACGTTTCGGTCCGTCCTGGACCATTCTCAAGTCGATCAACTTGAGAATGGTCCAGGACGGACCGAAACGTCGTCGTCCCTTCACCTTCTAGTGTGTGGTCTGGTCAACAAGCCATCGGTTGTTTATAGCAATGACTCCTGTCCTATTTTCATATCATATCTAGTTTTAAAATTATGAATAGAGTTTGCTTCCACAACCTGCTCCTTAAGTGCATTTTATTTTTCTCACTACTCTCACGCTAAAAGAAAACTTTCTAACATCTCTGACTCATCTGGGTTTCCTGCTTCCTCCCATGTCCCCTTGTTCTGTTAGTATTCAGTGTTAACATTGTCTATTTCCACTCTGTCAGTCCCACAAAAACTGCGCGCGTGTGTGTGTGTGTGTGTGTGTGTGTGTGTGTGTGTGTGTGTGTGTGTGTGTGTGTGTGTGTGTGTGTGTGTGTGCGTGTGTGTGTGTGTGTGTGTGGTGTGTGTGTGTGTGTGTGTGTGTGTGTGTGTGTGTGTGTGTGTGTGTGTGTGTATTGTATGTGTGTGTATGTATGTGTGTGTGTGTATGTGTGTGTGTATTGTGTGTGTGTGTGTGTGTGTGTATTGTGTGTGTAAGCACCTATTTGTGCTCGCCGGGGTTGAGCTCTGCTCTTTCAGCCCGCCTCTCAATTGTCAATCAACCAACTGCTACTAACTACTAATTTTTCTTCCCCCCCCCCCCACCCACACTCACACCCAGGAAGCAGCCCGTAACAGCTGTCTAACTCCCAGGTACCTATTTACTGCCAGGTAACAGGGGGCATCAGGGTGAAAGAAACTGCCCATTTTGTTTCTGCCATCACCGGAGATCGAACCTGGTCTCTAGGATTACGAGTCCAGTGTGTGCTGTCCACTCAGCTATCAGGTCCCCTATGTGTATGTGTGTAGCTTAAAACATCTGTAGTGTGAGTTTGAAGAATGGACAGTGCTCATGAAAATTAAGAGAAAACATTAAACTTAATCTATATATATACACATTATCGCAATAAGAGTTTATTAGCGAAACCGTTCCTATGTAAAAGCCTATTTTTACCTTAATGTTCCTGGGAATGGTGGTGGTTGTGGTGGTGATTGAGTTGGGGTAAATGATTGTGGTGGGGAACGTGGTAGAACGAACATGGGGAACGAACATGGAGGGGAGACATTGTGTTGTTGAAGGAGGTAGTGATTGGAAGGAGGTATGGCTGGAAGGAGGTAGTGATTGGAAGGAGGTAGTGATTGGAAGGAGGTAGTGATTGGAAGGAGGTAGTGGCTGGAAGGAGGTAGTGATTGGAGGTTATGGAGTGACAACGATGTTGCTAGTGCTGTCGAAACCATTGATAGAGATGTTACTAATGCTACTGGAGTAATTATTGCAACATTTTTTAATGCTGTCGCGATTATATTTTATTTAATAAATTTAGAATCGCTGAGAAAAAAATATAATTGCACACAGCTCTGTTGTGATTCCTATATTATCCATCACAGTTGATCTTATAGACTAAAAATAAAATTAAAGTCTTTTAAACTCTTTGAAACGCAAATACACGGTTTCAAAGGAATATATTACTCCGTCTAACTGGTATAAATTTGCAACACAATAGATCATGACGATAGATAAAAGAGCATTGCATGCAAGTACCCAGGACTCATTGCAGGGTAGACTCTGCTACACAATAAGATGACTAACTGGTAAAGTAGCATTGGGCGACGTGCATTGTAATATAGCATCACTTAAAAAAGTATAAAGTTCGTACTTCAAAACAGTAAGATGCCCCGATGACTTCAGGGCATATACGAAACGTCTGATTGTTTAAGAGGTAATGACCCGTTTAGAGCACGAAAAGTAGATTCCATTTCATCTATGATCATACACACTACACATCAACCCAGATAGCTCTGAATTCCAGTCAGATGTTGTTGTTTCAGATTTAGCTACTCTGAACAAAAGGTTCTAAGTAGCACGGGCTATGGTGAGCCCGTAGTGGACTTACCTGGCATAGGAGCGGGGCTGTAACTGTTCTATCAGTTGTTGTTGTTGTTATAGATTCAGCTACTTGGAACGAGTTCCAGGTAGCATGAGCTATGGTGAGCCCGTAACTTACCTGGTACAGGAGCGGGGCAAGTAGCACGGGCTATGGTGAGCCCGTAACTTACCTGGCACAGGAGCGGGGCAAGTAGCACGGGCTATGGTGAGCCCGAAGTGGTCTTACCTGACACAGGAGCTGTGCTGTGAATGTTGGTCCAGTCAGAGGTTCCGGAGTAATTTATATCTTGTAGCAGGATTGGAACTGCTTTCAGGTTAGATGCAATTGGGTCTTAAATTGCCGTGTACGTATCTAGTGCTTTTGATATGAAAATATCTAGTGTTGTAATTATTGCTTTCAACCTCGTTCTGACAGTTCCTGCGACGGCGCTAGAACCAATCTTATTGGCGTTGGCTTTCCATTGGAGACTTTCAGCGCCATTGAGAAGGAGAGACCTGCTGCATGGGTAACAGCTTCTCCCCCGTATCAACCTACCCTGGTTTTGCGCCCTGGAGAGACCACTCCAGACCGACAACCAGAGAACAACTCTGTACATGTCTCCTGAGACTGATGGATGCCTACATAATTATCGAATGATTGTTCACGTCCGTCTTTCTCTTGAATTTGAAGCTTGGCTCTGTTACACTCTATTTCTTATTTATTTTTATATTTGCCTCTTTAGGGCGCCTGACAGCTGGGTGGACAGCGCTTCGGATTCGTAGTCCTGAGGTTCCGGGTTCGATCCCCGGTGGAGGCGGAGACGAATGGCCAAAATGTTCCTTTCACCCTGATGCCCCTGTTACCTAGCAGTAAATAGGTGCCTGGGAGTTAGACAGCTGCTACGGGCTGCTTCCTGGGGGTGGAGTCAATTTTTCTCTTCTTTTCATCGTTGTGTTCTCTAATTCTATTCTTTATTCTGGAATTATTTTATCAAGCTTTACCTCTCTCTCATTGTTTTCATTATCACTTTTCCCTGTTTCCCCTTTTCTCCTCACCTGATGGATATATCGTCCCTTCCTCATTGCTCTCTATACGGGAGACATCTCCTGTCCACGAGGCTAACCATAGCCCGTGCTTCTTGCCCAGCTCCTGTGCCAGGTAAGTTACGGGCTCACCATAGCCCGTGCTTCTTGCCCAGCTCCTGTGCCAGATAAGTTACGGGCTCACCATAGCCCGTGCTTCTTGCCCAGCTCCTGTGCCAGGTAAGTTACGGGCTCACCATAGCCCGTGCTACTTGGAACTTGTTCCGAGTAGCTGAATCTATAAAAACAACAACAATCGCTCTCTTTGTCGCCTCCCTCACCTGGTGAGTCTATCGCTCTTCCATATCGCTCCGTATTCGCGATTACTCATGTAATCACAACGTATGAGTAACCAGCTAGAGGGAAGGGGATGGAAATGGTGGGGTGGAAAAGGTCGGCGCGGTTTGGAGAGGCAGGAGGGAGAGAGTGAGGGATGAAGGGAGAGAGGGAGAGAGAGAGAGGGAATGCCCAACTTCCGTTGTGGTGGGGGCCAGACGCAGATGCGCCTCGTGATTTCCGGACTAGTAGACAATAGATCCTGGTCACGCTCTGTTCCTGCCTATGGTGGTCACAACACACAGGATATATATGTCTCCGGACGCTACTGGACCTCCGCAGAGAAATCCATATAATGTAATTCCATCTGTATACCCCATTATTGGGTGCTGTTAAACTCACACAAAAAAATCATACCGCGAAATACAACTATGGGTCAGTTTCAACCTCTGCAAAAGCAAGTATACAGCCACATTGCCCCAGGGATCAATCAGCAGGAAAAGTGAACAGTGAACATGTTGTTCTCCCTCTTAGCGAGCGTCAAAAGAGCAGTTGTTCATCTCTGTCACACACAATGAACCTACCATGGATAATGGCCCGTAAAATTACTAATTTGATGTGGTGATTTTGATAGGACAGTAGATAATGATCCTAGCCTGATCATTGCTCCACTCGCGATGGAGGAGAGAGTGAATAGGACTTCTCTGGGAAATGGGATATGAAATCTGGACCCGGAAATGGAAGTAGAGAGATACAGCTACAGTGGGAGTACAGCGTTTAGATATCCAACTACAGCAGATACTGGAGAGATACAGTTTCATCAGTTGGTAGGTGTGGATGATCTGACACCTGCTTCTAACACTTCTAAATGATTTAACCTCTGCCTCTAACTGTACTAGATGATCAGACACCTGCCACCAACTATACTAGCTAAAGTTAATGGCACAGAGTCATAAGTAAAAGCATATAACATCCAATTGGTTTTGAGATCTCGTGGAGGGCTGGCAACAATTTCTTGAGTTTATTTTTTTTAGCATTTTGTTAGAAAGTCTTTTGATAGACATTTTTGTAATCACAACTCTGCTTACGAACTCACCTGCACACACAAACGTTACACCTGAGAATTCAGGCAATTTAATTACAACGAAAAAGAGTTAGAAATGGATATGAATTTAGGTCTCATTAGTGGCTGATCTTCCTTGTATTAATGGCTGTGTCTGGAGCGCTAGAAATATATATTAATAATGAATAAATGAACTACTGTGGTGACAGAAATCACAATGCGAAACAATGAATATATATTGTATAAGATTATATTCAGGAATGACCTGGGTAAATACTAGTTTGAAAACATGACTGTTAATTTATAGAACCAATTACCGGGTAACATTATAGACGTTGAATCAATGGATTGTTTCAAGCGTAGGTTAGGTATATATAGGCATGAGTTTGATTGGATATATTACGGGCTATTCATGCCCGTGCCACCTCTTGGGTGGCTTAATCTTTATCAATCATCATTGGATATAAATATAATCTACCTCGTATTAGCCACTGGGTCTTCTGCAATTTGATTTTAATATTTAAGTTATTATTTTTTATGTGCTTGACCCAACAAGGTTTTCTAATCAAGGGATTGTTCCTTTTACTCTATAGAGATTGAAACATATTTGAAGCAATTTAGTTAATTTTGATTCTGATAATGGCTTTTGAGTCTCAATCCAAAGCTTCGAACATTTGCTAAACATTTAAGACTTACATCTGCAGGCGATGAGTCACAATAACGTGGCTAAAGTATATTGACCAGACCACACACTAGAAGGTGAAGGGACGACGACGTTTCGTCACAATCGACTTGAGAATGGTCCAGGACGGACCGAAACGTCGTCATCCCTTCACCTTCTAGTATGTGGTCTGGTCAACAATAAGACTTACATCCTTTATATTGCAACAGTTAGGATCACCGAGACTAGGTTTTCTAGTTCTCTTGACCTGACATGCTAATGGTCCAGGACGGATCAAAACGTCATCTTTTCTCCGTCTTCTGTGTGGTTTGGTCATAAGATTTCGATGTTATTAATGACAAGAATGCTTTTCATCATTTATGAGATTTCACCAAGAAGCAGTAAGTTCAACCCACTCGTCTGAAATGACAAGAGAGAGTAGATGTTTCTGCCAGTTCCGGACAATCTTTAGACACGATTTTCTCTCTTCTCCAGATGTGTGGGGGTTGTGTGTCTATATCACGAAAGATTTTAGGCTTCATGGAACGAGCAGAAGAACTTCTATTTATCAGGAATGTTTACAACTGTTCACTGGAGTGTAAACCTAATTTGATGCTATCAAGCGCTTGTATCATTTAAGAGTTCACAGTAGGGCTCCTCACCTTTCCAGTACCAACCGTGAAGGAGTACATTTGTGTCTATAAAACCCTCCACTTCGCTTGAAACCCAAAATCATCAGCAATTAGAATTTGCACGTTTATAAGTCGTTTGAAAGCCAAGTACCCTCCAAATATTATTTTCTGCAGATGTTACTTTTTCTTAATACTAGCAGAGCATCTCCACCCACACCTGCACTCATAATCCTCACCCACACCTGACTATTACATCCACACCTACACCCGCTTTTCTCTCATACACACACACACACACACACACACACACACACACACACACACACACACACACACACACACACACACACACACACACACACACAAGCCCACTATCATCTACATCCACATTCCTCATCCCACGAAGTCTGTGGAAGCGTTTGCGTATTCAATAATTTCCTTGTGCAGATACCAAATACCTTCCCTCACATCTTGCATCCTGAAAACATGCACTCAGCCAAGCAAGCACGCAAAAACTCACAATCTCCCATCTAAGCACCCAATCTCTCAGTCACCCAATTTGCCACACCCACAACTTCACCCCTCAGCCCCTCACCCCCATGCTGTCAATGCCCCCACCCCCCATCCAGCTGCCTCCTCCACTAGCGATGCTCATCACGGTTGAGATGGGGATGACAGGTGATGTGAAATCGGTCTTTGGCCTTGAGCCGAGCACTGTTATCAATGTCAACACACCGCTCATTATCCAATTAGAACCACTGAACAGACACGTGATCAATTGATTACCAGCCAAACTCATCAGTGCAAGGGAGCAGGGGTGAGCAGGCTAGGCTGAAAGCAGGGGTTCTGTAATTGTAATTAGAAACACAATTGTGGTGGTGTCCGGTGTCCTGTATTTTCGTGGTTGGCATCTGTGAGTGCTTACCTAGATGGACTGGCTTAGATGTGCTTGTTGGGTCGAGCGGCGGCTTTCCAGCAGAGTTTTTTTTCTGCTGTTGTAGATTCAGCTATTTTGAACAAAATTTCCATGTAGCATGGGCTATATAGTGAGCACGTAAGGGTGCAAGCAGAGCGTTTCGACCGTCAATCTTTCAATTTAGTGACGTTTCATTAGTTTTTCTCATCATTTATATATTTAAAACTATTAATTGAATTAATTGGCTTTCACAATTCCCCGAGTGAGTTTCTGTATACTCGACTATTTGCATCTGCAGGATCGAGCTTATAGCTCTTTGACCACTCCTTTCTAGCCGCTGGTTATCTATTGCAATGACTCTTGACTTTCATCTATCAGATCTACTTTTCAAATAAGCAAAGTCCGCTTCTACACCTGTTTCTTTAGTTAATTTTCCCACTATTACGTTAAAAGAAAACTTTCTAAACTATGACTCATCTGTTTCTCAAGCTATCCTCTTGTTTATTTTAAACCATTTTCTACTTTACCAATTTCTTAAGTATTTATAAGCCTTTATCACGTCTCTTGTGCTTTCCTCTAGTGTCGTCAGGTTTGCCCTTTTTTTGGTGTTTTTTTCTATATCCTCTCTCAAAATTCCGGGACTCTCATAGTTGCAGTTCTCTCAACCTTTTCTAGCGTTATTCTGCTGGAGACAACGGTGGGGCCAGCGTTCTCTAAGACTGGTCTCACGTTGGTGGTGTCTAGCTATCTTAATTCTCTTTGTTTGGGTTTCTAAACGATGTTCTGACTTGCTATTGTCGAGTGCGTGTGGGGAGGGAAGGGTGCGTGTGTTGTGCGTATAAGAACAAGGTAACTGCAGAAGGCATATTAGCCCATACGAGACAGCTATCTAACCACCCAATCCCACTCAAACATGTCCAACCCACGCTTGAAACAATCTAGGGACCCCACCTCCACCACGTAGTCTGCACATATTCTATTAGCTTTGCTTTCTGGGTTAAATCCGCAGCTCTCGTCCATTCAATCTAAATGGACAAGCAGTATTAACCGTTTCTATTTTTCCAAGACTGTTATACTATAATTAAAGCCAATTAAAGCTGCAAATTGAATCGGCTGTCTACCATTTCAAGTCTTAGTTGTGGACTGGCAGAGACCAGTTCTTCTACAGTTGTGCAGTACCTAATTCAAATAGTTTGTCTCTTCTATTTTTTCCCCCCACCATGATAATTGTGGGTTCATGTGTGACTAAATTATTCAAAACGCACTTCCAATATTTGCCAAATTCCCGGTGGGAACAATGCCCAATAGTAATGTTAACTGGAAGTTGAATTAGACACTATTGCACCCATTAGGTTCTAATATGCAGATGGCAATATTCATTTGATGCTGACTTTAGGGCACCGTTTCGGTAACTACAACTTTTCTAATAGTTCAGTAGGGATGCAACTCTTATGGTATATAAAGTTATATGGCCACTAACCTATACCCCCCAGTGCAAAATTTGTGGAATGCTGTAAACAAGACTAAGAGTCCAGTTTACAATTCTCCTTATGGCTATGCTCTGGGTATATCTTGACCCGGCACTAAAAGATGGAAGGAGAAGTTATCGAAAGAAAGTTCCAAGCCATTACGACTTACACTCTGAAGGGGTCCGAGTTGAGTTTCCATGGCTATCATAAGGAACGATGATAAATATATGCTGTGGATTTTTTTTAATGATTTGTAAAATTTGTTCCACTGAAGGCATTACCTTATAGAGAGATAAGGACATTTTAAAATTCATTAAAGATTATGGGTGTTTCACTATCCTATGGTAATTTTGTGTATGTCAAGGAAATGGAGACTGGAAGCATATAAAAGGTACATCTTTATTTTGTTACTAGTAATTCATAGAAACATCTTTTCACAACCTGTCTGGTGGTTCTACTTTAAACATTTTCAGTCTTTTGATCCACTTCTCATTAGGACGCTTGTCTTTATGATTTGAAAGTTGTGTGAGAAACCGAAGTGATTGTATAGTGGAGAGTTAATTACATTCAAGCTAAAACATTACTTTTGATGTTAATCCAAAGTAATAGGCAACCATGCTTTACTAAAATTTTATTATTAATTTAAAAGTAAAAAGTAGGATCTCTGACGTTTCGAAGCGTAGGTTTGACATATGAATGACATTTGGTAGATTCAGAGCCGCCTCATATGGGCCAATAGATCTTCTGTAACAGCTGGTGGAGAAGTCACTATGGCTATTCGGGTTGTCGCGTTTACCATCTGCATGGAAAATAAAAAATTCATTAGTATTAGTAACACCCTTTAAGGTTAAGAATTTAGGCTGAAATTTTTGGAAGGTGACCGAATTGTCGAAATGCTCAAAAAGTTCAGTTAGCTCCCTAAATTTTTCTCGTGAACCGAACTACCATTTCCAATATTCAGCCTGTTCTTTTATACAAATATCCAAGCTCGATAAGCTAAGCCATCAAACCCTTTATGAAAAACCGGTTTACACAAGACTACTAATGACGTCCAAACACTTTCGGAACAAGTGCTTCATTCAAGTCCTCTGGGCGAACCACAATTCCATAAATGTACGCGTTCCAACCTCTTACTTCAAATACAAATAATCGCCAACAGAACCTAAACACCTACCCTACGCCTAACTATACATGGAATTTGCATGCATTACATAAATTTATATACGAAATCAACCCAATATTTAATACACAGTATGTTAACATTTATGAATGCGTCCGGGGAGGACGGCCGCTGTTTTAAACTATCTAGTGTGAGGACGGGTTACAATATTAAACTTATACCTCTTCTGTAGTGTAGAGGAGAAGAGCACTCCTGGAGGTGTGTCGTGGTATACTGGTGTGTGTGTCGCCACGCTCCCTCCCATGTAAACACAAGTTAGCTAACGTGGCAAGATGGGTAATTACTCTAACTAGGCAAGAGGGATTTATGGCGACCAGCATTTGGTTATTCCCCCTTAACCTGAATACCGGTAACATTAGTTCTACTTGTCTACACGAAGTATACAAATACATACATGAAAGTACAATCATATGTACTGACGAATTAACGAAAAATTTATATTTTCAGTATAACATTTCATAGAATTTTATTATCGTGTTGGGCTTAAGCAAGTATATTTTAATGTAAGCTCTCTTTGTATATACAAAAAGAGGCATGATATAGACCGCTCTGTTTATATAGAACAAGAAGCAAGATATACATCTCTCTGTGTATATACCCCTACGCAGAACTTTGTTGCTACTGTCAATTCGGTTGAATTTAGGGTAGATTAAGTATTTATTCAAGTATTTTGTTGATTGATGGTAGATTATTTGGGTAGTTTATTTCAATTAAGTTTAACTACTGAGTTTAGGGTAGTTCACTGCACATATTAAACATTTCGTGTTTATGTGTTTTATTCAAATTCTTCAGGATCCTATATATAGCATTCAGTCCTCATATTGTTCAGTTTCATACAAAACTGCAGCTTACTCGGTCTTTCCTTGTACTTCAGTCATCCCACTTCTGGAGCCAGTCTTCGCTTTGCACGTTTTCTAGCCTTGTTATGTACGTTTTTTTCAAGATGGGGTTACATGTCAGTGCTGCATAGTACTTAACTCGTAATTGTTCAGTTTCCTGAAAGATTTGTTGGATCTGTATCACCGTTGCATGTGCCGCTGATGATATTGTGTTGACTTGACGGTGTCAGGGCGAGGTATTTTGTCTGTTTCTAAATGCATTTTTCATTCTAACTCTGAAAGGTGATCTTCTTTTCTTTGGCCTTATAGTCTCCTCACTTCATCACCAAATTTCATTACCTTACACCTACTTAGGTTAAAGTCAAGAAGCCATCGTTCATGCAGATAATCTAGTCCTGCTTATAGCATTCTTCTGTTCTTATTCGTTTTTATTACTTTTTAACGTTTATGTTTCAACAATTAACATCGAAATGTCGCCGTCCACTCTCCTACGTCTCGTAGCGCAGTTGGCTTCATTCTCGACTTACATTCCTTCCCGTACTCAGATCAAGTCTATTCTATCCAGCGTTTGACCCCAAAGACGCATTCGTCAATTTAACATTCTGTTCGTTCACAACAGAACTTTTATCAAATTAATATTATTATATATTAGTATATTGTGCATATTTAGACACTGGTTAGGTTAAGTTAGGTGTTCAGGTTCTGTTGGCGATTATTTATATTTGTTGTACTTGAGTGGAACATTTACAACGATGTAGTTCGAACAAAAGTCGCCAGCAATGCACTTGCTCCGGAAGTGTTCGGACGTCATCAGTTGTGAGTCGTGTGTAAACCGTTTTTCATTTGTAAACAGGGTTGGTTTGACGGGTGCATGGAATGAACTTTTGGTCATTGTTTAAAGGACGCAATCGGAAATCCTGAGTTCGATTCACGTGCGGTGCAGAAATGGTTGAGCATGTTTCATTTCACCAAACGACTCTGTCCTCCTAGCAGGAAATAGGTACCCGGAAGTTGGACAGCTGTTGTGGAGTTACATCGTAGGGGGAATTGCAGTAGTTCGACCATCGGGGGTACCTTGGTACAAGCCATACAATGTAGGCGAGGTGTCACAATAACGTGGCTGAAGTAAGTTGTCCAGACCACACACTAGAAGGTGAAGGGACGACGACGTTTCGGTCTGTCCTGGACCATTCTCAAGTATATTGTATAAAAAGCCATACAATATATATAATATATTTAAATACATTCAAACACGCTTCCTGCTCCTGATAATACGAATTCCTAATATATTTAAAAAGCTTGGTCTTAGTCCTGACCCTTCTGTGTGCTCCACTAGTTATTTGCCTTCATACTGACTATTCTTCCCTGTCACTGTAGCTCTTGGTCTCCGGCTTAACAGGTACACTCTCATCCCTTATAGTGTTTTCCCGGTGCTGCAGCAATTAAGCGTATTCTTTGTTATAATGCCAAAGGCCTTCTGGCGGTCAGGAAAGATGCAGGAAACCTATTCTTCTTTGATCCATTAGATTCATGAGGCTTATCACATTTGCTAAGTTTATTAGGACATCCTAAATCCAAGGATATTATTATGAATAATATCGAAACGCTGCGAAGCTCGTAAGCTGTTTAATAAATACACACTAAGACGCCATGGTCGAGGCAAGAGATAGTGATCTCGTAAGTTAACTCTTAAGTGCTTGATGAATCCGAACGAGGACTTCCATGAAGCTTACGAGAGAATCATTGAAGGAAAACCTTACTGAAAACTGGGTTACTTTTCACAGTGCTTCCCAGAGTCTCTGTGTTCCCCAGTAGGAAGTCGCAGGAAAATAAATTTCGTCTCGTTGAATAGACGAGGAGTCACAATAACGTGGCTGAAGTATGTTGACCAAACCACACATTAGAAAGTGAAGGAACGACGACGTTTCGGTCCGTCCTGGACCATTCTCATAATCGACTTGAGAATGGTCCTGGACGGACTGAAACGTCGTCTCCCTTCACTTTCTAGTGTATGGTCGGGTCAGCTTACACAGGACTGTTTCGTTGTGGAAAAGTCAGCAGGGAGTGGTTATGTTCGTGTATATTACGTTCGTGTTCCTGTGGTACACGAACAAAGGGCACAGAGGTGGAAATGGTTGAGCACTTAGCACCCAAATGAGCCAGAAACGTTAGAAATAAATTCCTGTGTCAGAGTAGTTAACAAATGGAATGCCTTAGAAAGCGATGTGGTAGAGGCAGACTCCAAACATAATTTCAAATGCATATAATAAAGCCAAATTAAACGTGTCATTAGACGAGAACTCTTAGATGAATTTAAAAAAGAATGCAAGTTCTAGTGCAAACTAGAACTAGCCGGTCCATTGTTCATTATAAAGAAATGTGTCAAGTAAAACACGTTCATGGGACAAGTAACAAAATCAGCAGACTAACAGACGTTGTCTCAGCTTGAATAAGACTTGGCTACATGTATCTCTAGCAGTTCAGCATGTATAGGGCTCTAGATGAAGCGAAGTGTAAAGTGTGTGGTCAAAGACAGGGACACACACTCGAACGTTGCATCTTGCACTGTGATCACATTGAGCCATTTAGAGAGCAATCTAAACTCACGTTGTATGAAATGGAAAACAATCTTATTGCTAAGGATAAAACACCTGAAATCCTTGCACTGTATCGATGTTCCACCTCCTGTAGATACATGACATATAAGATTAAGGAACAAGCAGTGTAGTGTGAAGACTAACAATAATTAACAGCAGCTTTCCTATGATCCTGTAATACCTATATAGCTAAAACAGTTATCTATTAGCGAGAAAAACTACCATTAATGTATAATACTTAAATATATATACATAGCTACTGAAATGAAACAATCTCTATAACTAGTTGATATTATAATTATAAGGTGTGCAGGATAGATGTAATTGTTAGTGTAATTTCTCCCCTTTGAGGTGTAATAAAGACCTTTTGTGCCCTCAGTAATGCTTTTTGCGCTACCGCTCACAGGATGAGTATGGGGTGCACAATAAACTAGCCCCCTTTGGCGGCAATAATCAAAGGCTCAGGAACCTGTTCGCCCATTAATTGATGGTTGAGAGCTGAAATATCAACATGAAGAGTGCATCGTTCAGGCCGTCTCCAAAACCATTGGGTTAATTGACCCGTTAGTCCAGCCGCCAAACCTCCTGTTTAAGAATGACTACACACGACTCACAACTCAATGACCTACGAACATTTCTCGAACAGTGCTTTGCTGACGACCTCTATTTCTCAGCCCGTCCTCCAAACAAAGACCCAAAGGTGATTCCATCCACCCGCCAAACCCCCTGTTTATGAATGAAAAACGTTTTACTCACGACTCACAACTGTTGACGTTCGAACACTTCCGGAACAAGTGCTTCACTGACACTATTGTTCGAAGCACAACGTTATAAATGCTTCACCCACGTACTACAAATACAAATAATTGCCAACAGAAGCTAAGCACCTAACCTATGCCTATATATGAACAATATGCAAATACTATAATATTAATTTATATATGAGAAAATTCCCGTTTCGAATGAACAGCATGTTAAAATTTATGAATGCGTCTGTGGGGTCGACCGCTGGGTGTAATGGACTTGAGTCCAGGACGAGTTTCAGCGGTTGCCAATCTTTCGGAGCTCACGGATCACCCAATTAATAATTTTAAATCCCGCGGTCCCCAAAACAAGAAATGATAGTTATTAAAGTCAAAATATCTCATACCATTAAATATAACAGTTAAAGAAAATACACTTACCTACAATACAAAAATAAAATTGAACCACTGGTTGGTTACCACTGCTCTATTTAACTCACAATGCTCACAATGTTAATGCTTCACCCACGTATTATAAATACAAATATCTGTCAACAGACCTAAACACCTAACCTACGCTTAACTACACATAAAAATATTACATTATTTTTTACAAAACGCTGATTTTGAATAACGTTGTGATTGAAAAAAATGTCTTTTGGGGTCGGCCGCTGCTTCTACGAGTCTAGTCTGAGGACCAGTTACAGCCACAGGTATAGAGTTAATTTAACAGGTATTTAGTCATTGTTTACGTGGACGGGCTGTGGAATAGTGTTGTATTTAGAGCCTCCTAACCTCTTACGGCTTATATAAGGCAACCACGGGGACCTATTGAATGCCTTGGAGGTATAGTTTAGTCCAGAATACGGTTCAAGTGTTAATTAAACATACAGTGACTTTTTTATACAAAATCCAGTGTACTTACACTGGCTTTTCACTCGACTTTGCTGGTTCTAACTACAGACATTGCCAGCGTGTGGTGTGGGCGCGTTGCTTGACTAGTGATTCCCTTACCCGGTGATTAAAACCTTTAGTAATGGCCTATCAACAATTACGTGTTAAAGGTGCGTAAATCATCATTACTCTGAGTGCTTAAGTGTCAGCGCCACCGTAAAAAAAATTAAAGCAAAGACACAACAAGGAAAGTGAAGATAACCTTGGGCTATCTTGTGTTCTTCACGCATCAGGTAAGACGAATGTTATCATAGTAATTGTTTTAATAACGCGTTGATCCTGTTGTTCTGTCTGCGGCTACCTGCTTATACCAGTTTTCGTCGTGTTCCAGCCCGCTGAACTTATTGAATTAATACAATTCATTACGTATTTGTGTATGAACTTATTGAATTCATACAATTCATAACGTATTTAAGTATGAACTTATTGAATTCATACAATTCATTACGTTTTTGTATATGAACTTATTTAATTCATAAAATTCATAGCGTATTTGTGTATGAACTTATTGAATTCATACAATTCATTACGTATATAAGTATAAACTTATTGAAGTCATACAATTCATTACGTATTTCCGTATGAACTTATTGAATTCGTACAATTCATTACGTATTTTCGAATGAACTTATTTAATTCATACAATTCATTACGTATTTGTGTACAATTGTAGCTAAAAAGTTTATAAAATACTGTATTATATATATATATATATATATATATATATATATATATATATATATATATAATATATAAATCAATATCAGCGTGATTTACGCTCAGATCGTTCCGGTTTTTTTCCCCACAGGTGGCTGTGATTTACGCTCAATGTGCTCTGGATTTTTTTCCCAGCCCGACCGTGACACGCGTTGTGCTGGCACAGAGATAATTGTTTAATGTTCCTTGTGTTTCTTTACCTCTTTGACTGATCTCACGTTCTCGTAACTCGGTGTCTTGATAGATGGTAGTGACACAATAGACAAGATTCTATTATTGTTATTAGTCTTTCGTTCGTCACTAATGGTCACATCAAACATTTTCGTTTTCATTTTGGAAACCTATGCATGTTTCCTTAATCATTTCCTTGCTAGTTTTGAGACATTACAATCCACGGTAAGTGTTGTTATAAACTGCCTCGAAGTGCTCCGGAGCTCATCAAATGTGTAACGAATGAAAGCAACGGTTCTCTGTTTAGAGTAGAGATGTACAGGTTTCGTAAGGGGTGTGAATACTTGATTAATCCTTGCCCACGTCAAGTCAAGTTTCAGCGCTGACAAGTACAGATGACATCAATATAAACATTGATAAATCTTGAATCGATTTTCTTGTTATGGACTGTGATTATGGAAACAGCAATCAAATTGCTGTATTCAGCAATACGCGAATTTCTAGGCAAATATAATTCGGTGTAGAATACAATGGTATCAAAGTATATAAGTTTGATCTCAATCGTAGCCATGATTTATATAAAAAATATTAATGTGTATAACCAGGAATATGAAAATACAGGAAAATGAAAAGGATCTGTTGACCCATATGAGGCAGCATTTACTTAAATCTATATATATATATATATATATATATATATATATATATATATATATATATATATATATATATATATATATATATATCAAAATTCTTTTCTAATTTTTTTTAATTTCTTTGAAACATCACAATGTCACCTAAACCACCGCTGTGCAGATCGCCTTTGTCTGCTGTAGGTATAACCATACCTAACCTTGTCCTGCCAATAGCAAAAACTTTTCCGCTTGCGGACACTGATATACTGATATACAATAATTTCGTGAGATCTAATATAAAACGAACGTCAATTAGAAACTTGTAATATGTCCCAAAAAAAACTAATATTTGCTGTTAGGGGTTATTGAATATAATTTCCTTTAATTTTCTTCTCTTTTACTGTTATATATAATATATAGAATTTCAACCATCCTTACGACAGAGAATTTATAAATGTTACTAGCCAGAGGACAGAAGACTAACCACAGGATAGACACACTTTCAATTGTTCATCGCGAACCAGACCCCACATGTAATTATGGGTAATTTTCTTGAATGGAAGAGTTGACAAGGGGGAACAGCTGAGAGAGCGGAACAGTTGACAGGATAGAGCACATGGGTGGGGCATTTTAGGACTTTATAATGTACGGTTTCATTTACGAGAAGAGGTTGAGTTTGATAGTGAGGGATGAGGTAGACTTTGATGGTAAGAGCGGGGGCACGGGCAGGTGAGGGTGGGGGCACGGGGCAGGTGAGGGTGGGGGCACGGGGCAGGAGGTGAGGGTGGGGACACGGGGCAGGAGGTGAGGGTGGGGGCACGGGGCAGGAGGTGAGGGTGGGGGCAGGTGAGGGCGGGGACACGGGGCAGGAGGTGAGGTGGGGACACGGGGCAGGAGGTGAGGGTGGGGGCACGGGGCAGGAGGTGAGGGTGGGGCACGGGGCAGGAGGTGAGGGTGGGGGCAGGTGAGGGTGGGGGCACGGGGCAGGTGAGGGCGGGGACACGGGGCAGGAGGTGAGGGTGGGGGCACGGGCAGGTGAGGGCGGGGACACGGGGCAGGAGGTGAGGGTGGGGACACGGGGCAGGAGGTGAGGGTGGGGCACGGGGCAGGTGAGGGTGGGGACACGGGGCAGGAGGTGAGGGTGGGGGCACGGGGCAGGAGGTGAGGGTGGGGGCACGGGGCAGGTGAGGGCGGGGACACGGGGCAGGAGGTGAGGGTGGGGACACGGGGCAGGAGGTGAGGGTGGGGGCACGGGGCATGAGGTGAGGGGGGGACACGGGGCAGGAGGTGAGGACGGGGGCACGGGGCAGGAGGTGAGGACGGGGGCACGGGGCAGGAGGTGAGGCGGGGGCACGGGGCAGGAGTTCTTCTCCATTTCGATATACCCAAACTTTCCGCCTTGGAGAGGACACTTTTGCCTCGTCAACCCGAGCGTAACTCCATAGTCTTCCGAGACTGCAGGATGCCTTCTATACTATGATAAGGGTCTTGAGATGATTTCGGGGCTTTTCAGTGTCCCCGCGGCCCGGTCCTCGACCAGGCCTCCACCCCCAGGAAGCAGCCAGGGACAGCAGACTAACACCCAGGTACCTGTTTTACTGCTAGGTAACAGAGGCATAGGGTGAAAGAAACTCTGCCCATTGCTTCTCGCCGGCGCCTGGGATCGAACCCAGGACCATAGGATCACAAGTCCAGCATGCTGTCCGCTCGGCCGACCGGATCCCCTATATGGAAGGGTTGTATGCCTGTCTGGCACTTGGAAAGTATTTGAGGCCAAGGAGCTGTGGTGCGGCGTGAAGGAACGATGTTCATCCAAATGGAGTATTGGGACTCGAACTCCGACCATGGCCTGTGCGGGATCGCTGTGTAATTTCCAGGCCAAGAGGACGATAAGAGTGGGTTAGATCAAAGGGCAAACGTAGGAAAACGAAAGATTACAAAGGTTGGAACCACAGGAGGGCGAGTGCGTAGGTGTATAAGGACCAAATACAGAAAGAATTGGTGGGAAAGACCATAAATGTGACGGAACATTTTGGGCGGAAATGTGCAGATGGCGCAACAACCCAACAACAAAATATTTCCTTTAGTATCACTAAGGACGAATGTAAACTTATAAGCTGAGAATATGTTATGATAATGCTGCTGAATTATGTAACTCTTATCAACTATACCTAATTATTAATTATATTATTCAATTAAATAATTATCTAATCGGCTTCATGAAGATCAAGGATGATCTGTAACGTAGTCACCTTCAAGGGATTTCCTATATGGGTTATATCAAATTTATATATGATAAAATTGATATCATTTGTGGATCCGAACGGGTCCACTAGGAGTCTGGGAGGCAACGTGTTGATAGCCAATGGATAATCTTTAATATATCATGGTCCATAGGTTAAGACGCGCGTCTGGGATTACCTAGGTTGCTTGTTCGATCCTTATCCTGTTCCAATGATTGTTTCATAGATTCATCCCGGTAGTTTCCATGTGTAAATACTGAATATCTCTTACATATAAGCTACCACATATTGTTTTTCATGCTCAACGTGAGGTGTATGGAGTGTATATATATATATATATATATATATATATATATATATATATATATATATATATATATATATATATATATATATATGATTTAAACAGCTTTCATCTTTCATTTCATTTTATACCCGCGTTTTGGGTGAGGTGATATGTTACAACAGTTTTAAATGAGGTGAACAAAACTTTCAACAAAGGACAAACACGAAAACAATGGATATTAACTGGATATTAACTGGGTAAATTGAAGGTATGAATGAAAGTAGCTGCGGAAGGGCCTATTGGCCCATATTTCTTGATGCTTCTATATTGGAGCGGGGTCTTGAAGTGGGTAGAATATAGTTGTGCATTAATTGACTGTTGATTGCTGGTGTTGACTTCTTGATGTGTAGTGCCTCACAGATGTCAAGCCGCCTGCTATCGCTGTACCTATCGATGATTTCTGTGTTATTTGTTAAGATTTC
>WNGS01164437.1:61055112-61072874 GCA_020271785.1 Procambarus virginalis
TCTGGTGATGGTTTGGTTGTGGGAAGAGAGTATATGTTCCTTAATGGAGCCCTGTTGCTTATGCATCGTTAAACGCCTGGAAAGAGATGTTGTTGTCTTGCCTATATACTGAGTTTTTTGGGGCTTACAGTCCCCAAGTGGACATTTAAAGGCATAGACGACGTTTGTCTCTTTTAGGGCGTTCTGCTCCGTGTCTGGAGAGTTTTTCATTAGTAGGCTGGCTGTTTTTTTGGTTTTATAGTAAATCGTTAGTTGTATCTTCTGATTTTTGTCTGTAGGGATAACATTTCTATTAACAATATCTTTCAGGACCCTTTCCTCCGTTTTATGAGCGGTGGAGAAGATATTATATTTCTTGAGGCGGAATATCAGTTACTTTTATGGTATTTTGATCCAGCTTCCAACACCTCCAGACGTGAGAATGTTGGTATATATACTTACTCCATATATATATATATATATATATATATATATATATATATATATATATATGGAGTAAGTATATATACCAACATTTCACGTCTGGAGGTGTTGGAAGCTGGATCAAAATACCATAAAAGTAATGATATTCCGCCTCAAGAAATATAATTCCATTCGAAAACGATCTAATTCGTCTTTAAGTTTTTACGATGGTATTATATCCGTTATCCAATATACAGTTGTTAGAGATAAATGACGTAATTATACGTCTGATAATGAGACCAGTTCTACTGAACCTCTGACTGGCCTTGTTGTATAACCGGAGTGATGTATCGATTGAATTTCTATTTTTCACGTTTAATTTGTCATATGTTATCTGCATACTGTATATTGAGTGTTGCTTCAAGTACATCCAGTGATTTCTTATTTAAACTCAAACTAGTATGTTGCAAAAACTCTTGACAGTATTGAGAGAGAAATGTGGAAACTGTATTCTTTTGTCTCGTAAATTTTGTTAATAATTATAGAGTTTTTTTCTGGCGTTTTATCTGGTTCTTATTAGGGTTTCAAAGTGATTTGCATCTTGTTTTCCTCTACCGCCACTAGCCCTGACTTTCCTGCCGCGACGAGTTCTAATTTCCCCTGTCGCTACAAGTCTAAATTTCCCTACTACTCCAAGTCCTGCCTTACCTGCAGTCATCTCCTCGAACACGAAAGAGATTAACTCCTTGCTTTATTTTGTTGTACAATATGAATAACCATTGATACCAACCACTCCCTAGACTCCTAACAACCGTGACGAGGTGAATTGTCAACTTTGAAGTCTTTGCTTCTCAACGTAAGGCAGTATAGAAGAGTTGCAGGCGATGAGTCACAATAACATGGCTAAAGTATGTTGACCAGACCACACACTAGAAGGTGAAGGGACGACGACGTTTTGGAAGAGTTGATTCGTCAATGTTTCAATGTACGTTTATTGACGTCGTCCCTTCACTTTCTAGTGTGTGGTCTGGTCAACATATGTCAGCCACGTTAATGTGACTTGTCGCCTGCATACGTTTATATCTTCTGTGATATAGATAACTCATTGAAATAGAAGTAAGTGAGGCTCCGGTGAGTTGAACTTTCAGAATCATATAGAAAGACGTGTTTGATTTGCTGAAGGAAAACAGGACAATTGTTTCTTGTGGTACTTTGAGTTGGTGAAAGTTATCGCTCCAGAGCCTGAACTGCTTTTCCGATTTAAATAAAAATTCAACCATTGCTTTAATGTTCTATTTGTTGGGGCGAATTAGTTTTTGTAGCATTTTGGGGAAATGATTAGATTTAGGTATCATTTCTTTCACTTAAAATTGTTTTGCCTACTGTATATAAATACTTTTTGTTCGCGATCAATCTGCCTTTTGCCATACTCGAGAAACGTTGTAGGTCTAACGGTGTTGACAAGGATGCACAGAATCACAAATGGAATGCATTAAGCAGTAATATGGTGGAGGGGACACAGTTTCAAATGTAAATATGATAGTGCCCAGTAGGCTCTGGAATCTGTTCACCAGTTGATTAACAGTTGAGAGGTGGGACCAAAAAGCAGAAACTCAACCCCTCGCAAGCACAACTCGGGGAGTACAACTTCTTGGGCCGGTCAAGAAAAGACCCTTGAGGTACTCCACTCTTTATCTCTCTCCATTCTTACTATGATGCTTTGTCTTCTTCCAGGAAGGTAATCCATCACCCAGTTTGGTACTCTTCCTGATACACCAACTTGTTATCTAGTTGGCATTGGAGTTGCTTGCGAGGAACAATGCCAATAGGTTTCTTACAGTCCAGGAAATTGCAGTCTGCCCTGCCCTCACTCCTGTCTTTAATTGTTGTCACTGCCAAGGTGAACTGTAATCAGCTGTCCAAGCCTGACTTTCCCCTCGTTGAATACATGTTGATGCTTGGCAACAAAAATAATATGTTTTACGAGTGGTCTTTTAACCAGTCTGTCTTACAGGGAAAACTTGTTACCAATTAAGTTCTCTATAGTTCAGGAGCTGCTATCTTCCACTTTTATGAAATATGGTGAGATCTTGTCAGGATCTGTGACGCTTGCTTGATCCAGCTCATCAAAATTATTCATATGTATTCACCTTGTTGTATTCACCTAAATATGCTTGTGGGGGTTGAGATCTGCTCTTTCTGCCCGCCTCTCAACTGTCAATCAATCAACTGTTACTAACTACTTTTTTTCCCATATACCTAAACTCATCCCCAGGAAGCAGCCCGTGACAGCTGTCTAACTCCCAGGTACCTGTTTACTGCTAGGTAACAGGAGCATCAGAGTGAAAGAAACTCTGTCTCATCTGTTTCCTCCGGCGCCCGGGATTGAACCCGGGCCACAGGATTACGTGTACAGCGTGCTTCCCATTCAGCCATCGGCCCCCCATATGTGTGTGTGTGTGTGTGTGTGTGTGTGTATGTGTGTACTCACCTAATTGTGCCTGCAGGATCGAGAGTTGGCGCTTGGATCTCGCTGTGTGTGTGTGTGAGTGTGTTCGTGTGTGTGTGAGAGAGAGAAATTAATTTTGAATGTATTCGTAACTTTATTAACACGCCAGAGGAATGCAGTAACTATGTATCATCAGTAGCATATGAAAAGTTGGCAATAATCCTTGGTCTTTCTTAAGTCTGAGTAAAGAAGTAGGATCTAAGACTTTGTATACATTTTACCACTCTAAGTCAATGTTCTCTACGTAAACCAAACCCAAAATAACCCTATCCAACCCAATTGGTAATTACTATTATCTCTCATTTCTTGATAATTTATTCAGAATGGATTTTGTTCAATTTTCAAAATCTCGTTATCAACATTATAGTTCGACTTTACATTTGTAAAGTTGGTTCATTCTGCCTCGTATGTCTGTCGTTCGTGACCCGGATGTTAACACGACAGATGATAAACGACCAATCGATCATTTTCATTTGGGAGGAAGACATGTTTCTGAAATTTACTGATTGTAAATTTTTTTCCAGAAATATTGATGTTCTCTCTCTCTCTCTCTCTCTCTCTCTCTCTCTCTCTCTCCTCTCTCTCTCTCTCTCTCTCTCTCTCTCTCTCTCTCTCTCTCTCTCTCTCTCTCTCTCTCTCTCTCTCTCATCTGATTCATCACGCAGAATGAGGGGGAGAAATCCCAGCGTTCTTTACGTTAAAATTCTCCTTAACTATCTATCATAACATGAGTCATTCCGTCTTGAAACAATGATATTTATACGTGGGAAAATCAATCATTTAATTTACATATATATAAATCTGCAATTCGCTTTTCATATTACAAAAGACCTTGGCTAGTTAAATAGCAGATATTCTTCCAGATGGTTGGCGCTCTGGCTCATTTCCAGCTGTCAGCTGGCTATCAGCTGGCTATTGCTTTCTCTCAGCTGTTTGACCGTGGTGGCCACACCTACACTCCATCAGCCATGGTGGGAGGCAGAAACGCTGAACGTACACACACACACATTTAAACGGTTCCCAACCACCTGCAACTCATCAGTGCTTGCTGCCGCCACCACCAGTAAGAGATTAGATCAATAATTTGGAGATTAGGTGCTGACGAATGACGAGGATTAATCTGGCGTGCCGGTGGGTCTGAGGATTGGAAGGGTGTGCTTGTGAACAAATTGTTCTCCTGCACTTGATTGTATTCTCCCAGTCGTGTGTGATGTGTATATGTGTATCTACTCATCTATCTGTACTTACCCCGGCTTTAATCGTAGCTGTAGCTGCTGGACCCCGCCTCTTAACTTGTAATGATATGTGTACATAGCACACACACACACTTCAGTTGATTGACAGTTGTGAGGCGGGACCAAAGAGCCATAGCTCAACCCCACTAGCACAACTAGGTGAATATACATGCTCACACACACACACACACACACACACACACACACACACACACACACACACACACACACACACACACACACACACACACACACACACATTGATGACAATTGGAAGCAAATCTCTATTTGGCTATCATTAAAGAATAGACACTTTACATCTGACACACATTAGATGAATTGAATGCACCACTATGGAGTTATCTCCCTTGTAAACAAATGAGCCCATTCATCCCAACTTGCCAGTAAACAATTACACTACGATCAAGAACAATTGAAAGAGTTCGAACCAAAAAAGCTCTGTTACCTTCCTTATTGGCGCGCCCCCTGGCGTCGATTCGTGAAGGCTAATTAATGGAACTTGAAATTGTTTTCTTCTCCTTAGAACACATTAATATTACTTTCTATAGAGATTACTAATACGTTGTATTTTGATTACGGATTGGCTGGTTCCGTTAAAAATGATTAGGTGGGAGGACAGATTGGAACAAACAATCACATAGAACTGGGGCCAGATTCAGGAAGCAGTTACGCAAGCACTTACGAACCTGTATATCTTTTCTCAATCTTTGGCGGCTTTGTTTACAGTTATTAAACAGTTAATGAGCTCCGAAGCACCAGGAGGCTGTTTATAACAGTAACAGCAGTTGATTGGCAAGTTTCATGCTTGTAAACTGTTTAATAAATGTAACCAAAGCCGTCAAAGATTGAGGAAAGATATATACGTTCGTAAATACTTGCGTAACTGCTTTGTGAATCTGGTTGCAAGTCAGTCAGAGGTTCAAGGCCCGCGCAAATATGTTCTTAAAAAAACATTTCACTAGAATAACGATATCCCAAACCCTAGATGAATCCAACCACTTGGATTGGGTGGTAGAGCGATGGTTCCGCTTCTTACTGGTCGGTATTCAATTTCCCCAATCGTTCAAATGGTTGGGTACCATTCCTTCCCTCCGTCCTATCCCGAATCCCTTGTGTCTCTTCCAAGTGCTACTCAGACATAATGTCTTAGCGCTTTCTTCTGATAATTACCTTACTTAGCTCCAGATGTGTCAGAGAGCCTTCAGATGATCGAACTTGGAAATGCATGGAGAATTTCCACTACGATTCTCCTACCTAACGGAGCCATAGGTCACGAAAATTTGCATTGGAAATAACTGAATATTTTCACTTCTGTGATAAATCTTCAGGATGACCTTCTGTGCCCTGTCCATTGACTTGGAAATTTTGTATGTGGTGATCATATCTTCCCACATTATTATCTGTCACTGATATTGACTACCTTTATTATCCTTATTATCTTTCAAGGATTATGAGGATTAATTCTATTTCTCTTATCGTAGCTCTTATCTCTCTGGTCTAAGGATATCTGGTGGCATAACTCTGAGCTTGCTACAGTTTCGTTTTCTTTTAAACTAGATTTTAGACACCATGTTAGTGCTGCATATTCCAGAATTGGTCTGACATGTGTGATACATAATCCTAAGCCATGCCCTGTTCAGATTTCTGTCGTAGGGAGGAGGATGTGAAGTTGAGCCAGGGTAGTGGATATGTGTTAAGAACTTAGTTGGTGGATTATTTGAAGTGAATAGTCACACCCTCACACTGACCACACCCAGACACTAACCACACCCACACACTAGCCACACCACACACTAACCACTCCCACACACTAACCACACCCACACACTGGCCACACCCACACACTAACCACACCCACACACTGACCACACCCACACACTGACCACACCCACACACTGACCACACCCTCACACTAACCACAACCACACACTAACCACAACAACACACTAACCACAACCATCTCTCACCATGTTCCTGAGAAGCTTAAAATATTCTCTCCTCCAAACGCATTACAGAAATTGATGCCGTGTTTCTCCACCAAAACGATGTCAAAGGTCATGGAAATTTGCATATAAAAAGATGCATAATTAAGGAATGAGTTTGATGGGCCAATTGCTGAGAGGAAAGATTCTTCCATGGAACTATATGAAGGAATTAGTTCAATTTATTAATTGTATACAATATTTTGAATGCCTGTTAAAATATATGTTGTTGGCGTTTTTGTGATAAGTTGGGATGTGGTGTGGTGTAGGGTGGTGTGGTGGGGTGTGGTGTGGGGTGTGGTGTGGTGTAGGATGGTGTGGTGTGGTGTTGGGTGGTGTGGTGGGGTGTGGTGTGGTGTGTGTGTAGGATGGTGTGGTGTGGTGTAGTGTGGGGTGTGGTGTAGTATGG
Organism: Procambarus virginalis; assembly: GCA_020271785.1. Lineage (NCBI taxonomy): Eukaryota > Metazoa > Arthropoda > Malacostraca > Decapoda > Cambaridae > Procambarus > Procambarus virginalis. The sequence goes on from WNGS01164437.1 coordinate 61,061,671, forward strand.
TGTGGGGTGGTGTGGTGGGGTGTGGCGAGCGGTGGGGTGGGGTGTGATGCATGCTGGCTGTAGTGTGGCGTATGGTGTGTGTTGTGGCATATGTATGTGTGGTGTGATAAGAGGAAAGAGCGAAATGATGTGTGGAAGATGTAGGTTGATGTGTGGAAGGTGTGTGATGAGTGGAAAGTGTATGTTCAATAGGTGTAGTTACGTACACTATATGGCGTGTGTAGAGAGTCAAACGCTGAGTCTACACTACTTATACACTTCGAATGCTAGACCATTTCCAGAATACAATCTCCCTCATAAGGATGGAAAAAGACTATCAGGAGATAGCGCCAAAGCCATTATGACTATATAGCACTGGGACGGGGTCAGGATAAGGATTTGGGGTAGGACGGGTGGAAGGAATGGTGCCCAACCACTAAGAAGTCACAGTCCAAACTGGGCTGCTACATTGGTCCCTGAACAACGAGGGGTTAGCTATAAGGAATGTCTGCTTAAGCTGCCGCATTTTGTTTTATAAATTATCTCTATATCCATATCAAACGTTCCGAGAACTTTATAAACAAAGTTAAAGAAATGGATTTAAATAATTCTAAACTCCTTATCATAGACGTTGAGTTTGTTCTTTATTTCACTGGTGTATAAATGGATAAATTACCACTAACTCTTCCTTTTCAGTTAGCATTTTACAACGGCAATTATATAATGTATAATGGGACCATTGTATAATGGTCCCCCAACGGCGCCTGACAGTTGAGTGGACAGCGCTTTGGATTCGTAGTCCTGAGGTCCGGGTTCGATCCCCGGTTGGGGCAGAAACAAATGGGCAGAATTTCTTTCACCCTGATGCTCCCTGTTACCTAGCAGTAAATAGGTACCTGGGAGTTAGACAGCTGCTACGGTCTGCTTCCTGGGAGGGTGTAACAAATAGAAGGTCTGGTCGAGGACTGGGTCGCGGGGACGCAAAGCCCCGAAATCATCTCAAGATAAGAAGATGTTGTCGAAGGTATATATATATAATATATAATGGAATATTTTGAAACCTGTTATCATCCACGGGTTAATCCTAGTAGGGATGATATGTTTTAGCTACGTCGAAGATATATCTACATGCTGGAAGTATACATATATATCTACAATCAAATATCTACATGGTGGAAGCATTCACCCTTTACTATATTCAGAAAAGGAATCACAATAATGGTTGAAAAGTTCACGTCCAACCCAGCAAATCAGAAATAGAGGAAGTGACGACGTTTCAGTCCTTCCCGGACTGTCCTGGGCCTTGATGGACCAGTCTGGTCCATAGACGTCTGGTCCATAGAAGACGGACCGGAACTTTATCAGTTTCATTACTATACATTTTACGATCTCAACGCTCAGGTCCTCAGTTAAAAATATTAATGTCAATGGTAAGCACATGGAAAATTAACTTTTTTAAATATAACTAATTAATTAGCCCAGCAATGTCCCGTTAACTTTAATTCCATTCATGTGGTTTGAGAACTTTGATATTTACTGCTTAGTACCGCAAATAATGAGTGTACTGTCTTTGAAACAAATTCATGTATGTTATCAGCTAGAAATTTGCATATCAGTTCCAAATTTGCATAATTATATATGCAGTCAATGGGCTCTGGCGAGGGTAGTTTTCTTTCTATTAGATGACGGCATTACCTTTAAAAAATATATATAAGTTATTTTATCCAAATCTATAATGTAGTTTATTTGCGAGACCTACAATTATTAGACAAAATCATCAAGAAATAATGTCTTTGCTGCTATTCTTTTATTAGTCTCGTGGAAGAGTTGGCTTCGTTCTCGACTCGCAATCGGCGATCCCGGGTGGGACAGAAATGGTTGGGCAAGTTTCAATTCACCCAATGCCTCTGTTCACCTAGAAGTAAATAGGCACTCGGAGTTAGGTGATCATTATTCATATACAAAAACTTACTAAAATCAACTTTATTTTTCATAAGATTAATAATGCAAATAAGTTTCGTGAATATCTTGAAACATTTGAAAACAGATTTGAAATTGCATTCAGTTTCACACATCATATGCTACAGTTCTGAATACAGAGAATACAACGTCGTACGATACAGCTGACTAGGTACAGTTTGCGACTGTATATTCTAATATTCTTAGAAGCCAAACTTGAGGTACCCAACTTGAGGTACCAAACTTGAGGCATTACAGTCACCTTTGCATCTTCTCAAGTCATTCTGCTTTGCGCCAGTCCGGTCTCTTGATTTGCCCCAACGCCCAAAATAAGTGGTACCTAACGGCGCGAACCCAAGCCATGCCCCTTCCTAACCGTACTATTCTATGCATAGAAAACGTGGATATTTGTGAGCCGCTAGTACCCCTTATTTTGTGCGTTGGGGATGATGGTATACAATATGAGGCGCATTAGTTAAGAGGACGGGTTGTTTACAAGTAGTATCCAATACCATTGTTTACCTTGACTTATTGGCCTGTAATCTGCTAATTGTCATAAGTAAACCCCATTTCTAAGCTATAATATGAAAATTATGGAAATCAAAAGATGGTGATGTTTCTATGAGGAAATATTGAGAAAATATATGGGGCATCTTCGAGTTTGATCGCTTTAAATAGCTTCAATATCTCATCTTGGAATATGAAACTACAGCTTATTGGCAGAACCTTTTAATGATCAGCTCCTCTTTAATCATAGATTCACTTACCTAAGAGCATTTACCCAAGTGAGTCTTGGGCTGGATGGAAGAGCGACGGTCTCGCACCTTTCCCTCTCTCCTCCCCCCCTCCCCTCTCCCTTCGTCCCATCCCAAATCCTTATCTCCCTTCGTCCCATCCCCCTTCCAAGTGCTATACAGTCGTAATGGCTTGGCGCTTTCCTCTGATAGTTCCCTTCGCTTCAACCAAGTGTCACTGCCACAAAACGTGATTCTGTCAACTAATTATCTCAATTTCTCCAACTCATCTGTTCTCGTTCGCTTGTTTCATATCTGTAGTGTTCTTCATTCCACATTTATTGTAATTTCATGGTTCGGAGTCAGTGTCTCTGTATGCAGCAGATTTCATGTTAACCACAGAAGTATATGACATGGAAAAGTTGTCAAAAGTAAGTGATGAGAAAATGGACTTATACATTCAGCTCATATGCAGGCGATGAGTCACAATAACGTGGCTAAATTATGTTGACCAGACCACACACTAGAAGGTGAAGGGACGACGACGTTTCGGTCCGTCCTGGACCATTCTCAAGTCGATTCTCACAATCGACTTGAGAATGGTCCAGGACGGACCGAAACGTCGTCGTCCCTTCACCTTCTAATGTGTGGATTGACTTGAGAATGGTCCAGAACAGACCGAAACGTCGTCGTCCCTTCACCTTCTAGCGTGTGGTCTGGTCAACATTTAGCTCATCCAGGTAGTTACAGTGATAATGAAACTACCTCATTCAGGTAGTTTCTGTAATAATGTGAAGAACTTCGTGGCATTTCCTAGGTGTTTAACGAGCAATTCCATAACACATACCGGTATGAGAGTTGACTTCGTTATGGGATGATTTTTGTCGCTGTGTTGAACCTTCTCCAAAGCAGTTTTGTCCATTTGATGATGAGGTCTCGGTCCGACTTACCTGTTGAATAGCCACTTTCTCTTCGGTTGACGTGGAAACTTTGATAAGGGTAAGAATGGGTGTATTGGTGTGGTAATGGAGAAATGTTATTGTCATAGATGACGAATATTCTCTCTCTCTCTCTCTCTCTCTCTCTCTCTCTCTCTCTCTCTCTCTCTCTCTCTCTCTCTCTCTCTCTCTCTGTATCTCTTTTACATAGGTGTAAACTCCTTTTACACAGGGTACAGGAGAGGACAACATAAAACATAATTACAGAAACCAATATTTATAGAGCAAATAGTGTACTTGATAACATCCGTGTGTCCTTCAGAAACTTGGAAAAAGGAACTTTCCAATACACATCTTTTGTGAAACGCTCTCTTGAACATGCATCCCTGACAGCAAGGTCTTTCCTGTGCGGAAGGGCTCGAGTTATGAGGGAACAATGAGACAGCGAGTCCCGACCATACTGGAAGAGATACGGGGATATGATAACGACATAGAAGATCCTATGGAACACAGAGAAAGTAGACAAAGCAACATTGCTCAGATATAAAAACACCAGATCCCTTGAAAGCTAGAGACATAATTAGTCACAGAGATGTTAGAAAAAACTTTTCAGTGGAATGAAAATTCTCATTCGAAGCAGAAACAAATTGGCAGGGCTTATTTCACCTGATGCTTCTTTTTACTAAAGGAGTAAATAGGCACCTTGGAGTTAGTCAGCTGTCACGGGCTGCTTCCTGTGGTGTGTGTGTATGTGGTGTGGAGAAAAAAAAGTTAGTTAACAGTTAACTGACAGTTGAGAGGCGGGCCGAAAGAGTAAAGCTCAACCCCCGCAAACACAACTTGGGGAATACAACTAGGTGAATACACACACACACACACACACACACACACACACACACACACACACACACACACACACACACACACACACACACACACACACACACACACACGTTCCCTCACGGAGAAGCAACTACTCATGCACCTCTGCCAACTTTACCACCCAAACAGTCTTGGAGTGAAAGGTAAGCGGCGGAAAGTTAATATCTTATTCATCATGATAGAAGATATGGGCGTGGGCGGGCGTGACGAGACGCGGTAACGTGCTGGGTGTGGATGGGCGGGGTTGGTAGAAAACGTGATGGGCGTAACACACATGTGAGGGGAGTTTACATCAAGGCCATCTGAGTGGTGGCTTAAACAAGGTTTACACATTAATGGAGTTTTCAGACCAGTTGCATAATGTTTTGCTCACCTATTCGACTTGGCTTTCAATACTCCTTATTATAATGTTAATTAATTTTAATGCAATCTTTCACCTTTGAAAGCTTAAACAGATGGCTTTATTTATGATGTAAACTTTAGATAATTTCAGTTATTAAGGGTTTCCTTAGTTTTTTATTTAAAATTTTATTTGTTTATTTTTTATTTAAAGACTTTTGGGTATATCATATTGGAAAAACGTTTTTCAGGTTTTTTATTTGAGTTGCAAATATTTTTCAGGTATTTCTGTTTACCATATCCTAAACGTTTCTATTTTCAGCCAGTTTTATTTACAGTATCATAAACGTTTTTTCCGAGATTTCTATTTATCACATCAAACGTTATTCCTGTGATTATATTTACTATATCATAAACGTTTCAACAGAAGTTCTATTAACTACATCAAAACGTTTCTCCAATAGTTCTATTCACCATGTCAAACGTTTTTCGAGGAATTCTATTTACCATTTTAGTTCTCTCATTGATTATTGAAAAACAAACAAGTGTCAACTCTTTATCTTAGTTATTATGAAAAGCTTCTCCTGAAAACTTAAATAATTCTAAACATTATAATAATAAATCGCGGTAAAACCTCCCCATTGAAAATGTTTATGTGGATTTTGGTCTCATTGATGATGTGTTATGTAAACACTAATGAAGGTTCATTAACATGCATTCATTGATAATGTTTATACGCAAACCCACTAGCGTTGTTTAAAACGGGGAAATGTTTATTCTGACTACACTGTTGATGTTTAATCTGCTTGCGCTATGATGTGTAGAACATCATGATGGCAACATAACATCAACATAAAACATCCAGGGGAAAACCTGCATACTGTTATTGTGTCATGTATTTAATTTAAGGACATGTATACATGTAATTTAGGGACATTAACTACTTTTAGTGGCTTTAAATATATTTTAACTACTGCTAGTGTCCTTAAATATACACTAACTACTGTTAGTGACATTAAATATACACTAACTACTATTCGTGTCCTTAGATATACGCTAACTATTGTTAGTGTCATTATATACACTCTAACTACTCTTGGTTAGAATTCTCTTAGAAACGAATTCTCCAACTACCGCAATCGCTCCATAATAGTTTGCTTTCTATTATTAGTATAAACAAAAAGTTCTTGCATTTCTGTTTGTTCCATAATTACCGTTCCTTTTACCGTTGTTAGTGTCGAGTCGAAATAGATAATTTTTACTGTTAGTGCCATTACAAAACAGTTTTTTACTGTTAGTGGCATTATAAAACAGTTTTTTACTGTTAGTGTCATAAAAAAACAGTTTTTTACTGTTTTTGTGATAATACATTTTGACTTAGTTCATAATAGGTACTCTAACTAGTTTTAAGCATTCTTCATTTACTGAGAGGAATAAATAAGATCTGGAAGGATGATTAAGTAACGAATTAACAGAGAGGAAAATATACAATTTCCTGACTAATAGAGTAAATATTGCAGAGTACACAGAGAAGTCACAGTAACGTGAAATATCCATGAGAAAATCTGGGAATGCACGGAACCTGGGATCGAATCTTCTCCACGGCTCCAGTGGATTTTCTCAAATATTATTGAGAAGGAGTTATCTGAATTAGAACGTTACCTGAAGAACAAGAAAGTAAAGGAGAGAGAGGGAGGGAGGGAGGGAGGGAGAGACGGAGGGAGGGAGAGAGAGATGGGAGGGGGAGGGAAGCGAAGTGTTACAACTCGGCAGTAGCGAGAACCACACCACACGAACCGGTTCTGAAGCGAGAACTCCACGACACGAACCGGTTCTGGAGTGGGGGACCCCATGACACGAACGAACCGGTACCAGAGTAGACGGGCAGCCAGAGGGATTATCGGCAGACGTACAGTGGATAACCCGTGTGTTGTAGCCACCGTCGTATCCTTGCTGTAAATTAAAGCTGCCACACCGCCCAAGCTTAAAGCAATACGGCGGTCGGGTACCAGCCAAGCACTTTTATCAGGGCTTGAATTCAGGCTTTCACTCTCCATTGCAATCTTATCACTATGCATAAGTGATAAGATTGCAATCTATTGATATTTTTTTTATGGTGGGTAACTATAGCATTCCTGATCCTCTCTGTATGATATATCATTTTTTTTCCTAATCCGTTATTGCATGGGCTGTTAGCCGTGATGGTGCTGAAACTAGGCGGATTTATGCAAGCTCAACGTATATTGCAATTGTTGCTTCACCTGCAATGAGCCCGAACTAATTCTTTTTATTGGGGAACTGCTGCTACCTTTCGTCTTGCATTACTTGGGTTTTTGTGTGTATCTGTGTGGGTGGTTCGTCCTCCCCTCCCCCCTTCCCCCAGAAGGGTGGCAGCCTGTCTGGGTGGCAGCCTGTCTGGGTGGCAGCCTGGCAGCCTGTCTGGGTGGCAGCCTGGCAGCCTAGCAGAGTGGCAGGGGTATCATAAAGTATGCCAAACCACTGAGAGAGGTGCAGGAGACTGTGATAATTCTCTAACAACCCGCGTCCTATCTGATGCAAAACACTAATCATACCATTATCATAAGTTATTCCACGGACAATGTTATCAGTATACGACTATCAGATTTGTGTTCTGAAAGGCATTAGCGTCCATCTGTTTATCTTGTAATGGCGGATACAAGACATCAGAGGCTAATTGAGTAATCAGAAGATCTTGCGGCCAGTTGACTAACCTTTAGAGAATTCCTCGTTTATTATAATATTTCATAATGGGAATTATATTATTCGTTATTTAACTGAAATTCTAAGTAATGTGAAGGTAAATTAATTATGGGGTTGTTATCATCAGCAAACAATGCTATTGTTAATTAATGTAAATTTGATAAAACATTTGGTTATTATTTACAGAATATTTATTTACGGGTTTTAGTTTAATTTACCATTTACAAGTAACCTTGTCTTATATATATATATATATATATATATATATATATATATATATATATATATATATATATATATATATATAAAAACAATTGGTATGGTTTTTGTGTTATATTGTATTAAAAAATTTCGCAAAATATATATCTTTAAATGTGACCAAACGTTCAAATAATGTTAGTCAAGAACTACTAAACTCGCTTCAATAAACTTCAAGGTAATAAACCTTAGAATATATTTGTTGACCAAACCACACACTAGGTAATGAAGAGTCGACGACGTTTCGATGCTGGACTTGATAATGGTCCAGGACGGACCGAAACGTCGTCGTCTCTTCATTTTCTACTATGTGGTTCGGTCAGCATTTCTCAGCCACGTTAGTGTGTCTCCCAATCTGCATTGGAATATATTTCTCACTCTCTCTTGGTGGGTGGAGGGATAAACCGACTCTGTTCTGCCAGTGGGTGCTTTTTCAGTGGTAGGGAAGACAGGTTGGCAATGGTTGGCGTCGTTCGTTCCGCTTGTAGAAAGGCGTCTGATTAATCACCTGTTTTGTGAGAAGCCTCCAAGCCCTGAAAATCTATAAAACACTAGGTTATTAAACAGAAGTAAATGTTAGACACACACACACAAAAAGTGAAGGGACGACGACGTTTCGGTCCGTCCTGGACCATTTTCAAGTCAATTGGGAAACTAAAGACAATCGACTTGAGAATGGTCCAGGACGGACCGAAACGTCGTCGTCCCTTCACCTTTTAGTATGTGGTCTGGCAACATACTTTAGCCACGTTATTGTGACTCATCGCTTGCACACACACAAAAACATAATGAATAGCGGAGTCTTCCCTTTACTAAATGGTAATTACATTCCACCTAAAATTCTTAACCACCGCTAACTAGTCTCCACTGAGAACTGAACACTCTTCAAGATAGATGTCCGACTTACCTCCAACGGAGTCCCTAAAACGCTTTGATTCTACCTAATACTTACGACCTCGGCACACTGCTCTCCGATCTCCCATGCTATGCCAACTTGAGAAAATCTTTGATGCAAAAAGGCGAGATAAATCTAGCATCTTGGATCACTCTCAGATACGTGACTATGCTAATAGATATGTCACCCTGTGATATCATTTTGTGTACATGAGTGTAATAATCACCTGTTTTGTAGACATTGTCATTATTAATTAGCTACAAAGTAGGCTACTTCGCACCTTGTCAACGCCCCTGTCTGGGGTCTCCCCCCGTCACCATAGTCACGTAGTGCGGTCATGCAACTTAATTATACGTGACCTGAAATTAGGTCTCTGGTGTTAACTGACCTATTCCTTGCCCCTAGGCGGATTGTAACCGCTTGCAGCTGGCCTGTTAAGGCAGTTTATTTATACAAACTGACTCTTTTGTCACTGTGGGTGCTGGGTGGACTTGATTCATGTCACTGTGGGTGCTGGGTGGAGCTGACTCCTGTTACTGTGGGTGCTGGTGGAGCTGACTCCTGTCACTGTGGGTGCTGGGTGGAGCTGACTCCTGTCACTGTGGGTGCTGGGTGGAGCTGACTCCTGTCATTGTGGGTGCTGGGTGGAGCTGACTCCTGTTACTGTGGGTGCTGGGTGGAGCTGACTCCTGTCACTGTGGGTGTTGGGTGGAGCTGACTCCTGTCACTGTGGGTGTTGGGTGGAGCTGACTCCTGTCACTGTGGGTGCTGGGTGGAGCTAACTCCTGTCACTGTGGGTGCTGGTGGAGCTGACTCCTGTCACTGTGGGTGCTGGGTGGAGCTGACTCCTGTCATTGTGGGTGCTGGGTGGAGCTGACTCCTGTCTATATATATATATATTATATATATATATATATATATATATATATATATATATATATATATATAATATAATATATATAGTTTAATAGATAAGTTTTGTCTATACAAAATTTATAGATTTTATTTATAGATATCACGATACTAGTACACATAATGATATCACCAGGTATTTGGTTTTCACATATCTTGGTCCAGTAAATTCAAGATTTACCTGTTAAAATCTTTAATGATTGGTAGGGAAAATCATGTATTTAATCTTTGTGTGCTGTACATGTGGTCTTTTCAGTCTGTTTTCACGTTTGTTGTCAAATAAAATTATCTAGCTTATCCAGAAGCGTTGGAACCTAACTGTATCCTATTGAGAGGGATACATGCCTCTCTCTCTCTCTCTCCTCTCTCTCTCTCTCCTCTCTCTCTCTACTCTCCTCTCTCTCTCTCTCTCTCTCTCTCTCTTTCTTTCTCTCTCCCTCTCTCTCTCCACAGCCTATTCTGACGATTTGTTAAGAATCCCTTTTAAAATGGTTTAAGCTTTACTATTAAGGTGTTTTATTTTTTACGAAACGCAGGACTATTTATGTTATGGTCGAAAGTATTACATTTCAATGCAACAATAGAGAGGACACGTTGGCCTTTTTCTACTGTTTATACCTAGCATTATTGGGAGTTCATTATGTATAACTAATATTTTGTCTCATAAATGTTTCCAAAGATGATCCTGGTGTCTGTAACGCACATTACTGCAGGAGAAACTGTTTCAACACAAAGTAACTTTGTTTTAAAGTCTGGGTTATCGATGTGTGGATGGCTATATCAGTATATTGTTTCCTTTATTACTTGGAATATAAAGTGACTACTTACATGTTGTATGATGTGTCTGCCAACGTCTGTTCTAGTCATCTCTTTAAACTTACCTTTTAACACGTCTCATAAACTTCACTTTCACAAAATTCATGTTCGCCTTAAAATTCGCCTACAAAAATGGCCTTAAAATTCATGCTCAACCACAACGCACTTAAAATTATTTTGAGGCAGAGTGCCTTACGACTTATGTCTTTATACACAGAGCCTCCAACTATTTCGAATCCCTTGGTAGCTCTAACTTCAATATATATATTCCTCAACACTGTGGTCTAGTGTTAGAACAGCGTTCTTTCTCAAATCTATCTCATTAGAGATGAGTCTGTAAATTCATTCAGTTTCATCTGATTGGCTTCTGCACTATCTGATGGAGCGACCTGAGTAGTATCCGGTACAAAGCGAGTGACCAGAGAGAGTTTTGTTCCATATCAACGTGAGGCTTTCAAAAGAAGAATCAGATACGATATGAATGCAGTCTTGATTGCTGTCTCCCAAGCTGGCTTTTGTCACTGTGGTCGGCGGACCAGCAGGAGCCGACCCACATGTTAGCTGTTATGGAAACACTTGGCTAAATTTAGATATGATATCTGTACGTGGTTACAGGCGTACCTCCCATAATCCAATGACAAATAGACTAATTCTTTGGCGCCTGTTGCTGGAGAGTATGTACACACATAGTATATATATATATATATATATATATATATATATATATATATATATATATATATATATATATATATTATATATATATATATA
>WNGS01164437.1:61074208-61090840 GCA_020271785.1 Procambarus virginalis
TGGCAGCTCCTTGGCGCTTCTGGTGTTGAGTATTTAAGCCATATTGGTCAGCTTCCACCTTACTGTAAAACACTTGTGCTCACTGTGAATTGGGGCATCAAGGCGGAAGGTCTCTGGGTCTAGACGTGTTCTGTTGTAAACATAGATACTGCTAAATGATAGTCCCTCTGCATGAGGGGGAATTCACAGCTCCAAAGCGGGCTATCTCCTAATTTGGCGTTGCAGCGTGGAGAAAACCCCGGCGATTCTTTCCTCCATTGGGCTGTCGCCTTTGGATTATTTATGTTTTTTGTCAGGTCTAGTCTGGGTAATGGGACTGCAAGAGCATCCCACTGATTGGAACATTCAATGAAGGCAAGATCGTGAATTTCTTGAATCACCAAGATACTCTGGTTGGATTTCTTTTACAAGATTATTTGATGCAGAGAATGAGAAAGGAAGCTGGTAAAGCAATCTGGAACACTGTGCATTCACAGAAATTTGACGTGAAGACACCCTCGTTTCCTCTATGAATCATCAAGCGGGAGAACTAAAACTTTTTCTAGCATAAACTTCCAAAAAGTGTTATACACACTTAATTTAGAACTGCTTTGGGATGAACTGCTTTGGGTGGATATAAATAGGAGCTGCCTCGTATGGGTAAATTAGGCCTTCTGCAGTTACCTCCATTTTTATGTTCTTATGAACATAAGAACATTCATCTTCCTTATCTTATGAAGAAGAAGAAAGCATAATGAGCATCGATTTTCTAAATCCTTTCTCATATCCTCCTTAAGTCGGTGATTATTTCATCCAGGATCTTCACGATTGCATGATAACCTTTCATACTTGAATGATTTAATAAGTGTGTCTTCACACTTAACATTCACATCAAGTGCAATTATGAAGATTTTATTATTATATATTATGATGTAAGAAAACAGGTAATTAGGATATGAAATAAATATCATGAGAAAACATTAAGCCAGTTATGAGGGACAATGAGCTTGGATATGAGGAAAATGAGCTGGGATATGAGGACAAGGCGCTGGGATATGAAGACAGAGTGTAGAAGCGCTGCCCTTGGGGGTATCGAGCACCGACCTGTAGGTGAAGCCCTCATTGTACCGACCGGTCCATGTACTGTACGAATCTTTATGTACTCCAATAAAGTTGTCGCTGCAGAAGGCATGTGACAGTCTGCTTTGTATTCGCCAGCACAGATGTCTTTTGCGAATTATGACTGCCACCTTGATAACCCAGTCTTGTAGATCCTGGTACATGAAGGACACCTACCTGTTCGGTGACAGGTGTGTGGCTTATATCTGCCGTGAACAGATATCATATCATCATTTTGCCTTGTACAAAATGCAACATGTATTATGCCTTATCTACGACTAATAATTATTTGAAGGAACCAGCCCCACACACCAAGCAAGCAAACAAGACACTGCCTCAAGCAATATCCATTGCTTGTTGTTCAGTGATAACTTTATTTGCTTTAATATTAATAATTCCAGAGATTACTGAAAATGATTACAGATCTCAGTGATACAAACTGCAGTGCCTGAGAAAAATAACTTCCATCATTCAGTACAATTTTTCTTAACTTTTCTTGAAATTTTTTTATTGGTAAGCACACGAGGGAAAAAGTGAATAACTTAAAAGAACACTCAAAGACATTCTTCCGCCTTAACAAGACCTTATTTCTTTAGTTCTTTGAATTCAACAAGTTTTGCCCTGTCTCTACTGCCTCTACAGGGTGATATATTCTCCTAAATACCATCTTATTTGTATTTTTGCCTATCTATTTAGCTGTATAAGGATGTATTTAATCTAATACAACTGGTAATTGGCAAGAAGGAAGTTATCAGGAGAAGGCACTCAGCTAATACAATTATATAGCACTTGGTAGGAACATGAGGGTGAGGATTTAGGATAGGACGGAGGAAAGGAAATGGTGCCCAACCACTTGCACGATCAGGGTCACAGTGACTATTCAGTTAGAATCAAAATAGGTTACTCAGGAGTCGAGCAGTTGATGTGTGTGTGTGTGCATCTTGGAGAAGTGCAAGTCCAGCACTTCTTGGGGACGCCCTAAGTACATGGTTCTCGATGTTGACCAGACCACACACTAGAAGGTGAAGGGACGACGACGTTTCGGTCCGTCCTGGACCATTCTCACAATCTACTTGAGAATGGTGTAGGACGGCCCGAAACGTCGTCGTCTCTTCACCTTCTAGTGTGTGTGGTCTGGTCAACATACTTCAGCCACGTTATTGTGACTCATCGCCTGCATATAGTTCTTGTCTCCTGACAACGAAATTCAATAAAACATCTTGTTTGTGGTCTTTTAATGGGGTTGTTTGACTGGCCAGTTCTAGCAAAGCTCTCATAACAAAATCTTATATTTTTGTTAAACGAGCCAATTTTTTTTTCATAAATGATTTCGATTTAGTTGTACTGATATTTCATCTGTTTGTCCGGATAAGAAGTACGGAAGACATAACCCATCATCTCTGTTGCTTATATTTCTTGTTCATGGGATCCTGCTCTATACACGCATGTCAGTAGCAGTCGTGATTCCGATTTCTACATGTGAATCTTAGTCCTTCTTGAGAAAATGAGCTTTTCACCAATCGTTCAATAATCCTATATTATTATTGCAATTAATAGTTCGGTTATGTTGGTAATCATCGAGTGATGAGACACCCAACCACGTATCTTAAAGATAATGGAAGTAACGACGTTTCGTTCAGTCCTGGACCGTCCTGGACCATCTTGGACCGTCTTGGGTCGTCCTGGACCGTCCTGGAGCGCCCTGAACTATCCTGGACCGTTCTGGACTGTCCTAGACCAGAACGGTCCAGACTCTCAGCCTGCTAACAGAAGTTAGAAGTCGTGATTATTTAAGCGTTTGTCTATTTGTGATATATGCGTATGCTCCGAGGTATAGGTATGTGGGTGAGTATGCTTGAGTGCGTGTTTGAAAGTGAGAATGTGATTATGATTGATAACTGATTGTTTGTACTACGGTGAGTGATTATTCCGGCGTGTGGCTGTTATGAGATAAGTAGGCTTTAATACGTGTATTATGGTATGATTGGCTTCGCTGGCTTGTGAGTCAGTCGTGAGGTGAATATGTGAGGGAGTATGTTCGCGGGTATGTTCAGAAGTATGATAGTAATTTTGTTGGACAACTGAAGTAAATACTCAGCATTTATATGTGAGTAAGTATGCTGGCGTGTGCCTGTATTCAGATATAACCACGAGAGTATATAAACGTGTGGTTGAATAGCTATGAAAAGTATGTGAGGGAGCATTCTGGTGAGTACTATTATACTGGTGAATGTACATGAGTGAGTATTTACAATCATGTGATCTCCTGAAACCCTTTAAAGCAACATGTTTGCATCGAGTTAATCCAGAAGCATCATTCGAGAACACCCACGCCTTCAGGTAATCTTCCACCCCGCAATGCTTTGTCATAAACCATCACTGATATCATCTATACACACACACACTCTCACACACACACACACTCACAAGACCTCGACTAAATTATCAGTGGGTCGCCAGCAACGCCTCCATTGCTGTAGGTCTGACTACCTCTGACTCTGGCCTAAAATAAAAATAAGAATTAAAAGAGTATTTTGTTCTGATCTTTTCCAGATTTTTTCTGAAAGAAATCTGAATAAAAAATCAGAATAGAAATAGTTTTCATGCTATTACGATAGCGTGAACGGTGTGTACTCACCTAGTTGTGCTTGCGGGGGTTGAGCTCTGGCTCTTTGGTCCCGCCTCTCCTGTGTGTGTGTGTGTGTGTGGCTATCTTTTGTAATCACTACCTTTTGTTGCATTATAATTTAATTTTTGTAGTATATCCGGAGGGAAAAGGAGAAAACGAGAGGAGATAGATAGCCAAATCCTTTGATAACGATGGCAGGATTTAAGGTATTATCGAGCCGTTTTTCTTTATGCAATTACATTTTACAGTGACGTTTCACCGTTCGTTTTAATTCGAAGACACCGGCCCCTCTTCTCGCACCTACTGTGAAGCGAATATAATGTAAACATTTCCAGCCAACATAGAGACATTGCTGAAACACTCCGAGACCAAATATGGACTAGAGTTGAGAAACGTATTTCGCTATTCATTTTCCTTCTCTTTTGTGACCAATAAGAAAAGCAGTACCTATTGTCTCCTCTAATTTAAAAGATTTATTTGTTGAAAATTTGCCCGAGATTAATCGAACGACTGAACCGAATGACTTTAGCACTTATGCTATATAATAAATTGTGAGAGGGAGTCTGGCAATGATGTTTTTGTTGTGTAAGATTCAGCTACTGGGAACAATTAGATGCAAGTAGCACGGGCTATGGTGAGCCCGTAGTGGACTTACCTGGCACAAGAGCGGGGCTGTAACGGTCTCTGGCAATGTATTTCCTTTTTTTTTTAATAATAAAATATGCAAATTAATTATTAATTGAGATAAATAATATGAATATAAATACGCAACCAACTAGTCAAAGCTAGATCTTCTGGCAATGTATTTTTATTTTTTTAGTAATAAAATATGCAAAATAGTTAATAAAGAAGGAGATAATTAATATTCACCCATAATAGCACTGAGTGAAAATAATAAATAGCACTAAACTTCTAATGATGCATCGAACACAAAATATAAAAAAAAGGTTCAAATTACATGCTTCACCATAAAGTTTTGATAACTTTTTTTGTGACAACAAAAGTGCGAGAATATATGATCACATTTGCTTTCAATACTTCTAGTTAACTAGGTGTTTACTGATGATTTGTTAGGCAGGAACTAATTCTTCCAAGTATCAGATGAGGATAATTCTCCTTACCATTTATTGTCAGATATATTACCGCTATTAACACCGGGAGCCCCAAGGAACTACAGGTATAATAAGTGAGACAATATAAGTAAAGACTTATTACGCGTTTTAATCAGTAATGTAATTATAAGTCGTAAAGCGTTAGGTGAATAAACAATTGAGTTTTGTCAAATCCAGCGGAATAAATTGTTTGTTTTATGATACCAAATATACTTTTTACTACTTATTTGTATAACATGAAAATCTGCAGGCTTTACAGTAACGAGTCCGTGGTTGATTTACAACAAGGGGGTACTGAGAGGTGTACCCGGATGGGATACACCGAAAGTTTACCTTATTTGGAAGAGGAAAATTCATCATTTACTTACGAAGTCTTTATATCTTTCCTTATGTTCGACTTAGCCACCCTCAAAACACTGGCCAAATGCATTTCAATCTTATACGTGGCCCACTTCCGTATGAACGACATTAAACATAATTAACTAGTGCCTGTCCAAATAACCCAATTGTACAATTGTGAATACTTCTGTAATTTATAATTAAAGACAGCTATTTATGCTATATAAGTTATTATTAATCTTTTTCAGAGATTTAAAATTACGGTTAAAAAATCTCTTCTTCAGAGACTTTGAATTACGGTTAAAAAATTAAGTTCCAGGGTAGATTGAGTATTAATAGTGTATTGTTAGTTATTCAAAATGAGTATTATTAGTGTACATTAAAATTTCACGAATAGTTAGGGAAAGCTTATATATATATATATATATATATATATATATATATATATATATATATATATATATATATATATATATATATATATATATATTTTAAATCAAAGGGAAGGGAATGGAACTATCAGGAGAAAGCACCAAGTCATTTCGACTATGTAGCACATGGAAGGGATCAGGATAAGGATTTGGGACGGGCCGGGGGTAAGAAATTGTGTCCAACCATTTGGACAGTTGGGGATTGAACGCCGACCTGCATGAAGCGAGATATTTACAGTAAAACAATTATATCAGCTCGTCTAACCCCCACACAAACAAACAGCACGTACGGACACAAACACAATTCATTCGGTTAAATTTAGTGTATAAGTTCTGTTCGAATCTGTATTTGCAAAGCAAATTTTCGAGAAAGGTTTGAACAACATAACTTGTGTGTGTCGAGCGTTCAGCTTTTTTCACTCATAAGCAGATGGTTTGGTGGCTGGATTAACAGGTATTTGGCCTTCATTTATGAGGATCTCATCTAATTTTCATCTAATTACAATAACAAGTTTTATCGAACACTCATGCAGAGGAAACATAAAAATTTGCCACATACTAAACTAAAAACTAAAAACCGACTCTTAGAGCTAACTGTACCCAAAATTTTATTATGTAATAATATAAATTTATATTTGAAAGAATTCGCTTTACGATTACACTAAATGATACACATTGAATTATTGGGGAGGGGGCACAGCCGTGTTTTGGACGACAACTGGTTAAACGTGGCTAATATATTCACGACGAAACATCGTTTCAGCATTTTCAGGTATAAATCTGTTCTAATTCAGATAAACTCCTACAGCAAATCTTGTCCCTAATAAGGACTGGAGCCAGACATCGCTCTGTTGACAAAAAGTTCATTTCCTGGATCGATCTGCCTGAACGCAACTTGCCTCCAGAGCACAACAGAAGCTAATCATCTTTGTCCTGTCTGAGAGTTTTTCCTGGAGATAGTTACAGTAATGCCTTCGATAATGATCCAGTTTATACTGTTATAAGGTTCTTGCAGCTCTCTTATTTACGACACATGGAACCAGGGTACCAGCTGAGACTTGTGGTTCAATGAATTGCAATATCTGTTTGGCACTGTTAGTCTCCGGATGGGGTTTTTCAATAGAGTTTGAATTTTACTTGAATTATACTAAAAATAAATAATATTTTGCTGGATTATCAGTAAGGTATTGTGGTGGCTTTCATAACCCTCTCGTGGTTGTAAAGCCTGAAGCCTTAACACCAAGCCAAAAAGCGTTTTCTCAACGATATTCAGTTATGTCATTAAAATGATTTCCTAGAATGGTTCTGGGAGACATGACCTAATATGAAAATGTGTTTTAAATGCATTCTATTCACTGAATAGCAATTCAGTACTTGTATAAAAACTATATTATGTATAAGCCAAAAAATAAGTTGTTTATAACGGATATAAAATTAAACTGCATATTACGCATCATAATATATTGCTTAATATATTTAATTTAATTAAATTACTTTATTTTTTTTATTTTAATTTAATTAAATTATTTTATTTTATTTATTTTAATTTAATTAAATTTAATTAATTAATATAATTATTTTAATTTAATTATAATATATCATTTAACATATTGGAAGGAATTCCTTCCAGTATGTGAAATTTGTCAGCCACTATAATTTTGTGTTAGACACGCAATGAGTATTTTAGTTATGTAATGGGCTAAATGCCTCTTAACTGTTCAGTGGTTATGAAGGCCACTGCACTAGCTAATCCAACCATCTGACCTAATCGGTAGGGTGACACCCAAGCTTCTTTTTATTATTATTATTATTACTATTATTATTATTATTATTATTATTATTATTATTATTATTATTATTATTATTATTATTATTATTTTCTACCACAGACGTGGCCAGACATTTACAATGCTAACCAGCATATATACATTTTCTTCTGTCCTCTATGGACAGGGTTAGAGATCTGTTAAACATATAGTTCAGGAATTTATTGAATAATCAACAACAGAAGGTGGTTGTGGTGCTTATAAAATGCTAAACAAGCTTCTTCTTAGATCGACGTTCGAGTTCCGATGACCAAAGTGTGGTTGCCCACCATTCCTTCACTCTTTACCATATTCCTTCTTTAGTCATAGAGGCATAGTTTTTTTTCCTAACTGTTTCTTTCTTTAGCTTAGGTATATACTTTAACCATGAGCATAGCTCCTGAACTGAAGTCTACTCTCGGTGTATATTGACTTAAAAGCTGGGTATACCTCTCTAAGTATTTTGTTGTTAAAGATTCGCTACCTGGAACAAAGTTCCAAGTAGCACGGGCTATGGTGAGCCGGGTTTTTTTTATCTAAGTATATAACTACTCAAGATACAACAATAATTAATAGAACTAATAATAGCTCAGTTCTCAAGGATTATAAGTTGATATTCATTTTTCAAACACTTCCATTACACTTCTCTGTCTCTTAATTATCGACAACAATGAAGTTTAAGTTAAATACGTGACTCACAAAGCTGTGGTTGATGGACACAAAGAAACGTTAGTCAACGCAAGTCAACCAGCATATCCTCTCATATGCTGTTTAAGATTCAGCTACTGGGAACAAAAAGTTCCAAGTAGCACGGCTATGGTAAGCCCGTAGTGGACTTACCTGGCACAGGAGCGGGGCTGTAACTTGTGGTGATCATCTCACAGTATAACAAACGTCAAATATGAAGTTGTCTTCGAACCAAGGAACCCCACCTGAACTATCACGGCTAATGCTCCTTGATCTCACGTAGCGCCAATATCAAGCATCATTAGGACACTGGAATTTGCTACGTAGTACTGAGTAGCATTAAACATTGTATTAAGTGTGAGGACAGTTCGCGAGACCAGAATTCAGTAACTACTAAGGAGACAATTAACGTATTTGTTTTATTAACGTATAGAAAAGATAAATAAGGTCGACCTGACTTAGTCGACACCCCCATCATAGTGAACTCACTACCGCTAACAAGACCTAGATACATCACCTTCAGGATACATAGTGATGCCGTGCCGATACATAGAATGCCGTGCCGATACATAGAATGCCGTGCCGATACATAAAATGCCGTGCCAGCCTCCCTTGGCAGGATATGTTTGTTGTGTGACAGAGCAAGTCTGCCATTTAGGAGAGAAGGTCGAAAGATGACATAACAACAAACACAAATATTTAATAATCATATTTCATCCTTGATCATCATAATGATTATTACTTGTCACTTTTGTTGTGAAACTCTAAATGCGCGACATAAATATTTAAAATAAATTACCTGTCAATTTGAGAGTTGAAAACAATATAACCCAAAATATTAAGGTTATATAATTGAATATAAAAATATATATATATATGTCACGCATATATAAAAAGAAAGAGGCAATAATAGCAAAGAAGGAAATTGGCTGCTAACCTTCGAGGTGGAATGAGTGGCAAAATACGTTTAACGGTGTCTGGTTATTAGTTCTTCAAAGCAAACATGGAAGAGTCACTGATTACAAACCGAACAAGCTTGGTACCAAGTAGAACCTTGACCAAACGGAACTGGGGCACGAAGCACCAAGGGCGTGTGATATATATATATATATATATATATATATATATATATATATATATTATATATATATATATATATATATATATATATATATATAAACTCATTAACTGAGTTCTTTTGACTTGACAGTTTTTATAGGCAATCACAAGTGTATTAGTTAAATTACTGTGTACGCCAGGAGGAAGCACAGGCTATGTAGGTTTGAACGCTGCATGGTAGGATCGCAGAGTCCTTAAGTGATCTATTGCTTGGGAGTATTTCAAAAATTTTTTCACGTTGGTGGATTTAGTGCTGTGCGAACATGTACCAGGATTAGATAAAATGAAGTGACAACACCACGAGAGTGGTCGGAGATTGTGTGTTTGTGTGTGTATGGATGTGTGTACTCACCTAATTGTACTCACCTAATTGTGCTTGCGGGGGTTGAGCTTTGGCTCTTTGGTCCCGCCTCTCAACTGTCAATCAACTGGTGTACAGTTTCCTGAGCCTACTGGGCTCTATCATATCTACATTTGAAACTGTGTATGGAGTCAGCCTCCACCACATCACTGCCTAGTGCATTCCATTTACTAACTACTCTGACACTGAAAAAGTTCTTTCTAATGTCTCTGTGGCTCATTTGGGTTCTCAGCTTCCACCTGTGTCCCCTGTGTGTGTGTGTGTGTGTGTGTGTGTGTGTGTGTGTGTGTGTGTGTGTGTGTGTGTGTGTGTGTGTGTGTGTGTGTGTTCACCTAGTTGTATTCACCTTGTTGTGCTTGCAGGGGGTTGAGCTATGCTCTTTCGGCCCGCCTCCCAACTGTCAATCAACTGTTACTAACTACTAATTTCTTTTCACACACACACACACACACACACACACACACACACACACACACACACACACACACTCACACACACACACACACACACACACACACACACACACACAGGAAGCAGCCTGTAGCAGCTGTCTAACTCCCAGGTACCTATTTACTGCTAGGTAATAGGGGCTTCAGAGTGAAAGAATGTATGTGTGTGTGTGTGTATGCCAGCAACAATTATAATAGCCACAGACAGTAACAACGTTGTTAACAATAGAAACTAACTTCAACACCAATATTAACAATTGCAACAGGCAGCAGGAGTAAAAATAACAGCAAACTACACCAGCATCAATAACAATAACAATGACAACAAGAAGCAATACTAACAACAGTTGCAACAGGCAACATCAGTAACAAAATTCAGCAGAAATAATAGTCAATAGTTTTTAATAGCATCACGTCCAAAAATCGTATATAACATTGCCCCTTATATTATATATATGTATTTTCAGATTAAAGCACATACGTACACCTTATAAAACTTACATTTGTCAAAGAATAACAAATTACTACACACACACACACACTAGCTGCAAATAATTTCCCTGCCACTGTTTTCAATCATTTAATATTCCAATATTGTATGCTTGGATCATTATTTTAAGACCTGCATTGAAATCACCTCTGGCAGCGACATTTGTAGATGCAAAGATATAATAATTTGGGTATTTTCTCAGATTCGTCGGTGCTCTGTTTAGAGGGCAGCTTACTAAGAGATCCACTTTAGATGTTGTGTACTGTGAATTGGTGCATTGTAAAAGATAAATGCTTCGAATATGTGCTTTACTTGCTAACAACCTCGATGCAATTAACACCGGATAATTTTTCCATACGCTTATGTGAAGTCTGTGCTGTGGAACACTCCAATAAACCGATGTTATTTCTCAACCACTAGAATATAATTTTTATGTTTATTAAAACACAAATACACAATATTTGTCTTCCAAGTATTGGTGTCATTAAAATTTTTAATGGCGTCTATTTAGGCCTCTGGATTTTTGTGCCTGCATAATATTTAACTGAAGATGGATACTTGAATATAAAGGCAAGTACCCCTTAAGTTTGCAAATCATTCACTTGCAGAGTGCGTTAAGTTAAAACCGATGAATGTGTTTGTCACAATATAGTACTTAATAGCATGCAAGCACTTGCATGCTATTAGGTACTAAAAGGTTTGTAACAAATAGGTACATTGTAGCTATTACTCTCTACTGCAGGCTTCTGGGATCATAATTGAATACTAAATTTAGCAATTTTATCGTTTAGCAATATGTTCTTGTGTGTCTTGCTAATTGGATGAGAATAATTTTCATTCTTGCATCCATCCTTCACTCTTCAATTAACCTAAGAACACTGGAACATAAGAGCACGAGAATAAAGGATTCTGCAGAAAAAAACATTTAGTCCGATGTGAGGATCTTCCCATTTATTTGTAACCAAACTAAAACACACCTCACTAGTTGATTGACAGTTGAGAGGCGGGATCAAAGAGCCAGAGCTCAACTCCCGCAAGCACAACTAAGTGAGTACACCTTTGCCAATTCTTTCTGTTTTCTACAGCAGTTTTAAAGCCTGATTTTATTATTTCGTCTCTTGGAAATTTCAGGTAGAAAATTACACAATTTTTTTTATATTCCAGCCAAATTACTCTAATACATTCCATTTATACCCTCATGAATATTATGTTGGATAAACAAATATTGCGTGAAGCAGTTGATAATTGCAGGATCAAGTTCAGTCATGCTTTGCTCATAGACAAGAAGGCAGCAGCAAGCAGCTAGATTGTATCGTTATAACAAACTAGTAATTTCCAAACCCCCTTCATTAATATTCATTATACAGGAAGTTTCATAGGTCCGAGGACCATTATTCCTAACCTTAATAGTGGTATGATTTGTATATCATCATACTGATGAACATACAGGTATATCATCATACTGATGAACATACAGATCACATTCTGTGAATTAAATCAAATAATGGGATAGAAATAAAAGTTAATTTCAGTGGTTTGAACTGAAAGAACAGGACATGGTACCAGCCGTACGAGATATGGCTCCAGGCATATTGAAGAGGAGTCTAGACGTATTACATATGGTTCTGGACGTATTGCAGATGGTTCTGGACGTATTGCAGATGGTTCTGGACGTATTGCAGATAGTTCTGGACATATTACAGATGGTTCAGGACGTATTGCAGATGGTTCTGGACATATTGCATATGGTTCTGGACGTAACATGATATAGTTCTAGACATACAGTGCATATTTCCAGACGTAACATTGTATGGTTCCAGACGTATTTACGATGGTTTCTTGCACAAAAGATATGGTTCCAGCCTATTGAGACATCATGCTGAGCTTAAATACTGTCATTAAGGCGGAAAAATATCAGCATCTTTGCTATCTCACACACGTACGGCGTTCAAGGTGAACTTCAGCGCTTCGCGTCATTAATATGGTAGTGAAAATTGCAACACTCACGGTGCTTCCAGTGCGATAAGAGGCAAAGGCGTGCTGCCGTGTAACTTTGGTCATGCAAGACGTCTGGAAGAGAGACCATTTCGTTAAATATTTTCGCGTGCGTCAAAATCCTTGAAGCGTGCCACACGGGTGGCCCAAAAGAAGGGGGAGGAGAAAGTGTTTTATATGTAAATTTGCAATTTATA
Source organism: Procambarus virginalis (assembly GCA_020271785.1). Classification (NCBI taxonomy): domain Eukaryota; kingdom Metazoa; phylum Arthropoda; class Malacostraca; order Decapoda; family Cambaridae; genus Procambarus; species Procambarus virginalis. Next base: position 61,086,921 of record WNGS01164437.1, read on the forward strand.
AATAAAGGTTATGTCATTTGCTAGGTTACTTTCAGTCTATGGTCTTGCCTTAGTGAGAAAACCCATTATAAAAGGATGAACTAAGCACTTTATTGACACTGATTATTAGGAAGGTGAAAGGATTAATCATGTAATTGATGCATGGATAAAATGAGATAATAGAAAAGTAAGCAATTATTCAAGGTTAACTCTTGCTTAAGGCTTTGCATTTCAAAACTTTTATGTTTATATATATATATATATATATATATATATATATATATATATATATATATATATGTATATATATATATATATATATATATATATAAATATATATATATATATATATATATATATATATATATATATATATATATATATATATATTTATATATATATATATACATATATATATATATATATATAATCTGCCCACTCTTCTCTTTCTTGCCTAATTTTTGTCGCCTGGTCATAGAAGTCTATTAAGCCTTTGAGGCACGATTTACCATCCCTGAACCCATGCTGGTGGTGTGTTACAAAACTCTTTCCCTCCAGTCTTCCACGAGCCATTTCCTCGCGATCTTCTCCATCACCTTGCATGGTATACAAGTTAGGGAAACTGGCCTGTAGTTCAGTGTCTCATGCCTGTTTCTCTTTTGTATATTGGGACTACATTAGCTGTCTTCCAGCTTTCCGGCAGGTCTCCTGTTTCCAGTGACCTGTCATACATCATAAAGAGTGGCACACTTAGTGCTTCTGTACCTTCTTTTAGTATCTATGGTGAGATTCTGTCAGACCCAACAGCTTTTGTCACATTCAACTCCAACAGATTCCTTTTGATCTCATCACTAGGGAGCTCAAACTCATCCAAAGTTGCTTGGTTTGGCCGCGTCCTCTCTTAGTACAGAGGCTTGCCCTTACTCAATTGTGAAGACCTCCTTGACTCTCTTATTGAGTTCTTCCCACACCTCTTTGTCATTTTCTGTGTATGTGTTCAAGCCTTTTTTCAGTTTCATCTCTTGTTCCTTCACTGTTGATTCCCTTCTGTTGTAGCTTATGGAGCAGTTTTGGTTGGGTCTTGACTTTATTCGCGATGTCATTTTTATACTGTCTTTCTGCTTTTTTCCTCACTCTGAGATACTCATTCCTGGCATGAGTATCTCTGGTATCTCTCCATGCTCTCTGGTGTTCTGTTATTACTTTAGTTTCTCCATGTTGTTGTACTCAATTGCTTCGCTAATTTACATTCCTGATTGAACCATGAATTCTTCTGTTGCTTTTCATTTTTCTCTTTTTGAGCCGGGATAAATCTGTCTGCAGCTTCCTGGCACTTCTGGGAGACGTACTCTATCATATCCTGTACAGTCTTCTCTCTGAATTCTGTTTCATGTGGTATTCCCGATAGGAAGTTCCTCATCTCGTCATATTTTCCTCTTCGATAATTTAGCCTTTTCCTTTCCGATCTCTTCCTCGGATAGGTTATCCCTACCAATGTTGTCCTTATTGAACTCCTGTCTGGGTCTTCTGTCATTTAATGGAGGGTTGTAAATGACTGCAACTATTATGTTAGGTCCACCCATGTCATAGTTCCTGTTATGTAGTTCCTTGAATTCTTTACAGCCCAGAGAAGAATTTCCTTTTCCGGGAAGGAAATTCCAGTCCTTCCTTACCAACAAGGCCACTCCTCCTCCTCCTCCTCCTCTCCCTTCTCTCTCTTTTCTTACTATATAGTAGTCCTTTGGAAACACAGCGTTTGCTATTACTCCTGACATTTTGTTTCTGTGAGTCTATTACATCTGGGATTTCTTCCAGGAGGTGCTTTCGGCCAGTTCACTTGCTTTGTTAGTAATTCATCATGTTTGAGTATATTACTTGAAGCTCACTTTCCATATCCATTATCACACACACACTTCCCACTGGTGTAGAGAGCCGTTCCAGGAGCAGGCTACTTGGATAGGCTCATTCTCTGTGGGGGTAGTTACCAGGGGTTTAGAGGGAGGTCGGGTGGATGCTTTTGGAGGAGTTAGATCTTGCCCAGTCTGCTTGGGACCGAACAGCAAGACCAGGGGATAGGGAGGCAGGGGGTTACATGGGGTTAGGGAGGGGGGGGGGAGGATTTGATTGGTATGGAGGGCATTGCGTAGGGGAAGTGAGAGGTTTGGTCTAGGGCTTGGGATGGGTCTCCTATGGGTGGCAGGTGGGGGAGTACAGTCCCATCGGGGTTCCTGAATTACTGATTTGGGGTTCCCCACTCCCCTTTGGATTGTTGGGTTGGGAGGTGATGTTCCCTGGCTCCCTTTCCTCTCCCTACGCATTTTCCTTACATCTGCTGCCTGTATTATCTCGTCCCTGGTCATGTCCCTCTCAGTATTCTCTACGTATTGCAGTTTGCTCCACTTTACTTGAATGTCCTCTTTGGTGCCTCGTTCCTGAATTGTGTGTGTGTGTGTGTGTGTGTGTGTGGTGTGTGTGTGTGTGTGTGTGTGTGTGTGTGTGTGTGTGTGTGTGTTTATATTGCTGATATATTCTGAACATTGCAAGAGTGAGTTGTTGCATCCTAGACCAATCACAGAGTTAAATTACTTGTTATAGAACTCCTCCACTGGATGATTGTAATTAATATTGGACGCGGTAGCGTACTGCTCACAATAGGAGCAACATTAGCTAACCTCTAATTAACTTCAGTGGCCGAACCTCAACCCAAGGCTCCGTTGGAAAATATGCCAGAGGCTCAGTGCAGTGAAAATGATAGAGGAAGCGCAGCTTACGTTACTACTACTACCTGCTTTGTTATCTGTCTCAGCCACTCCTCTCACGTTACTTTCCCAGCACTGCTCTAATCACTACAGCACCCACGTTACTTTCTCAGCACTGCTCTAATCACTACAGCACCCACGCTCCTCCCCAACACTAATCTCTACAATGCTCTCGCTCCTCCAAAACACTATCGAACTTCTATCCACTACTTTAAATGGGCGACATTTTAGCTAGTCACTGCTCTAATTAACTACCATTTACCTACAACCAATTCTAATTAGGCCACAACCTAACGACCCTCACAGCTGTTTCATACTCGTTTCTTCCTTACACTGACCTCGTGTCACCACTACACGTCTCTTCTGCAACTACTCTTTCCACTCCAACAATCTCCATGTTCCTCTCCCGTCCACTGCTCTAGCCACTAAACTATTTACTTCAAGAACTCAACTCCCCCCCTTCCCTATTTTTCCACCACTACGTCATCCATCACTACTCTTCCAATCCCTAATCTTCCAATCACTACTCTTCCTGCCACTACTCTATCCAAGTACATTCCCCATTGGTTCCATAGAACCATTACTCGTATCCATTACTCGTAAAATTATTTTCCAAGCATTTTTCTTCTCGTTGAAACACTATTCATCAAGCTCCGGTGATGAATAGTGAGCACAGGTATCTCACTGCCACTTTAGCTACACTAGGGTAAGGTCATTATGATGGTAATATGCTAAGGTTGTATGGATGTGGAGAGGGCGGACTTGCTGCATGGATAACAGCTCTTCTCCATTTCGATATACCCAAACTTTCCGCCTTGGAGAGGACACTTTTGCCTCGTCAACCCGAGCGTAACTCCATAGTCTTCCGAGACTGCAGGATGCCTTCTATACTATGATAAGGGTCTTGAGATGATTTCGGGGCTTTCAGTGTCCCCGCGGCCCGGTCCTCGACCAGGCCTCCACCCCCAGGAAGCAGCCAGGGACAGCAGACTAACACCCAGGTACCTGTTTTACTGCTAGGTAACAGAGGCATAGGGTGAAAGAAACTCTGCCCATTGTTCTCGCCGGCGCCTGGGATCGAACCCAGGACCATAGGATCACAAGTCCAGCATGCTGTCCGCTCGGCCGACCGGATCCCCTATATGGAAGGGTTGTATGCTGTCTGGCACTTGGAAAGTATTT
>WNGS01164437.1:61097299-61114788 GCA_020271785.1 Procambarus virginalis
TTTATTATACTTTATTGATTTTTATTAATTTTTACTTTACTGACTTTATTGATTTTTCTTTATAGATTTTATTGGTTTTACTTTATTATTATACTTTATTGATTTTTATTGATTTTACTTTATTGATTTTTATTGATTTTACTTTATTGATTTTTTATTGATTTTACTTTATGATTTCTATTAATTTTGCTCTTATTAATTTTATTAATGATACTTTATTTATGTTATTGACTTTACTTTATTGATTTGTATTGATTTTACTTTATTGGTTTATTGATAACAATGGATTTTACTTTAAACGCTACATGTCCCAGTGATCTAAAAATGTGATACACGTTTAAGATTAACCCTGAAACCCAAATCCTCTGAATTATGGAACTGGCTAACTCTGTGTCGTTTTTACTGACGAAAACCTTACTGCGTGCGTGCGTGGCTTGCTCACAAGGCTCGCCACTCCCATGATATACTTGGATGGGTTTCCACCTCAGTCTGAGATATGCTTTACAAGTGAGGCGGAGAGCAAATTCGTAGACCAGTTATGAAGATAAGTGCGAGGTGGAGCATGAAATTGAATATGAATTAAGAGGGAAATCGAACTAGTTTGAAGGAGAGCTACAGTATTGGGCCCAAGGATACGGGAGACAGGATTTATTGGGTGCTTTAAGTGGTGTCAATCGTACTGTAATTTGTTGAGTATTTCTAGAATCGAATGATAATTATTGAACAAAAATTTGTAATTTGATTATATTAGTTCATTCTTACCACTATTTTTCACACATGAAATGGGTTCTTTATTTTATTAATGCTATTGTTCTTTTTCCACTGTTGTTTCGTGAAGTGCTTGAAATATTTGATCAATCAATTATCCTGAAGAAGTGAACTATGGTTTAGGAGTGTTTTATTTTGGAGAACAATTAGCTTCCAGGAGAAATGCTTGATTTTGGAGATTAATTAACCTCCAGGAGAGTCAAATGATAATCTCAATATTATCTATGTGCAGCGAGGTTCTAAATCCCTTTAAATTAACCTGAACCCGGAACACGAGCAATGTTCCAAGTGTTTGCAGTGTAAGGTGAGACTTGGGTCTGATTAAGACTTTATTCCGTCGGGTCTAATGAAAGAAACGAGACGTAGTTTAAGCTGGTGATAAATTTCAGTCTTCACTTCTTCAGAAACTGTAGACTATTATTTGACGTCACATTTGTATATCATCAAACTACTTGTTTTTCTGATGATATAGTCTGATTGGACATGTTTTTAAATTAAATTTTGAACATATATATATATAATATATATATATACTATATATTATATATATTATATATATATATATATATATATATATATATAGGATGTGGGTCCCTGCAATTGCACCAGAGGTGGTACCCCTAATATATATATATATATATATATATAATAATATATATATATATATATATATATATATATATATATATATATATATATATTAACAAGTATACCTGAAATTTTTTAATTGACTTTACATGTTTTCATAAAAATAGACAATTAAGAAAAATACCATATGTTTAAACTAATCTCCGCTAATCAGATATTCTTCAAAGATCTAAATCCACAGAAAAACAGGAACTTGATTTTAATAAAAAATATCATTACTTTAAAATATATTTAAAATATAAACTGCCTAAATTTGCACAAGAATTACGTAATTAATAAAAAATATAAAGCAGTTTGTAAAAGCAACGCGCAAGTATAAGACACTAAAATGAAATAAAATAAAAAACTGTGAATTAAGAATATTATTATGACATTTTAAATAAGAATGTTAAAATAAGGATGAAAGATTTTGAGCAGAGAATTAGCAAGTGAAACATTAAATTAGAATCTGAGTAATGGAAATTATTGAGCAATTATTGTCTATAAACTGAGGTTAGGGCGTGGCCCACCCTAGGAGTCAGGGTTGGGTCAAGGCTCACCCTAGGGTTGCCTCATGGTAGGGCAAAGCTCACCCTATGCTTAAGGCCTGGTAGGGTTAAGATACATAATAGACTTGAGACATGTTAGGGTGAGGAGAATGAAAAACCTTTGAATGAAACAAGGTAGGGTTAGGGTTTACCTTACACCTTAGATAGGGTGGAGTTAGGGCTCACCTTAGGTTTGAAACATAATAAAGTTAGAGAAGGCCATAGGAGCCATAGGGAAAAAACATAATACTAATGTTTAAGTCTGAGAATAAAAAGCTTAAGCATTAGATAGAGCTCCAAGTCTGATATTTGTGATATATTGGAAGAAAAATACAAGGAAATTTGTAAGGATGCTGCTTCTGATACAACACCATCACCATCAGAATCATCCACTATCACTACCCCCACCATCAATACCCCAAACGTCATCACCACTATCACTATCATCCCAACCATTACTACAGTCACCAGAATTAACAATCAAAAGTCTCACCCCATCACAGCAACCGCATCCACCATCACCCCAAAATTACCACCATCACAGATATTCACCGCTACACCACCACGAGCATCCACCACTATCACCATCAATGGAACACACCATCACCACCTCCTTTATCACAACCACAATCATTCATGATCACTACCACCATCAACACTCCTGATCACTATCCCAAACATCACCAACAAATACACCCCACCATCACCATCCACACAAATCCCAGCCACAAACACTACCACCACCACCACCACCACCACTACCACCCCCTAGAACACAGTGTTGGCCACCAAGACTGACCCCCCCTTAACCACAAACTCAGGGATCAGAGATCACCCCCCTCGGCTACTTTCATCTCAGGCCGCGTTGGTCATATCCAGTAATTGTACCTCGTTCTAGACAGCCAAATGAGATAAAACTCTTGCCAAAACGAGGCACGAGCCTGCTTTTCCCTCTCTCGTTTCCCTCTCGTTCTGTAACATTAACATTTTTATGAGATACTTACACAACGGTGAGCAAATTAAATGTGGAATGGAATTTAGCGAACAAATGGCCACCTTGTTTGACTTACTCGCTTGAGTAATCATACCTTTTGTGGAATTGTAATATTTCTCAGTACGGGAAAGAATTTAAGTGTAATGTTTATATAGGATGTTAATTAAATTCACAAATAATCATTACTGTCGTAATGGCGGAAATGATTTGGAATACAATCTGATTATATATATATATGGGCTCACCATAGCCCGTGCTACTTGGAACTTTTTGTTCCAGGTAGCTAATCTTAAACAACAACAACATCAGATTATGTGAATCTAATATTGTAAAAGCCAATGTTTCAGACTCAAAAAATATACTTCTAATCAATTGATACTGCTGAGAAAATTAATTGAAGCAATGAGGTGACTCGAACCAGTGTGCAAAGAACTCCCAGTTGCGCAACTTTCTTCACCACAACAAGCCATATAAGCTATACCAACTGAGATTCAACTAAATCCACGTGAAAGCCTCCTGCGGCTTTTACTTAAGCCAGTACAAGTTTTACATATGAAATTTATGTAAAATTCTGGGGCGTCACTCTAATCCCAGGTTATGTACTGTATACCATTTCATGGTACAGTGGTATGGTGCGTGGCTGGGCGTATCCTGATCGCTGGTTCGAATCCCCTCACTGATGGATCAATACGAAAATCAGTAGAAGCCCTGACGAGGATTCGAACCTGGAGGAAACCAGGGAAGCATGACGAAAATTTGTTTGGTAAATTGCTGTGGCAAACAAGAGGCAAGTAGCGACCTCTTGAGGGTGGGGGGGCTTGTGCACAACGACCTCTTGAGGGTGTGGGAGTGTACACAAAGACCTCTTGTGGGTGTGAGGGTGTACACAACGACCTCTAGTGGATGTGGGGGTGTACACTTGGACCTCTTGTGGGTGTGGAAAGTATACATGGACCTCTTGTGGGTGTGGAAAGTATACATGGACCTCTTGTGGGTGTGGAGAGTACACATGAACCTCTTGTGGGTGTGGAAAGTATACATGGACCTCTTGTGGGTGTGGAGAGTATACATGGACCTCTTGTGGGTGTGGAGAGTATACATGGACCTCTTGTGGGTGTGGAGAGTACACATGGACCTCTTGTGGGGTGTGGAGAGTACACATGGACCTCTTGTGGGTGTGGAGAGTATACATGGACCTCTTGTGGGTGTCGAGAGTACACATGGACCTCTTGTGGGTGTGGAGAGTATACATGGACCTCTTGTGGGTGTGGAGAGTATACATGGACCTCTTGTGGGTGTGGAGAGTACACATGAACCTCTTGTGGGTGTGGAAAGTATACATGGACCTCTTGTGGGTGTGGAGAGTACACATGGACCTCTTGTGGGTGTCGAGAGTATGGACCTCTTTACTAGTAACATACAAAGTCAAAATGATTTGTAAACTCCCGTAATTACATATAATCTCTCTCATCACTACATATACTCTCTCCCAATAATCCATCTACTCTGTCCCATAATTACATATATTGTCAAATTACTACATATATTATGTTCCAATTATTACATATATTCTGTCCCTTAGCTACATATATATTCTACCAAATTAACCATACCTGTACATTCCGTCCATAGACCTGACGTCATAATATACATATATGTGCCGCATCTACATATCTTTTTCCTCTCTAACTGCATATTGCCTGAGAAAATTAGATAGAAAGCGTAGGAGTAACTTGAGCAGGAATTCTATTTTTATTTCTACGAATACTGATCCCTGTATATCCCAAATATGTCCCCATTGATGTGGCCAATATGTCCCCATTGACAGGGCCATAACCTATTTCATCCCGCCCTCTTAACTAATACGTCTCATTTCATATGTTATGGTCCCCAACGTACAAGATACAAGGTACTATTAAAAGTATCAGCTCACAAATATCCACATTTTCTACACTTAGGTTTGGTTAGGGTGGGTGGCTGGGGTGCGTACGTTTCTGGTTAGGTTAGGAGGTTGGAAATTGTACGTTGTGGGGAATCAAGAGAACAAGCCAATCAGACTGTAGAAATCCCCCCCCCCAACAATTCAATTACAAAGCAATTTGAATATAAATTATCAATTGCTTCGTTTACTATACATAGCTTAAAGAGAACATTTATAGAAAATTATATATTGGATCCACTATAGAGAAACTGCATATATCAAAATATACAAGCTTGTTACCACTATGGTGAAATTTGCTACTGTTTGTATATAATCAAACATATGGAATATATACAATTATTGACAATTTCCCTCACATTTCATTGGCCTTAAGTCCTCCCTTTATTTATGAATTCTTCAGAGATCAAATCCCATTAAATTCAGTCATCTGAAAAATATCTTCTTATGAAAAAAAATACTCTAAGAGCTAAACCGGTTTCTTTTTACAGGCGTAGACCAAGATGAAACATAACTCCTATGTTTAAGATAATGAAAACCATTGGTAAACATAGAGACAAAGAATATATTTCAGCTACAAAGTGGTTCAGGAGCAAGAAATTCAGCAAGAAAACTCCCTTCTCCACGTCGCGTTAAGCCAGATACTCTTCAAGTTTTTCTCTCCTCCTCCAGAACACCTTTTCCTTGGGTACGCTGCATGGCGGATGTCCAGTCACCCCAACCACTTCTACCATCACCAAAATCTTCCCCCGACGCTACTATCACCATCTATAATTGAGCAATTGTCATAACAATCTCCAGCGCTACTACCCACTTACCACCTCTCAGAAACCGCATGGCCTCCAGTGCCACAAATACCATCTCCACTACCACCATCGCCATAACCACTACTCCCACCACCACTACTACTACTACTACAATCGTCACTACAATCACTAATCCCACCAACACTACCACTGCTACCGTCAATGCAACAATCATAATACCCCAATCACCATGTACAATCCTGGATACAATCACCAGCCTGTATCATACCACCATCGACCTATTACCTCTATAGCCACTAACAACATACACACCCCCAGTCACCCCATGGTCTATCCGTTGTATACCATACCATATACACTACCCAGTCCCCAGTAAACTTTATTTAGATATAGATTTAGAAGCTTCATTAGTGACACCAATTCATTTGTGGCCGAAGTGAAAAGGTGAATAACAATGAAGAACATATTGTTTACAATCAAAGCGTTTAAACTTATAGATAATTATTATTGTTATTATTTCATTTACTTGGGCCTATAAAAGGCTCGAAACATGGACTCCCACACTTGAGACCGAGGCTCTGTCTACTCGGCTATGAGTTGCCTTAATAAGGAAAGATTCCAGGCGCAACTACTTCTATTATGCTGGAATTGTCAACTTTTCCCTGACTATTACTGAAGCTCAGAGGAATTAGTGACCCACGCCTGAGTCATATTAATTTCCACCCTAATCATCAATTGTCTTCCTGTTATGACTACTCATAGCTGAGTAGTCTTAATAGGAATAGCTATAATCTCTGCCTCACATGAGTAGGGTCCATGATTCGAGTCTCCTAGAACCCAGGTGAATGAAATCTTTATTACCACGGAAGTGTGGATAATAATAATTATTATTATTATTATTAGTTTTAATTTGTTGAGTTATTATTAAAACATTATTCTGCAAACATGTTGCAAATTGTAAACCAATTGGTGAAAGGCTTTAAAAAAATTGTTGCAATGGTTGAGGTGAGATGCAATGACCGAGTGAATGGTCATGTGACCTAATGCCCTGTCATGCCAAGGAGAAAGAAGCCCTGTCATGTAACTGTCATGTGTTAGTTATTGCCCACTTCTGCACCTTAAATACACACCTGCAGGCACTGAAATTAGCCACCCTACCCCTTACACACCTGATAAGCACCTATAACCACTACACACACCTGGCATATCTGGAAACCGCCAGCATATATCATCTACAGTGAAGCATACTCATTGCTAGATGTAGCATACCCATTATATATAGTTCATATATTGGACATTTAAGTCACAGTTCTTAAAGGTACTACAAAAATTCTCACATAATCAGGGGAACCATCTCATCACGCTTGCCTTGAGCCCGGCCCAAGAGCTGAATCTTGACCAATTCTGTACAGAGCAACTTCCTTTCTGGCTCCCCGCTTGGCTAGACGAATTTTCCTTTTTATATCCGTAATTTATTTTCACCATTTTTTATCCACATATTTTGCATTTTCTTGTTAAATTGGTATTTTATGATGTTTGGTTTTCTCAGGAATATTTTTATTTCGTGTCTGTCTACGTCATTTTTGTTAAATTTCTTGTTGATTTATTATTAATTTTTGATGAACATTCAGGCAAAATTTTCTCAACAAAGAATTATCCATTTACAGGCATTATTTTTCTCAATCTTCGTCGAGGTACTTGGATTGGTCGGTAGAGCAACTACCTCGTTCTTGCAGGGTCTGCGTTCGATCCCCGATGGTTCAAGTGGTTGATACACTCTGTTCTCATAACCCTTCCTAGTGTTATATAGTCGTTATACGTGTTCTAATCTTGGACTGACATGATTGAAAAGTGTGTTCTTTCTTGAACTTGGCTTTCTTATATTTTCTAAAATGCATAATAGCACTCACCTTTTTTATACTTTTTATAGTATATAAATAGTATATATATATATATATATATATATATATATAATATATATATATATATAACTATACATATCGAAAGTAAGTGTGATTTTCATTGCATATAGTCCTGGGGACCATTCAGGCTTGTTCGCATATATATATATATATATATATATATATATATATATATATATATATATATATATATATATATATATATATATATATATATATATATATATATATATATATATATATATATATAGTGTTTTCTTATACTTTTTTCTGTATTTTTCTAATGTTTTGCGCTAATTAATTGTATTCTATTGTTGCTAAAGTTGTTTAATTTTATCGTGGTGTTTAATAGAGTGATTGTGGTGATTAGGCAACCAATCAGAAGATCTGGTCAGAGACCGGGAGGCGTCGATATTGATCCACGGAACCATTTCATAGTGGTTAAGGTTATTACCAGGAGAAAGCACTAAGCCATTACGACTTGGAAGGGATAAGAGTATAAGGATTTAGGATAGGATGGAGGAAATGAATGACGAGTGACCATTTGGAAGGTTGGTGATCGAACGCCGACCTGCAGGAAGCGAAGCCGTCGCTCTATCATCCAGTCCAAGTGGTTGAGTGGAACAATATTAAGGTAATCTAAAAGTTGCTAGTTTCTTTGATCCCTTTAATGTTTCTTAGATACACGAGTTGTTCTTGAATGGTTTTAAGCGATGGTTTTATTCCTAATTTCACTGATATAAACCAATGTTTACGGTTTTGTGTTTTCTATTCTTTTTCATTTCCAACTAAAGTGGGCTATTCCCAGGTCTCTCTTCCCCCTTCTTCTCTCCTCTCACCCTGCCTCCCCCTCAGCTCATACTTATTTCCATATTCCCTTCTCCCCATCTCTCTCTCTTGTTCCCTCTCTTTAAGCATACCGTCTCTCTCTCTCTCTCTCTCTCTCTCTCTCTCTCTCTCTCTCTCTCTTTCTCTCTCAGAAAATCACAGCCACAACCTATATTTCTGACTTGAAACAGGAGCCGACCCCAACTGGTCTATGTCACTCCTACGCCCCATATGTGTCACGTGTAAAAGTAAGGTGAAGCCAGCCACCAAGCAACTAACATCCATCCTTCGACAGATAGACATTCTCATAAAAACAGATTTGGTATCGATTAGATTTATTTTAAGTAGTTCATGATAATTATACGTTTTTTCTATATTAATTTATAAACCTAGAAGGGGTACCACCTCTGGTGCAAGTGTAGGGACCCATAGCCTCGGAGAAGAAAATAAAGAGTACTCAGAGAAGACTTTGTGGATCCTCACTGAACACTTTGATATTTTCTTCTCCTACCACCCCTATTCTTGGTATATGTGTATATATATCGAACTTTATTTGAAAATTTTCATTTCACATTAATTTATAAATGTATTTGCTCAATTCAATAACATTAAAGTTGGTTTTTCTTGAGAATATAGAGTTGCGGCCTCAATCGCAGCTGTTGTCATAATAGTTTCTTATAAATGTATTTATCTGGCCTCTTCCAGTTTCACAAAAAAGGCATGTACCCTAGCCGGCCAGACCAGTTTTTTTGTTTTCCCAAGTTTCTTGCGCATAAATTTATATCTTTTTGCCCACACGCCTTTTCTTCCCCCTGCCTGTTTTCGTTCTCCACTCTACTCCCACTTCTCTTCTTTACCAGGTGGTGTCTCTTAATTATTTTACGCGTTTGATTCTCTCTTTCTCTTATGCGGTAATTATAAAGTTGTTTTCTGGTTGAGTCTTAAGTATCCTATATTTACGAACAGTCATCTGGTATTCTTAAAGATCAGGGGGACCTGGTTCACGATGTAGTTACGCATATTTACGAACGTGTACATCTTTCGTCAATCTTTCTCGGCTTTGGTTACACTTATTAAACAGTTTACTAGCATGAAAACTTCCCAATCAACTGTTGTTATTGTCATAAACAGCCTCCTGGTGCTTCGAAGCTCATTAATTTAATAATTGTAAGCAAAGCCGCCAAAGATTGCGAAAAGATGTACAGGTTTGTGCTTGCGTAACTGCTTCGTGAATCTGGTCCAAGATGTGCAGTGATCTCAGACAGGAAATTAATAAGGCCTACTTCCTCTTATTGCGATATCGACCCTTTGTGGACTTCCTTTTCTCGACTTGATATCCATCTGGGATGATTGGTGCGTTATTGGCAACTAGCATCATATATTTATGTGAATAGATACTAAATTAAATATTTACATTCAGTTCCCCAACAGACACATACGTACACAGAGTTGGAGTGGCCGGTATTCTGGGATGGAAGCAGGGAGTGCAAAATATAGTAGATACCATAGAGAAAATAGGTCGAGTGCCAGTACATTAGACAACCCTGGGTAGGAAAGGCAGGGTTCAAGAGCTATAAATATAATTATAATTCCCTAGGATACACTAAATTCCTTTGAATGCATGATTCTTTCTGTAACAACTGTCACCTCGTTCCTGTCGTTTCTAAACCACATCTCCGCCAACATTGCATCTTGCCCAGTCAGTCACTTCCCTCAATGCTCCCATCTACATCGTGATCCACCCCCTCCCTCTCCCTTTCTCCAGGGTGTTCCCCTCCCCTAATCCAAACCCCCCACCCCAACCTAACCCACCGCGCCCTAGATTTATCCACCTCTCTCCAGCATGTCCACCTTCCTGATCCCTATGCTTTTTCCAGCAATCCAAGCTTCAACATTTCTAGTGGGTCTCACCCCCTTTCATTGTTTACTAAACATCCCAAGTCACATTTTTTCCCCTTTCCAGTGTGTGTTTGTGTGTGTGTTCTTCCAGGCTTCGAGGCCCCAGTACATTGCGTCTTCCAGACCTCTCTGTTCCATCCTGGAACGTGTTTTACCTTTTCTGGCTACTTCTGGCGTTTATCTCTCCCTTGTCTGGCGACCATCTGATAGTTTATATCCATTTTGTTCCATTCAAGCAACTTGCCTATCTCCATGTAGTACACTAGTTGCTTGACAGGCGAGAGATGGGACCCAAGAACCGAAGCTCAACCTCCCCAGAAGCATAATTTGTGGGTAAGATAGGTTATATACCCATCCGTACAGCTGCTCCAAGTGTGTCATGTCTCTCAGTGCCCTTCTCATCCCAAACCTGCCCAAACCTGTTGGTGCTAATACCCAACATTTCCTACATGTTCATACCCCCTGCAGGAGCGTGTCTCATCCTACCCTCACCTCTCTGGCGGTTACCCATGCGTGCCCACCCTTGTAGGCGGGCATGTGGATGTCACCTAATCTGGGTCTATCACTTTGGGGCTCCTCCGCCGCCTCATCCTTGCCCACCTGCAACGCTGGTAATGTACCCCCTTCCCTATGCCCATATATCCATCTTCCTTTCCCAGTGTTCATCTGCTTATCCACCTTGCCTTGTCCACGTTGGTACCCACGTCCCATGCCCATTTTCTTACCCCGTCCCCCTGATCACTCGCGTACCCACCTCCCCCCCTCTGCCCTCCGCTAGTTTAGCACCTTCTTATCTCAGCACACCCGCTGGGGTGTACAAAAGTCACCCCCACCCCTTTACGTCCCTTCATCTCCCCCCTCTCCCCAACATCCCTTTCTCCCCCCCCCCGCTCCCCTCTCTCCACATTCTCCCCTCTTCACTACCCCCCACCTTCTCATCCACTTCCTTCTCTCCCCACTTTTCAGCTGTCCTGCTGAGTGCCCTATCCTTTCCCTGTCCCTAGCAGCGGGCTCCATCCCTACCTGTTCCCAGCAGCGGGCCCAACCCTACCTGTCCCCAGCACCGGGCCCCAACCCAACCTATCCCCAGCATCGGGCCCAAACCATCCCTGCCCTGCTCCATTGATCACCACGCAGAAAGGCCATCCATCCATCCTACAAGCAGAGTGCCCCATCCACCCATCCTCCCATTCCACAAGCAGAGTATCCCATCCTCCCATCCCACAAGCAGAGTGGCCCCCCATCCCTCCACCAATGCACTCACTGTCTAACTGGGCGTGGCTCTGAACTGGGTATGGGCAGGTAACTTTTTGCTTACCGTGTGTCGTAAGTCGATGTTTTTGTGGTGGTGAGAGTGTTGGAGGTGCTCAAGAGAGAGCTGCTTGTGGTGGTGGTCGTGGAGGTGTTCACCTGGAGGTACTTACATGGAGGTACTTACCTGTCAGTGTCTCCTGGTAGGTGGGAGGACTAGCTCTTCATACCTCGACTATTCTTGCCTTGTTATACCTGTTGCGTTAATTAGTATTACCTGTTCTAACGTTCGGATTGTTGTGTTCGAATCTGGCCTTAAAGTTGTGTATGGAGGTGGCTTCCACAACTTCCCGTAAAAGGTATAGGTAATTCCTTCCAATCCTTCTAATCATTTGCGTTTCCAGCTTCCACTTGTGTATCTTCTTGTCCTACTTGTTATTTTTCATCTTGTTTATTCCCTCTCAGTATCTTTCATGTTGTGATCATATTCCTCTAAGTTTTTTCTCTCCTTAAGTGTTATAATATTCTCATTGGCCTGACCATCTTATAGCTCGGGCGCTATTCTTGCTGCTAATCTTTGAGTTTTTTACTTTCAGTTTTATACATTTTCTTACTCTGTTTTCCATCTTCATTAGATTGCACTTGTTGGTATTGTCTTCCAGCAACCATTTGTTTGACCCTCATCTGGAGTTTGTTAAGGTTCTCCTCTAACTTCCTACAGTCCTCCTCTATTTTCATATTCGACATCAGATTTGTGTCATGTATATGTCTGTGCTCACTCCCTCCGGCAGGTAGTTCACATTAATTAGGAACAGCAGGAGTCCCAATACCGAGCCTTGTGGGACTCGTTTCGTTTCTCCAGCTTGTATCCTCCTCACTGACTGTGACTCTTCGCTTTCTGAGCTGGTGGTGGTGGTGATTTTAGTGGTGGTGGTAGTGCTTCGATCCATGGTGGTGTTATCTATGGTGGTAGTGTTGGTAGTTGTGGTGGTTATGTTGGTGGTGGTGCTTGAGGGAGTCGTGGTATTAGCTGTGGTGGAGGTGTTAGTAGTTGTGGTGGTGCTGAAGGTCATGGTAACGATGGTGGTTGTGGTGCTAGAGGTAGTGGTGGTGGTGGTGGTGGTGGTGGTGGTGGTGATTCAGAGAGCGCCTTGACCTGCAAACTCATGCAATCAGTTAATGGCATACCGATACTTAAGAAAAGCTCCCAATCTATGTTTACTAGATTTATTCATTCTTCACACACACTTCTAATTACTTACAACTGTTATTGAGCTCGTTTAAAAGGCTCTACAATCTGGAATTTTGATTTAGTCCTCAAAATTCATTAATACAAACAGCCTCAGATCTGAGGAATCTACAATTACCTCAAAGTACCTTATAAGAGGATACTGTCCAAGAACACTCCTTTTCCCTATCTTATCTCACAGAGTCACTCTCTCCGTTTCAGAAAATTTCCCACAGTACCTGGTTCAAGCAACTATGATTGACCACAGTGGAAAAATCAGAGACGGAATCCAATTAAGCACATAGCTTCAGAGGCAACTTAGTCTCTAATGCACATGTTGCTAACTTGGGGCCGTGGACCCCCATGGGGAGGTCTTTTTTTACATGTTAGTGCCCACAATTTGAAGCAGTGTACAGTGAAGCAGCAGGGGTATTAACCAGTTAGTGTTGCGATTTTTTTAATACTGTGTGTAGTGGGCCTATTAATAAGAAAGCTATATGGAAAAAGGAGTAATGACTTTAGCATGAACGTACCAGATCAGGAACTTCGTTACTGACCCCAATTCGGGAGATTTTTCTTTCAACTTTGCGTAATATTGCGTCTAATACACCATCTCTTATGGAAAAAATAACCAAAGTTTGAGTGATTCTTCCTTAGAGTTTTCTCCCTGTTTTCTGTTTATGTAATCTTCATAATGCAAATAGAGTTTCCCAGTGCAGGTTATTGATCACTTATAACTCACTACTAACCATCCTGCGAGATGGGGGACGTCTTACTAACATATGTAGTGTAGGATAGCTTCCATAACTACAGATATACCACAAGTTTATGAACAAAATTATATGATTAGCACAGAATGTCCACCAGACAGTGCGATTGACAAAATAGTTGCCAGGATGAGATTGGCCTCGAATCTCCATATTCTAATCACTCCAAGTGCAGTCTCTGTGAACAGGAAATGGGTCTTGATCTCACACTCTACAAATACTGAATGTTCAATCATCTGGACCTTGAGATCCGACAGTATAAGGTACCATAGGACATTACAATGCCATTATCCACCCCCATAGTCATATGGACATCCTCAAAATCCATCTACAGTTATTTACCTTTAATAAATGGGGGTCTTTAGCATCACATAGCAAGCAATAACACCTAACACAGCTGACTAAATGGGAATATGTTCCTAAAAATGGTACAAACATAAGCTTTGATATCTAGTATGTTTTTCATAGTGAAGTTTAATAAAATAGTTGATGGTGACGGTTTTATTTACAAAAGCGAGCTTAATGTGTAATTGAGAATAGTAAGATTGAGTTTTTTTTATTAGTTTTTGTGCAACTTACTTTTTATAATAATGGCGCTGGATTTACAGGAGAAAATAAATGAAAATAGAAGAGAAATATTACTTTAATATAAAAATTGTAGCTCTATTCTATCCCGATGAATTGAGATTTCTTGTTGAATAATTGTTATTTCATTTTCTAGACGTTAATTTGCCTATTTAATTATTTTCCTATAATGTTCTCTCTCATGAACACACCAATGTTCATTATTGTGTTCTCTGGCATATAAAAACTATATATATTGCTTACTAATCTTTAAAAAATATTCAACTTTAATTCCCACTGTTTTTCAAGTTGGCATCACTGTTGGGCATGATAACCAAATTAAGTCACTGTATTCTCAGTTGTCTATAACTATATAGCATCTGAGCTTACTGTAGCAGTGACTGGTCAGTATAACATGAAGTCACTGTTGTAGTGATTGGTCAACACAACGTGAAATCACTATTTGCAGTGATTCGTCAACACAACGTAGTCACTATTGCAGTGACTTGTCAATAATGATTAAGTCAGCGTTGCAGTGACTGGTCAATATTGATGAATTAATTGTTACAGTAACAGGTCGATAAAAGCTGGTCACTAATGCAGTGACTGGTAAATGAAATATGAAGTAACTGTGGTAGTGACTGGTCAATAAAACTGACGTCACTGTTAAAGTGAGTAATCAACAAACCCTGACGTCAGTGTCACTGGTCAGTTAGAGCAAAAAGTCACTGTAGGGTTTATTAATTACTAATCCATACAAATTATACTGTGAAGTTCAATAATCTTTGAAAACTAAACAAAAAAATGCAATGGCTACAGAAAATAATTCCCTGGTATTCCCTGATCTCAAAAAACAAAATTTGTTCTCTGACTAAAAATAAATTAAATGTTGAAAAAAAACTACTTTCACTGCCTAGGAATAAATGACAAGGCACCATAATTATTACTGGACTCCAGCAGGACTCGGGTGTTACACCATAACCAAACCTCTCACCCTCCTACCCCCCCGTTAGAACCGGTTGTGCTCACTGGCGATGATGGTAGTAGCCAGAACTGAAACGGGATATTGGATATCCGGATAAGGAGCTGTCCCTGGTAGTCCGAGTCTTGTTCTTAATCCGGGTACATGTCTAGGATGTGCAGTCTAGCAGTGGAGGGAGGGTTGTGGTTAATCTCAAAGGCTTTGGACTTGAGGTTAGGTATGCATTGTGGGGGTACTGGTGGTGGTAATGGTGGTGGTAGTAGTGTTGGCACTAATGGTGGTAGTAGTGGTGTTACTGGTGGTGGTACTGGTAATAGTGGTGGTGGTGGTGGTGATGGTAGTGTTGGTACTAATGGTGGTAGTAGTGGTGGAACTGACAAAAAATGACATTAAAGAAATTGCCTGAGAGGTTCGATTGCAACTGATGTAATTTTGCTTCTTAGGGATTGAAGCAGCAATCCTAACTCCTTAGGATTTCCGTCGTCTGGACTGTAATTATTAACTAATATTAAAGTCAAGGGCACACTTAGCTCATCCCAGCATTCTATTACGCCCATGGCAAAGACTTCGACTGATATAGAGGAATTGATGACCACAAATATTTGTTTAATAACTTTCTACCTGGTAACCATAAAACAATTAGCTTATTTTCTTCACCATCTACGTAGATTTATTTCATTCTAGATAAAATACCAAGTGCTTTTCTAGTAAATACAAAGATATTTATTGTTTAATGTCACTCATTTCTTTGTGATTATCAATTACTTGACTTAGCTCCTTTCTCAAAAGACAAGTCTTTTATTCAGACTTTGTTTAATATTTCTAGATTCTAGACGAAGCCTTTAGGAGTTTGTTTTAGCCTTGCCTTGCAGCATATTGTAAAAGGTTAAAGGTTAAAAATACAGAAGAGGCATTATGTACGTGTTCCCTAGTTAATAGTCCTTGCTAATAACGACCCGTTAAGGATTGTTTGTATTTTATATATTGTGATCATTATATCAATACGTCAACTCACCATATGATGAGAGTAGGTCATTGAATCTTCAGTAACCTCAATACCCATAATCCCTGGAGGTTCCTTAAACCATTAAACCACAAAATATATGTGGAGATTGTTAGATATCTCTGTGTAATGTCATATATGGAACGGAAGTCAATAAAGATACAATCAATAAAGTAGTGGTTCACCCAATATAAATTATAAACAGATAAAAATAAAGTTAACCACACAATATATATGTATGTATGTATGTATGTATATATATATATATATATATATATATATATATATATATATATATATATATATATATATATATATATATATATATATATATCCTCGTTTGTAGTCCAGTACTAATGGCTGAACCGGTTTCGCTCCTCACCTGCTTTACGATACAACTGGTTGTGACCGCTTGGGGATGATGGATACGAAGAATGCATTAGATCTAGCCATTAACCTGCGCCTCGGGGGGAATATATACATATCGCGAGATCTCTGAGCGGTATCTTGTTGGTCAATGCCGTGAGGAAATGTCCGGATTGCGTCCGCGAGTTGAACATTGATCGCGCTTCTTTTGAGCTAAGTAACCTGATCTATAAATTGATAATTTATCAAGGCGTTTCGCCCTGGTCTTCGACTTGCCAAGGAAGTCTTGTGATTTGACTTTGAGTTATGAATAGCTTCAGAGTCGTACGTTGGTGATGTGACTACCACTATCTACGGAAACAACAAGTTCCCAGGCTTCGAATCCTGGTGTGGATGGTGGGGGGAGGGGGTATTGGACACATATCTGTCACTCCCTCTGCTCTGTTTTCCCAGCAGTAATTAGGGACCAGGATGCAAATTAGATGGCCGATCCGGTTTTGTGGATAACATGCAGATTTAGACTATAAAACGAACAGTGTGCATGTCTGTTTGTTTATACACATCGTGTTCTTTGTGTGCCGTTTTGAATGTGGGAAACATTGATGTGTGTTTGTGTGGATGCATCAAAGTTTCTCAGTTTCTCTTCCCACAGTTCTATGCCTTCTTCTTTTCCCTTCCTCTTCCCTCTTCATTTCTCTCTCAGCTCCTCCCCCAAATTCTTCTCCCTTTTGTCAATTCTTAAGAAGGCTGCATCAGTCCCAAACTTCAATTTAGCTTTCTTCAAATAATAATAATATGAATAATAATAATAATTCAGGACAAATAAATCTCATTAACGTGAAGTATCAATGATAAAATAAATAGCGAGTTCCTGGGAGTTCCCAATGCATAGCTTCGAATCGTTCTCATGGCGCCTCCTGATTTTTGCAATGGCAATTATAGCAATAATTACAGAATATGCAAATGTGAACGAAAATTAAATACACGTATAAGTAAAAAAAATACTCAAAGCCTGTTTAACAAGAATTGTGTTGAC
>WNGS01164437.1:61153251-61172643 GCA_020271785.1 Procambarus virginalis
GTCCTCATAACTAGTCCACATAAGCATTGACAGGCTACCCATCCAAGCTCCAACTACCCCCCCCCCCACTCCCCAAAAAACACACATTCGCTAATTTTAATGTATTTAGTAACTAAATTAAAAAAATCAGGAATAGAAATTAACATTAATGCATATTATAATTTTGTGGATAATTAGAGCTATGATAGGATAGATTAGGTGTGTTGGTTCTATAGGTATTGTATGTGTTTGTAGTAATTAGGGAGAGCAATTGGCAACCCATCGTTCAGTAATGCTCGTGGCTGGTGTGGGCGTCTCCCAACTTGCATTTAACAAGTTTAAAGAGTGGTGAGAGTTCCATACAGTGTGTGTAGGGGAGGTGGCCAGCTGTGTCGAGTGTGATGGAAATGTGACCTATTAAAACGCTGATGAAGATTTGTAAACATTTCTGCTGGAAAATAGAATGTTTTGTAAATATTCAGTTACAAAAAACTGAAGTGACTGGATGTGGTAATATTGACAAATGAGGAGTTATTTTTGTTTTTTTGTCGTGACTAGTTGATTTGAAATTAAACAGGCGATGAGTAACATTAACGTGGCTGAAATATGTTGACCAGACCATGTACTAGAAGGTGAAGGGACGACGACGTTTCGGTCCGTCCTGGACCATTCGCAAGTTGACGTGAAATTAAGTTTGTCTATAATGTGAACCGGTACTTAAACTGTTCGTAGTTTGCTTAGTGAGATACTTAAAGTGCATTATGATATCGGTGACGAATTACATATATATCATGACAGAAAACTCTGTTGTAGGTGATGAAGTGTTTTGACTCGGAATAGTTTAGTGTCTAGCAGGTAACAGACGAACAAATGCCTTAACTGCTGTTGAAAAATACGCGTCGGTACGTCTAATTCTTTGTGCAGTGTTTCTCGTCTTGTGCTGAAATATTTACGTCGTCTTGCTAAAATTGTGTGAGTGTGAGCGCGTCGCAGACCGTGATTGGTCAGCCACTCGTCCCAGCCTGACCTCACTAGACGAGGTACTCCAGCGCCCTCGTCCTTGATGACTTGGTACTCCAGCCCGCTCAACTGTTAAGGTAAGCAACACCTCGATGCTCAAGCACCACCTTTACCCGCGCCGCTTATATACGAGGATTACAGTATTATTAATAATGTCGTATATAAGGATTTTACAATAAAAAAAAGTACTGAAAAATGAAAATAATGAGTTTTCTTGTCATTTCAGGTAACTGCCCAATAGCTCATCGCGTGACAGAAATCCATCAATTTTCAAGGTACGTAAAAATGTTCTAATGTTTCCATTGAGTCCACATTATGACCGGGTAAGTAATCACAACATAAGAAAAGTAGGACAACAAAGTCACTTCATAAACAAAGTTCTCCCAGGTATGTTTATTGGGTAGAATTAGGCAACTACTGTGACCTCGAGGAGAACTGTCCGAGTGACAACGTCAGCAGAGATACGGTGTCTCTGGTCACTAGTGTATGTGTAGGCTTGGTTTGTCCGGACAATAGGGGTCGCCAAACGACCCCTATCTCGGGAATCGTAATGGGGGGGGGGAAGAATAGGGCCCTGAGCGAACGATTTGTGAGTGTGTGTGTACGGCATTCGCCCAGTTCTGTGTACTGGGTGTTGGGGCAGCAGTCCTGGGTGTAGCTACTAGTGAGGGTGTCAGGCAGCAGTGCTGGGTGTAGCTACTAGTGAAGGTGTCAGGCAGCAGTCCTGAGTGTAGCTACTAGTGAGGGTGTCAGGCAGCAGTCCTGGGTGTAGCTACTAGTGAAGGTGTCATGCAGCAGTCCTGGGTGTAGCTACTAGTGAGGGTGTCAGGCAGCAGTCCTGGGTGTAGCTACTAGTGAAGGTGTCAGGCAGCAGTCCTGGGTGTAGCTACTAGTGAAGGTGTCAGGCAGCAGTCTTGGGTGTAGCTACTAGTGAAGGTGTCAGGCAGCAGTCCTGGGTGTAGCTACTAGTGAAGGTGTCATGCAGCAGTCCTGGGTGTAGCTACTAGTGAAGGTGTCAGGCAGCAGTCCTGGGTGTAGCTACTAGTGAGGGTGTCAGGCAGCAGTCCTGGGTGTAGCTACTAGTGAAGGTGTCAGGCAGCAGTCCTGGGTGTAGCCACTAGGAGTGGGGGGGTGACAGGCAACTCTCGCCAGTAATATTGTCAGGCGAGCAATTGCGAACAGCTCGTTAACGACAGGGGGCCTCGTTTCAGGTTGAACCACCTGTACTAGTACTGAAGATAGAAGGCTTGCAGCGCAAATAACTGGGAAGCAAAAGAGCTAATGTTAGCACATCATTTTTAGAGCGCTACTTCTAGCACACGAGGATATCCAAACCACACATCAGAAAATGAAGGACACAACGACGTTTCTACGCTTGGGCTGGACGGTAGAACGACGGTCTCGCGTCATGCAGGTCGGCGTTCAGTCCCCCGACTTTCCACAGGTGATTGGACACCATTCGTTTCCCCCGTCTCATCCCTAATCCTCTTATCCTGATCCCCTTCCAAGTGCTATATAGTCGTGATGGCTTGGCGCTTTCACCGCTGATTGTTTCCTTCCCTTCCTTTCCCTTCGCTTCCATTCCCTTTCCTTCCTTTATTCAATTATATATATATCGGTTTGTTCTGGACCGAAGTCGGGTAATTAAAGTAGCCAGAAACGGCATCGTTTCCTTATTTTCTGATATGTGGGATGATCTGCCTCGTTATTGTGACTCAGTCGTCTGTTTCAGCACACAATCACGCAGGTCATCAAGACCATAGTGTATAATGGTGACAAATGATACTCTCTCTACCTTGGCAATATGAATAGAACAGCCAGATATCAGCTGAACAACGTTGATATGTCCAAATCTAAATGCTAGATAAATATCTTGATTAGCTGCGATTTTAATCTGAAACAATTATATTTCAAAATTGGTAAATGCGTCACTTGGATTATTATCCGAAAGCATATGTAAATTTGTATTTATTTAAGATTTTTCAGCTCCGTTTTGGGCACCGTAATAACGAATAGATATAAATTATCTTGAAAGTGTGTAGCGAAGGATGACAAGTTAATCCCAAACATTAGGAACCTTCCTTAAGGAGAGAGATTAAGCAAATGAATTTACATTCTCTTGAGAGACAAAGAGAAAGGGAACACATAATTCAGTTATTCAGATGGATAAGCTAGTGTAGCAAATGGTATATTAATGGGGAACTGAAACAAATCAAGGCAAGTTAGAGGTTGAAATATATATATACAATATATATACGTCATTATCTGATTATGTTTGGTGGGATCTGGTTCTGAATGATGGCAAGAGATTAAAGTCTCTCTCTTCAGCATTTTCAAGGTTGGCCTTCTTTTTATCTTATTATTAATATTGCTTCTAAGATTTGTGATCATCTTTGGTCAGAGATAGACTCCAGAATGTCTATATTATCTACTATGTTCTTAGTGAGTGTGTCATGTTATGATCACTTTACATATGGTTTCTATAGGTTGTAGATGGTTAGTCAGTCTTCTAGATAACTTTTCCTTGGTTATACCAACATTGGTTAGATCGAAAGCCTTCTTGGGTAAATGTATACTGGTATACCACATTTTCATTTTAGAAAAGTGTTGTTCGGTTTATTGGGTTTGTTCAGGAGTATTAAGTCATATTAGGTTTGTTACGCCTATTCGTGACTTTAGCGTTAAATTAGGCGAATCAACTGTTTTAATAGCGAAGCTCAAATGACACTTTGAGTTAAAGTTCATTTCGAGATGCTGGAATGTCCAGTCTGATATTTTTACCCACAAGTCCTGCTTTATTGTTCTACAAGTCCTGCTTCAGTGTTTAACAAGTCCTAGTTTATTGTTCCGTAAGTCCTGCTTTAATGTTTCACAAGTCCTGCTTTATTGTTCTACAAGTCCTGCTTTATTGTTCCGTAAGTCCTGCTTTAATGTTTCACAAGTCCTGCTTTATTGTTCCGTAAGTCCTGCTTTATTGTTCTACAAGTCCTAGTTTATTGTTCCGTAAGTCCTGCTTTAATGTTTCACAAGTCCTGCTTTATTGTTCTACAAGTCCTGCTTTATTGTTCCGTAAGTCCTGCTTTAATGTTTCACAAGTCCTGCTTTATTGTTCTACAAGTCCTGCTTTATTGTTCCGTAAGTCCTGCTTCAATGTTTCACAAGTCCTGCTTTATTGTTCCGTAAGTCCTGCTTCAATGTTTCACAAGTCCTGCTTTATTGTTCTACAAGTCCTGCTTTAATGTTCCACAACTCCAGCATTTATGGATCATTCTCAAAATTCAGTTCCAAAGCTGTTTGTAATGTCAGCTTGGAGTAGTTAGTGTATCAGTCTCAACAAACAATTGAAGTAAAACTGAAAAATCAAGTGTAAATGTGAAATTCGTTAGCACTTAAAACATTCATTGACATCCACTTATTTCTGTAGACTTCAGATGCACCCAAAACCTCTTTTTTTACTCCTCATTGTTAAGTAAAAGTAGAGAAACGGACCTGAGCAATATTCTCATGTAAACATCGTCCAATTAAACATTACCACATAATTAATTACAATGACTAGCCAAACACATAAGCAGATATAAACACTCATTCGGGCACAAAGAACCGCTAAGCACAAAGTAATGAAACGCTGCAAAGACATTCATGCCCACACTTCTTCTCAGTCCACTATGTTTATCCAGAAATTTATAGCACAGCTAAAATGCAGAGAGAGGCACTCATGGTACTTCAAGTTGCCATAATATAATGGACAATTTAATTCACAGCTTGCGCTCTTAACCTCAATAAGTACCCCTCAATCGAGCGCTGATGGGGCTTTAATCTGTTCGGTGCTTGGCAGAGTTATTGCAGTAATGAAGAGGTACTAAATCCCCCTAGAGAGTTACAATTACACCATGGAGAAATCTTGTAACCCAAATACGGACATCAGTCTTGTGTAAAAAAATCCCAACATCATTTTCCATTTGAGAAACGATTGTAAATTCGATGTTGGTGATAATGTTAGCTATATGTCGGACGGGTCGTTGCAATACTTGTTTCATAATAGACTTGTAAACTCTATATTATTAAAAAATTACTTTTTATAATTAAAAAATATATATCCACTGACACACCTCTACTCTACTATCCTGCCCAATGACACACCTCTGCTCTGCTACTCCTGCCCTCTGACACACCTCTGCTCTACTATCCTGTCCACTGATACACCCCTGCTCTGTTAACCCTGCCCACTGACACACCTCTGCTCTGCTAACCCTGCCCACTGACACACCCCTGCTCCGCTATCCTGCCCACTGATATACCTCTGCTCTGTTAACCCTGCCCACTGATACACCCCTGCTCTGCTAACCCTGCCCACTGACACACCTCTGCTCTGCTAACTCTGCCCACTGACACACCCCTGCTCCGCTATCCTGCCCACTGATATAGCCTGCTTTTCTATCTTGGTCACAAACTCCCCCAGCTCAGCCTACGAGCAGCAAACACAAACAAACTAACCACAGCGTTATTTCTATTATTTCTGCGTTGCAACAACGCCGGTAAGGAAGCAATTGCTACGTTCAAGGCCCTTGCCGACTAGTTAAACAGTTTGGCTTCGTTTGTTGACCCACAGTCAGGGACCTCAAGTTCATTTTCCTGGCGCGACAGAAATGGTTGGACAGGTTTCATTTCACCTAATGCCGCTGTTCACCTATCAGTAAATATGTACCCTGGGAGCTAGGCAACTGTTGTGGGGTTGCATCCTGGGAAGGGTCAGAAGTGCGACCTTGGAGAGAACTCGATGCAAGCCTTAAGTATTTATATACATACTCAGGCTTCCTGTTCCCGACAACAGGGGTTAATGAATTACTTGTTTGCCGAACGACCAAATTTGGTAGTTAGCAGGGCGCATAGACTCTCTGTGTCTAGGTGCCCAGCTGCTTGTTTGCATAAGCCTATTAGCTTGGCCACCCTGCTGGCCTGCTTATGGTAAACCCACGTTAATGCCTTCTTATCTGCTTTCCCAACCAACTTACTCATTTCTACGTGCCTCACCACTCACTCCTGCTTGACTCACCACTCATGCCTGCTTGACTCGCCACTCTTCTCTGCTTGCCTCACCAATCTTCCCTGCTCAGGTACCATTGACAATTTTAATAGCCTGTACATCTAATCCGCTTATCAGCAGCATCGTCATTTGAACCACCTATTCAGCCACTGCACCCCCGGCCTCGCCTCATCTCCAGGTCTTCCTCATCTCTCCTCATCACCTCTCTCTCCTCCTCATAACTGCTTCATCTACTCACAAGTCACGCCTATTGGCTCGCTTGACCTACTACTCCACTCTGACTCATTCATTCGCATTATCCTCACTAACCTCTCGCCATGATTTCATCCATTCCACCCACCTACACACACATCATACCCACTAACCTTCACCAGGCTCACCCACCCTATCCACCAGCACCACCCACACATTCAACCCACCAGGACAACCCACTCATTCAGCCCACCTACAATGTCTAATCTCATTTTCTTGCACATACTCCTACATTGTCCCTTGACCTCAAACCAATCTTCACTCTTCCCCCTCCCCCTCTCTTCTGTACCAATCCAGATGGTCGTTCATCGTGTCATTATACCTTAATGCAGGTCCTTAATGCCTCTAGATAAACACACATCGGATGAGCCACACCAATGATAGTTCAGATTAACTTCAGCGATGATGTTCAAGACAGAGAAAATGGAGGAAAGGATTTCAGCTCAGCGGGAAGACAATGATAAAATAAACAGAGGTTCTCAACTATCGCTTGCGTTTGTGCTTGTCTGCCTCAGCTCTGCTTCAAGGTGCGTAAAGGCTAGACTCCAGGAGTAAAGCACTTGAGAATTCGCTCTTACGAGCAAGCCAGAGGGCGTGGCGAATGGAAAGCACAATTTAGATCGGGCTTCAGCCAGATCCTGTACACGGTGAGGCAGCAGACATGCAGCCTTCGCCAGTATGAACAGACTTTACAAGTAGGAGCAGACCCCACCTTGTCAGCCTACATTGTACTGACGAATCTGCCATGCAGACTGCATCAGAAAGCCGCAGATCTTCTTGTATGCCTACATCATAGTAAGGTACCAAACACACAGACCTCTCCAGGAGGAGCAGGGTCTCTCATCTATCAGTGTCATACTGATGAAGAAGCAGACATGCAGACCTCAGGATAAGCAGATCATTTTATCTGACCGCCTCGGAGTCTATCCATATATTATATATATAATACGAGGGTGGGGGGGGGAGGGTTTAGGTCCGGGATGAAGAAAGAATTGTTGATTTATTGACGGTTTAGAGAGAGTACGTCCAAAGGTATATTATTGTGGGTATGCTAAATTATTGTTATATGTCGTGAGTGTGTTTGTGTCTGTTTGTGTATAATGTTAGGAGTCTGTGTGTGTATGTCAAGTGTATGCAGCTCTTTGTGTGTGTATGTGTGTGTATTTTTGTCTATCGTGTGAGGGTGTGTGTGTATTTAGTGTTAGCGTATGTAGCATTTGTATGTGTGTGTTTGTATGTGTCTATCCGTTCTAGCGTGTACGGGTCTGTGTGTGTATGTTTCTGTCCTGAGTCGGAGTGTTTGTATGTGTCTATTATGTGAGTGCCTGTATGTGTATATTGAGTGTATGTGACTGTATGTGTATTTTGAGGGGTTGTGTATGTATTTATGCATGTGTGTATATTGTGAAAGTGTTCGTGATTGTATGCGGCTATAATGTGCGTGTGTATGTCAATCCTGTGAACATGTGTGTATGATTGTATGCGTATCGTGTGAGTGGGCGGGTGTATTTTACATTTGTAATTTATCTACGAGTAAGTGTGTGTGTGTATTATCGTGGACTCTTAAAGATGTATATACATGATAATATTTGTGTATGTATTTCCGACGATGCCTCTAAATGTGTATGTATAATTGCTTCGAGGTCTTGACGTTGGAGTTGTTCATTACAACTCTTAGTAACCAAATATATTGCAAGATTGCAAATCTTTTTCATTTTTTCCTTGCAAAATGTTGCAGGTGATCATCCAAAGAAAATTTGGAAGTCGTGATAGAAATCTATGTAACGGTTCTTGCTAACAGACACATGGGAGAGGTCTTTATTTCCAACCTAATGCCAACTACTTGGGCTGGACGGTCTCGGGTCATGCAGGTCGGCGTTCAATCCCCGACCGGCCAAGTAGTTGGGCACCATTCCTGTCCCCCGTGTCCCCTGTCCCATCCCAAATCCCTAACACGGCTGTAATGTCGGGTGAGATCGCCAGGGTTCGAATCCTGTCTGGTGTTAGAATTTGTATTCATCTTTCGCGGCAGTCGAGTTGAAAATTGCATAACCTAGATATCTTTATTCAAAGATAGGGTTCAAGATAATAAAAAAAACACTGTAGGCGTCTGCAACTTGCAATGATTACATCGTATAAGTAGGCGCGATGTTCTTTAAATAAATGCAATGTTGCTTAATTCAATGCTTAATAAAGAATGTAATGTTGCATAAATATATGAGTAATTAAAATCGTATTGTTGCTTAATTAAGTGCATACTAAAAATTGGGAAAGTGCCTAATTCCTTAATTAAAATTTTTGATGTTGCTTAAATAAATGCATACTTAAAAGTGTGATGTTAATTAATAAATGTATAATTAAAGTGTGATGCTAATTAAATGTATAATAAAACACAGAAAGACACACACACTCGCTTAAGAGCAAGTCATTTGCAAGGTATATCACACAATTTCAATGTTTATTATTTAACGCTAAACATTGCTTAAATATATGCAAGAATATTTCCTTTTCTGTGTTTAAATTTTCTCCAGCTCACTGCCATTTCCTGTCCATATTTGTTCTCTTGCTAGATTACCACGAATTATTTTTCTTCATAGAAATTTGAAACTCCTTAAATGTTCTGTTCAATTATTTTTTACTGTTGCTTTAAGATTTTAAACTGCCAGGCCTGCACCTGTTAAACAATTACACTATATTGAACATAATATAACCACCTGTTAAATAATAAAGCTTTATTGTACGTGAAAAAACACCTGCTAGACAATTACTATTCCATCCTTATTCTCAATAATATATTTATAAAACACATAGTAACAAAATATTTTTGTTTTTTGCTGTATAAAATATTCAAGAATTAGCAGTTGCAAGGCAAATTAGTCTTAAGGATGGTTAATAGTGCTTCTTGCAACAGTTAAAGCCCTTCCAAGCTTGTTTTTTTTGTACCTAAACTGAGGGCATCATCAGGCACAGTAACTTGCTGACACAATAGTGGAGTCGATTCTTGCTAGGCGGTGTTCGATCCCCTATGATCCAAGTTCCTACATTCCAATCTCATATCCCAGCTCCATGCCCTCATATCCCTTCCTTAGGGTTACAACTCAAATAAGATTTCGACTGAGATTTAACGTCACACAGGAAGTCGTTAAGCGCGTTGAACATAACCTTACCGAAGACTTCATACGTCATAATTGCTCAAATACCGCGTAAGGCTAAATGAGCTTAGTGGGCTTATATTTTATATGTGATTATATCCCTGCCCCAAAAGTGAAAATGGCTGCAAGTTAAAGAAGACGTGTTCATTGATATCTTTCTTGTCCGGGATTTGAAGCAAAGGACCGTCGGTTGCAAGCCAGTAACGTAGACTATTGCGCCACTGGGTAAAGTAGGCGATTAATAACACATGAATTTACATATATTTAATCCAGAATGATACGAGTTTAGAGCAGGACTATCCAACTGTTGGCCTGAAAGACATGATCTTGTTCAACTAATAAACAAACAACATGTATTAATGCACGGTCGGATCACAACCATATGGACCAGGGTTCAATCCCCGGACAGGGCGAGACGTGTCGGTATAGCTCCTTAAATCTGAAAGCCTCTGTTTACCTAGCAGCCAATTTATACTGTGAATCAAGGCGTCTGTTGTGGGTTGCATCTGCTGGAAGATAGATTTGTGGGAGGGAAAGATCTTTATATATGCCCAGCAGACTTCCTCTCCCTAAGAATAGGAAACCAAAATACAACAGAAAAGAATAAAATTACGTTATTGTGACCTATTCTCTGTTTTTGTATAGTGTTCCGGTCGGCAAACATCGGGAACGACAGTGTTATCGAACCTCAGATATCAGGCAGAATATCTCAGAGGAACTCTGAGGTTTTCCGACGTTTCATTCCATATCAATCCTGGCAACCTTATATTTGCTGAGAAACTTAGTGAGAATTCCCAGAACATCTCTTGCTGTGATGATCCATAATTGCTTAGCCACAGGAAATTTAGTGTACTATCTAAGTTGTGCTTGAAAGGGAGGTTGAGCTTCGGTTCTCTCGTCCCGCCTCTCAACTGTCGATCAACTGGTGTACAGGTTTCTGAGACTATTGGGCTCTATCATATCTACATTTGAAACTGTGTATGGAGTCAGTCTCCACCGCATCACTGCTTAATGAATTCCATTTCACAACTACTCTGACACTTAAAAAGTTCTTGCTAATGTCTCATTTGGGTACTAAGTTTCCACCAGTGTCCCCCTTGTTCGTATTCCTCCCATGATAAATAATTTATCTCTTTCTATCCTATCAATTCCTCAGAGAATTTTATCGGTGGTAATCATATCTCCCCTAACTCTTTTGTTTTCCAGTGACGCCAGGTTCAATTTCTGTAAACTTTCCTCGTAATTCATACCTCTCAGTTCTGGGACTAGCCTGGTGGCATACCTCTGAACTTTCTCTTTCTCAGTCTTGCATTTGGCTAGGTGTGGTCAAAGTATACCTAGGTATGATTGGATTTCTCGGTGCAGCATTATACTCTAGCATTGGTCTGGCATATACCAGATTCTGAATGATTTCGTACACAAGTTTCTAAAGGCAGTTCGTATATTGGCCAATCTAGCATATGCCGCTGATGATATCATGTTTATGTTGCATTCAGCGTATCGGTTCGGTGTAATGTCAAACCCCCTATGTGTTAGGTGATCCACAGCCTTGTCATATAAATTGTTAACCACTATGTCATGGATAATACCGTTCATGTCGAAGTGACACCCTTGAGAATGCTCAAAGTTCCAGTTGGGCAGCAGATAGGTCCTCCAAAATCATTCCATTTTAAGGGGTATTGGTGGCTCAGTAGGTCGAGCTGCAGCCTGCGGATTTTGTGGTCTTCCGTTTGAGGCTCCGATTGTCTGGACGAATGAAATATATTGAATATGGCTGAGAGAGATAGATCAATGATCTAGCATAACTCTTCTTCTTTATTTCGTGCATTCTTCTTTACCTGAGAACGAGGTTGATAAATTAGTTTTCCAAAAGTCATTTTAGAGTTTTATGGGATTAAGTGCTACGTTTCGTTGACGCTGTCAACATTTTCAAGGGCGGAGGAGAATGAAGTGAATGAAAATTAGCTTGGTTACAGCATATGAAAACAAGAATAGATGGGATGAAATAAGGTGCATGGCCCAATAGGTCCTCCGTACTTCCTTTGTTCATATTTCTTATGCAGAAATTCCCAAACAGGACACCAAAGACGGTAACCCATCCATGGAGACACCATTTGCAATAGGTGTCTCGGATCTTAGGAAGGGGCCCTCTTTAGTACATGATTTGAGTAAGTGCTTAAACTAGTTTTCAACAGTAACTCCAATATATATATATATATATATATATATATATATATATATATATATATATATATATATATATATATATATATATATATATATATATAGCGAGTGTGTTATAAAATAGATAACACATATATAGAAGTAAGAGAACCCTGTGCTACAAGCCTGCGACACGTGTTCCATTAAAATTTATCAGATAGGAGAATGTGTAAATATTTTCACCCACGAAGAGAAGAGACGGAGAGAAGGGAGGATTATTCTCTATTCCTTCTTAGTTTAACTTTTATTTCAGATTCTACACAATTATTATACAAGTAAATAAACAGGTAACGGGAGAAGTTTCCAGTATATGAAATTTACTGCAATTTCAGCACCTGGAAATTCATATTATGATCAATATGAAAATGTTTGTTTACAAGATTCTTCTGTGGAGTTGGCTACGGCATTTACCCACAACACAGGATTCTGGGTTCGATCCCCGTGCTGGACAGAGATTGTTAGGCACGTTTCCATTCACCTGACACCTGTGTTCACCTAGTAGTAAATAGGTAACCGTGAGATGCAGAACTGTCTTAGGTTGCATTTTGGTTAAGGCATCAGTAACTGGCTTTTTTGACAGGCTTCGTATCCTCAACAATATCAAAGCACAACTTCAATGAAAAGAGAAATTTGCATTCTTGCTAACTCAGTGCCTCCATCAAATACAAAAATGTTCCCGTAAAAGTGCTTTCGGCAGACAAAATCCAAAATATAAACCACATCTTTGAATAAACCTGACTCTACTTGCATCCTGTTCCACCCACGCATCCTGATTCCCGCTATACGTGAGAGAACTACTTGCCCTTGCGATAGGGGGGTTTCTTGTCGTTCATTTCCTCACTTCTGTCACGCTAACAGGTGCTCACAAGGCATGGTCAGGTCTTTATCTCTTGATGTAAGATAAGAGAGAGTAGCAGGCTCGCCTATCTTTCTCTGGTGGGCTATTTACGTCCACCTCAGAAGGCTGACTTTAAACCTGAACATGATTGAAGACTAAACTCTCATTGTATATACACCGAGAAGCAGCAGAATACACAGCACGGCATGTGTGTGTGTGTGTGTGTGTGTGTGTGTGTATCCTTTGCCTGCAAAGTCATGCTTAGATCATTAAGGACAGAGAGCAGTGTCCAGATCGACCCACTCGCTCAGGGTCAAATCACCACACTGCTGCCCGGACCTACCTCGCCCTTCTATTTATACCCTCCAGACGTCAGCCATGTGTACAGGGGATGTTTTGCTTAGCTGCACCATTCCACATCAAAATTTAAAAAACATCATTTTATGCACAAAACATCGATTTATCCACATGTTATGCACTTTGCGCAAAAATTGCATAGACAAAACTAGTATTATTCGACGCTAATATTAGAGAAACGGTATTTAAAACGTTTTTGCATTGCATTGTAGTTAAGACGTATTAGTAACGTGTTTTAAAAGGTTAGATTAGGCTAATATATAATGAATTAGTTCATTCCTAAGAGGCACTGCCCGGAAGAGACTATAGCACCGTCAACCAGTGAATAAGTACCATTGATCAACGACGTTTTAGTATCAAAATAGTAACTGTTTTGTGGCACTGAAATCCCTTTTAATTTTCTCGGCCTATCTCTCCCATCGAATTGTACAGTCAGAATAGTCTTGTGGTATAGTACTG
This sequence comes from Procambarus virginalis, assembly GCA_020271785.1. Lineage (NCBI taxonomy): Eukaryota > Metazoa > Arthropoda > Malacostraca > Decapoda > Cambaridae > Procambarus > Procambarus virginalis. The sequence goes on from WNGS01164437.1 coordinate 61,166,576, forward strand.
GATACGCTAAGGTGCATGGAGCCCTGGCTGTCTGGGTTCGAATCCTTCAGGGGAGAGGAGTTTTCGGTTCTTATTGGCTTGCAGACCATTCAAGCATCTTCGCATTTGTGTTAGTTATCTGTGTCTAGCTAATCAACTCAGGAGAGTCACAAATGCCTCTCTCTCTCTCTCTCTCTCTCTCTCTCTCTCTCTCTCTCTCTCTCTCTCTCTCTCTCTCTCTCTCTCTCTCTCTCTCTCTCTCTCTGAGCAAAACTAACCCACATATTTGTGAGTAAATATAACTGAACTCAGAGCACACAAATGCCGCTTTCAGTAAGAATCTGACCCCTGTGAAGGCTAGAGATGAAAGACCAGCCTCAGTGACTAGTATCTGAAACTTGGTTTCATAGTCATTTTTCTTTTGTTTAGTAGCCTTTGTCTTTAGAGATAACCATTTATATTTTTTTCTTATTTTCTTGTTATACAGGCATAGATTGTTGACTCCTGTTAGCAGGCTGAGAAAGGCCATTCACATAGGCCATGATTAGTCCAACCACTAGAGTTTCCTTGGCCACGTCCCATCAGCTGGTTAACATCCAGGTAGAAAATTATTATTGCTGTTTGAGCAATGGCGAACAGTTAAGGTTTGGCACCAAGTCAATCCTCTCTGGCTAGGACTCGAACCCAGACCCAATCGCTCCAGAGGCGCGGAACGAGTGTGTTCCCCTTGATACGACGAGCTAGATCTTCTTCTTCTTGAGGTTATCTTGAGATGATATCGAGGCTTAGTGTCCCCGCGGCCCGGTCCTCGGCCAGGCCTCCACCCCCCAGGACGCAGCCCGTGACAGCTGACTAACTCCCAGGTACCTATTTACTGCTAGGTAACAGGTGCATCATGGTGAAAGAAACTCTGCCCATCGTTTCTTGCCGGCGCCTGGGATCGAACCTGTGACCACAGGATCACGCGTCCAGTGTTCTGTCCGCTCAGCCGCCGGCTCCCCAGATAACCATATTTTAGGAACAATTGACCCCATCTCTCTATAGGTTTAAGAAGTGTTCACCCTGGAAACACAAACCGTAACTGTCTCTATTATCCGCTTGTTACAACTCGTAATAAAGTTGTTACATCTTGGCTTAACGTGTTTATGGCGTATTAGAACGTTGTTACAACTTGCTATATTGGTTGTTATAACTGATTAGGTGTTAAAACTTGTTCGAACGTTGTACAAACGTCGTAGTTTCGGTGTGTGTTTGGCGGGTGCAATCTGCGGCAAGCTAATTCGCCAATCAAGCATGTCATCAATCAACATTATTCCACGTGACCGAAAACATGGTAATCAAAACAAAACACATAATTATATAACTCTTGACACAATAAATAACACACGTAGAAGCAAGAGATCAAAATTTAATCTTCAATTTCTCTACCGAGACCTTCTTATACAGGAATTAAAGGTGTTCAGGACAAAACAAAAATCTTTACACAGATGAGCTTAAGGTGTAGTGAGGGTGAGCGTGGTACAGTTGACCTTAAGAGTTTAGGCAGTGATAAAGTCCCGTCTTCCGCGGCCAAAAAGAGATATTCAAATTGGGTTGTGTTGCAATCATAGCCCGGCTCGAAGACCATACTTTCACTCAAACTTGCTTTTGATTCGGCATAACCAAGGACGAACGTTCTTGATGACTATTGTGTTGAGCAAACGACATACTAGAAATTGAAGAGACGACGATGTTTCGGCCCGTCCTAGACCATTCTCAACGTCGTCGTCCCTTCAATTACTAGTGTGTGGTTTGGTCAACATGTTTCAGCCGCGTTATTGTGACTCATCATTTGCACGAATGACTATTATGATCAAAACAAGTGACGTCTTGCCCTATTCTAATATGTCTTCGGCATCACTAATCAATTTGTTCTGCTCACGTATTTTTCTGTGCTCCTAAACGATTAAATATGCATATTTGCTCCTGTGTTTATATATATATACCTGCTTCCTTAGCTAATGTATATTTGGCAGTTTTCCAGGCAAGGATTTTCCCATGCATCAGGAGTATCTAAAGGGATTTATTCCCCTAGTTATTATTTATTGTTACTCTGTTCTCTCTACCAATAGAAAACTTATTCAGTTATATATAACACTAACTCTCACAAGGTTAGTTACTAGAACAAGATCTATGGGGCAGCCAAACAAGATTGGTCATTTGTATTTATTGAGGTTATCTTGAGATGATTTCGTGGCTTGGCGTCCCCGCGGCCCGGTCCTCGACCAGGCCTCCTTTTTTGTTACACATTCCTAGGAAGCAGCCCGTAGCAGCTGTTTAACTCCCTGGTGCCTATGTACTGCTGATTGAACAGTGGCATCATGGTGAAAGAAACTCTGCCCATTTGTTCCCGCCACCGCCGGGGATCGAACCCGGAACCTTATGACTACGAATCCCGAGCGCTGTCTACTCAGCCGTCAGGCCCCTTATTGAAAGATCCGTCCACTGGCTGGGACAGACATAAAGAAGTTCAAGGCTTTATATCAAAGACTGAAAGCTTGCTTAAGGTACAATAACAGAGGTGAGTAGCCCCACCTCTGGTAGTTTCTTTACTAAGTTGCAATTGCCTCTTGCTATTGCAGCCAGTTTACTGGAGGTATTCAAAAGGTGTGTATAGTTTACTGTTAGGGTAAACAGAGGCATCAGATGTGAGGTATCGTGGTCAAACATCTCACCTTGCTCGGAAGTTTAACCTCAAGATCATTCGGGTGTGAGGTTATTGCGAGGATAACTTCACTACAGGCTTCTTCAACGTGCGTGTGTGCGTGTATACTCACCTAGTTGTGCTTGCGGGGGTTGAGCTCTGGCTCTTTGGTCCCGCCTCTCAACCGTCAATCAACAGGTGTTCAGGTTCCTGAGCCTATTGGGCTCTATCATATCTACACTTGAAACTGTGTATGTGTGTGTGTGTGTGTGTGTGTGTGTGTGTGTGTGTGTGTGTGTGTGTGTGTGTGTGTGTGTGTGTGTGTGTGTGTGTGTGTGTGTGTGTGTGTGTGTGTGTGTGTGTGTGTGTGTGTGTGTGGTGTGTGTGTGTGTGTGTGTGTGTGTGTGTGTGTGTGTGTGTGTGTGTGTGTGTGTGGGTGTGCGTACGTGCGTGTGTTTGCGTCTGTGCACGCCACTAGAATTCACAAGTTAACATTACAATGAAAACAGACGAAGGTCAGGCAATCTTGGTACTCGCTTCTCTTCCACACTGACGTTGGGTGTAATCTTTACTACTTTTACGTCGAGTTGAAAGAAAACTTCAGTAACTTATGACCGACCAAGACAATATTCGTGATGGTAACACTGGGCACAGATCTTGCTCTTGACACCATCTCTCCTCCCTCTCCATCTCCCTCCCTCCATCTCATTCCAAACTCCATCACAATAATTTCATAAATTTAGACAGGTCCAACTTTCAAAGCAAAATATAGCTATCAAGCTCATCATAAAATATTAACATAGTAACATATATAAATATTCTTTGTTTTTATGTCTTATCGAGACACTTATCCACTCATTGTGTTAGCTTATGATATTTCCCTTCCCAGTTATAGAGATTTTAAGATCCTGCTCAAGATGTCTTTAGAGTAAACTTTCTTGGAGTGAAATTAAAACAGTGTTGGTAGTAACGGGATCTAATTCCAGTTGCTCTGTAGTTTTCGACCTTATATATGCAGTCATTTAGATGAAAGCTGTTTACTCAGACAATTCCTTGTTCACATGGTTGGTCAATTCAGTTACGTGGTATATGAACAGGAGACGTGATGTAGGTTCGAACTTACTCGGTGGGGTGTTCTCACGCACACGCGATAGTGACTAAACTACGACCATGCAACCATTGGAGTTCCACGGAACCCTGGGCTGCAAATCCAATCAGTTTTTTTAGGATTTCCACGGATTTTCTAATTGATGCTGTCACATTAGTGTGATTACTCTCTGTGTACAAAATATTGCATACATTGCAACCATATTTTTGCTCAGTGTTTTCAATAAGCAGGTGTTGAATAAACTGTACGAATTAAAAAGCAAAACGGATATACCCACTGAGAGGTGTAACTCATTTCTTGGTGTATATATACTGAGGAGTTTGATTTAGACTTTTTTTTTAGTTGCTTTTGTTAGTCATGCCTGTGTCACCTCTTGGGTGGCTTAATCTTCATCAATCAATCAATTTTAGTCCTAGACTAAAGCGAACTCTTTTTAAACCTGGACTCGAGCTTTTATAGGATAGCTTTAGTGTTTCTGGTTATCATAAGCTGTTTCTGGTCCTTATAAGTTGTTTCTGGTCATCTTATGCTGTTTATCGTCATTTTAAGCAGTTCCTGGTCACTATGCTCCATACCATCGTAAGGTATTCCTCATCATCTTAAGCTGTTCCAGTCATCTTCAGTTGCTCAAAGTTATTCTGAATGGTGTCTGGACATCTTAAACTCTTCCAGGTCATCTTGAGCAGTTACAAGTCATCATGAACTGTTTCAGGTCATCTTCAACTGTTCCTGGCTACCATAAGTTGTTCCAAGTCATCATATGCCTCTCCAGATCATCTTGACCAACTCCAGGTTGTCATGAACAGCTCCTGTCGTATAGAGTAACAGATCGTCTTAACAGGCTCCAGGTAGTTTCAGCAATTCCAGGTCGTTTTTGTCAGCTCCAGGTCGTCTTGAGATGCTTCAGGTCATTCTCATTGATTAAGGCTGCTGAACTCTCCAGATGTTCAGGGAAAACTTTGCTTTTAGACAATTATGTTTTTACAGCTGCTGCTGGTATGTTTTGCTCAGTATATGTAGAAAAACTTATTGTAGTCATCGTGTATGAAATGGAAACAAGTGCACACGTACACACACACACACACAAACCACAACACACACACACACACACACACACAACACACACACACACACCACACACACAACAAAGGCACCTATACCAGCTCAGAGGTCACATTCCAAGGAAAGGCGTGTACGGCTCCCCTTCTTCAGTTGTCCTCAAGGGTACCACTCCACCTTCAACCTGTTGGTCCACCTTGTTGGCCTGTCTTCTACTTCCTTGGCATGGTTGCTTCTGTCTCTCACGTTCAGCTTCTTACTTATTCTTCTCTTGCTTAACAGCCTACTTCATTCCAAATTGCAAAAAACATACCTCATGAAATAATGAGTCTCTGTGGTCAGGCTTCAGATGAGCTGATGAAGGATGACATCTCTTAAGTGACAGTTTCAGTAAAAAATTCAGAATCATTCCAATACACCAAAAAGGCCAGTGATGATAGAAATAAATAGGTTGAAAGGGGAAAAGGACGAATGAGAAAGGAGAGCAAAGTGGGAGGAATGGATTAATAGGGAGATTGCAAAGAAGAGAAATGGAGTCACCAAGAGAGGAAGAGGGAGTGAGAAGGAATATAGGCTAAGGTTAAGAGGAACTGGGTGACAGACCGAACAGTCCTTGTACACAGATGTTGTATACCCTTGTTGGCCCCCCGGACCTTAGGCGTGGTCCACTCTCTCTCTCTCTCTCTCTCTTTCACTTTGTGTGTGTCCCCCCCTCTCTGTCTGTGTGTGTGGTGTGTATCTGTCTTCCTTCTGTGTCTATCTCTCTTTGAGTCTCTGTTTCTCCCTCGTTGTGTTCGTTTCTCTTTGTGTGTCTCTCACCTCATTTTAAAACTATAATAGGGTTCTTGATAAACTAAATCTCATTTTTTTTAAAATATATTCATATTAAATTTTATAAATATAGCTTGAAATTTAATTTCAGAAATATACAGTATAGCAGAGGGAGCATATTTGCTGGGAATTTGGTATATAACAATGAATCAAGCTAAAGTACATTTAATAAATAAAATAAAGATTTAGCTTTTACAAAAGTAAAGTGAGTTAAAATAGTGATATCTAAAATAAAACAAATTAAAATTATAATAATATATATATATTATATATATATATATATTAAATTATATATATTATATATATATATATATATATTATATATTCTCAAAGGCAGAATCAAGTTTTGTACAATTAAGGACTTGAAAAAAACTCGAAAATTAATTAGTGAAAACCTGGAACAAGACA
>WNGS01164437.1:61182811-61194679 GCA_020271785.1 Procambarus virginalis
TGCTCTCTGCACATGCACCGAAGACACTGAATTATTTGTAGACTTGGAATGCGGATCTGTTTATAACGATTGTTTTTTAAACGATTTGGTCATGCGAATACACATGGAAACAGTTTATCAATATGACAAACAAACAGACAGAGAGAGAGAGAGAGAGATTATATATATTTTTTTTAAGAGAGAGAGAGAGACAGGGAGACAGAGACTGATAGAGAAACAAACAATAATGGATTCAATAAAGATACAAAGTATTTAAAATTATAAAAAGTGGATTATAAGATCAATTTTAAAACATATTTATAGATGCATGAAAGCGTCCTAACTGGACATTGCACACTTAAAACAATGCTGTTTCCTCATATCCGGAGCCAGATACAATGTTGAAATTGGTCTGAAACTGCCCCGGAAATCCTTTTTACAAAATAGTGACGAGCTGAACCCTATCTATATACTTCATCGACTACACAGAAGTGTCCGGGTATCTCTCTCTCTTTCTCCCTCTCTCTTCCCTGTTCCGCCTGGCCTCTCCCTCCCTCTCTCCTGTTTCCTCTTCTTGTCTCCTTCTATCACACTTTCGTGTTCCCTCTGCCTCTTTCTTCTCCTGCTTCCTGTTCTCCCTCCCACTGGGAAAAAAATGGTTCCTGTAAAATTCAATCAATATATATATATATATATATATATATATATATATATTATATATATATATTATATATATATATATATATATATATATATATATATATATATATATATTAATCATCACTATTTTTAAAATACATTTTCTGGGCAGTTTCAGGTCAATTTCAATATTGTGTCATGCTCCGGATATGAAGTAACAACAGTGTTAAATATTGTTCAGGGTGCCTCCATGCGTCTATAAATATGTTATAAGATTGATCATATAATTCTTTTTTTATAACTTTAAATACTTTATCTCTCTCTCTCCTCTCTCTCTCTCCTCTCCTCCTTCGCTCTCTCTCTCTTCTCTCTCTCTCTCTCTCTCTCTCTCTCTGCTTATCTGTCATATTGATAAACTGCTCACATGTGTATTCAGATGACCAAATCATTTCTAAAAGAATAATCATTATGAAGGGATCCGCATTCCCCGCTATACAAAGCAGATTTAAGTCACCCTAGCAGGAGAGGATGAAGCCTCTATCACAACTCTTAAGAACTCATTAATCTTGTTTCTCTGCCACATCCGGGTTCTATTTAGCGCTTTCAATTTGTTTAAGTGTGAGGATATATATATATATATATATATATATATATATATATATATATATATATATATATAATATATATACATATATATATATATATATATATATATTGGCAATTTAGTACATCACCTTAGTGACGGTTTGAACGCCTGAGTGGATAGTCTGCTTAGAGTAGCACGTGAAACTTATGAAATATTACGTAACACGTGCGGGGTATGGGGCATCACGTTACACGTGAGATGAATGACGGTGGGTGGAGAGGGATCCATTTCCTCAGACACCCATAAAGATGTCACCAATTTAAAAATGACGAAAACAAATTTATCAGGCACAGATATATACCAATTCTTCTCTCCTCTACGTCAAAAAACATAACATGACACATTTATGTATATTTTTAATATTTATCTTGTGTTATTATCAAAAGTGAAAGGCTGGATTTTTTTTATTTTGGTAGCATTAGAAGGGGCTCGTTACCTAACAAGGCAATCAGTAATGGGATTGTCTTCAGCTCACGCAGCATATAGAACGTTTATATTCATGAATACTTAATGAGGCTTTAATGTCCAGGGTTCGGTTCCCATGCTGGTGGAGGGGGGATGAATGGGGGGGGTGTGGGAGGGAGGGGCGTTTAGCCTCGATAGCTTTCACTACTTTATTATTAAAGAATTGTCAATTGGATGCACCAGTCACTCTGTTGCATGCAGAGTTCCTATTGCAATTAGTTTCTTCAGACACATCTGATAGAGCACGTATTGATTATCTGATTAATTGACCTTCGTCATTACCCTGTACGACATCAACACTTTTCTGTCAAGATTCTTTATATATATATATATATATATATATATATATATATATATATATATATATATATATATATAATACCACTCTGTGCCCATTATTAACCATTTATCATTATTATTAACTATCATTATTTAACGTGATCTTCACCGCGCTTAAACCTCCCACATCGAAATTTTTCCTGTTAAGAAACTTTAATTTTGACTTGTCCTGTTTCCTAACTTATATATAATTCACATTTCGGAAATATTTAAGCAGTATTTGTAGTGTGTGAATGTAAATGTGCTCAAAAGAAAATCTGGCGAAATAACCAACAATTTTTCCCAATTTCGTCAGATATAAATCGTTAGCAGCGTTGTTTGGGAAACAGTAACGAAAACGAGCAACGCGGACAATAACGTGAGGATTACGACCCCAAACATATGGTTTTGTCGCCATAAATTTGATGAGAAATCGTTGGATAACGCGCAAGGTTCATGCTGGATAGACCAACCCCCATTGTCACGAGAGTGTATTCACCTAGTTACTCACGTAGGTTTGCGGGGGTTGAGCTCTGGCTCTTTGGTCCTGCCTCTCAACCGTCAATCAACTGGTGTACAGGTTCCTGAGCCTATTGGGCTCTATCATATCTACACTTCAAACTGTGTATGGAGTCAGCCTCCACCACATCACTTCCTAAAAATAGTGTGTCAATATTGCGTGCTTCCTTCTATTTATTGTCCTCGTGCTTAACACGAGGCATTGATTATTGTCCTTTCGACTATATTGATCGATAATCGAATATTGTCATCATGTTAAACTAAGTGATAAGGTCTTTATTTAATAATAACGGCATCTAAGATACTTGAGATAACATGCGCTTAAGAAAATTGTCAGAAGCATTGAAAATATACATAAAATGACTATGATTACATAGTCTTTTTTCTTAGTCAAAACTACTCACTCTCTTTAAGCGGTCACTTACGTGAGTGAGCACTGTTCAAGCTGCCACTTCTGTGAGTGAACACTGTTCAAGCTGCCACTTCTGCGAGTGAGCACTGTTCAAGCTGCCACTTCTGTGAGTGAACACTGTTCAAGCTGCCACTTCTGCGAGTGAACACTGTTCAAGCTGCCACTTCTGCGAGTGAACACTGTTCAAGCTGCCACTTCTGTGAGTGAACACTGTTCAAGCAGCAAGTTCTGCGAGTGAACACTTTTCAAGCAGCAAGTTCTGCGAGTGAACACTGTTCAAGCTGCCACTTCTGTGAGTGAACACTGTTCAAGCTGCCACTTCTGTGAGTGAACACTGTTCAAGCTGCCACTTCTGTCAGTGAACACTGTTCAAGCTGCCACTTCTGTGAGTGAACACTGTTCAAGCTGCCACTTCTGTCAGTGAACACTGTTCAAGCTGCCACTTCTGTGAGTGAACACTGTTCAAGCTGCCACTTCTGTGAGTAAACAGTGTTCAAGCTGCCACTTCTGTGAGTAAACACTGTTCAAGCTGCCACTTCTGTCAGTGAACACTGTTCAAGCTGCCACTTCTGTCAGTGAACACTGTTCAAGCTGCCACTTCTACGAGTGAACACTGTTCAAGCAGCAAGTTCTGCGAGTGAACACTGTTCAAGCAGCAAGTTCTACAACACAACACCTCACCAACCCCATTAACAGTGATGTATTACTAGAAAAACTAAACTCCACTCGTTATGAACACAATAAACCAATTTGTTATTGTATTTCGTAAATGACAGGCCTCAAGTGACAGTTTTAACTCGTTAATCACCTACGTTAACCAAAGCCCTTCACCAAATGACTATTATTTCAGCAGTTTTATTAAGAGCAATTGCCACCGAATGTTTGCACAATCGACTTGAGAATGGTCCAGGACGGACAGAAACGTCGAGGTCCCTTCACCTTCTAGTGTGTGGTCTGGTCAACATGCTTGCACGAAGTAGTGTTAAACAGTTCAAACCTCGTTCACAACAATAGCAAGTTCATAATTCGTAATATGCACCAATGCTACACATGTTCAAAGTTCTAAAAAAATGAGATCTATTGATTTGTCATCAATCTATGCTGTGCTTGATTGCACTTTTGAAGGTGTGTTGATTATTGATTGTACTTTTGAAGATGTGCTGATTGTACTTTTGAAGGTGTGTTGATTGTACTAATGAAGTCATTTATTTTTTCCGTCGTGTTTATATATATTTTCACATTACTCATCACGTGTTAATTTTTATTTTTAATTCAAACACTCACACACACACACACACACACACACACACACACACACACACACACACACACCACACACACACACACACACACACCCACACACACACACACACACACACTTTTTTTAGTGTCAGAGTGGTTGTTAGTTAGTAAATGGAATGGAGTTAGTAAATGGAATGCACTAGGAATTGATGTGGTGGAGGCTGACTCCATACACAGTTTCAAATGAAGATGTGATAGAGCCCAGTAGGCTCAGGAATCTGTACACCAGTTGATTGACAGTTGAGAGGCGGGACCAAAGAGCCAAAGCTCAACCCCCGCAAGCACAATTAGGTGAGTACAATTAGGTGAGTACACACACACAAACACACACACAAACATAGTTGGGAGCCTCGATTCCCGCACGAGGCAAAAACAAATGGGCAAAGTTTCTTTCACCCTGAATGCCCTTGTTACCTAGCAGTAAACAGGTACCTGGGAGTTAGTCAGCTGTCATGGGCTGCTTCCTGGTGTGTGTGTGTGTGTGTGTGTGTGTGTGTGTGTGTGTGTGTGTGTGTGTGTGTGTGTGTGTGTGTGTGGTGTGGGAAAAAAGTAGTTAGTAAACAGCTATTAGGTGAGTACACACACACACACACACACACACAGTCAGCCACACCTGGAGTCAGCCTCCACCACATCACTGCCTAATGCATTCCATCCGTTAACTACTCTGACACTGAAAAAGTTCCTTCTAACGTCCCTGTGGCTCATGTGGGTACTCAGTTTCCACGTGTGTCCCCTGGTGGTACGCGAACAAGGGGACACAGGTGGAAACTGAGTACCCAATCAGCCACAGGGGCGTTAGAAAGAACTTTTTCAGTTTCAGAGTAGTTAACAAGTGGAATGCATTAGGCAGTGATGTGGTGGAGGCTGACTCCATACACAGTTTCAAATGTAGATATGATAGAGCTCTATCATATCCCAGTAGGCTCAGGAATCTGTACACCAGTAGATTGGCGGTTAAGAGGCGGGACCAAAGAGCCAGAGCTCACCCCCAGCAAGCACAACTAGGTAAGTACATTGTCTTATGTGTATATTATATATAATATATATACGATAAATCCGATAAATACCAATCCTGGTATTTATTGGACTTCTGTTTTCCGGCTTAGTGGGTGTGCGCGCGCACGCGCGAGCATGCTTGCAGAGATACAGGTGTGTTCGTTTGCTTGCGTGTGTGGCTGCCAACGCCTACTTTTATGCCTGCTACGAGGGCTCAACAGTGATGTATATCACTGTTCACTTGGACACCTTGTAAGAACTTGTTCCGTTCTCCAGTCTTCCTTGAAAGTCTGAGACTATAGTCTCAGGGTCAAAATACTGGTGCTTTAGGGGAAATTAAAGCACTGAAAATTTACACTTCCTCGAAATGATGAGTATCTGGCTTATTAAGTAAACCTGATACTTACTTACTTACTAGTAAGTTTTGCAAGCTTCTCGTTAGGACTAACCACATCGAATATGACAATTGTTAAATTGTCACACAACAAGTTTACGACATTGGCATTTGAACTTGTTGACACTTCTTTCTCTGATATAAATATAATGTCTTTCGTTTTGGTCAATAAAAGCTCTGTACATTACAGATAATTTGTGTTATGAGTTGTATAAAATGACTTGTAAATATGTCTGTTAAAAGGAACGAACCATTAGGTAACACTAACATTGCTGTGAAAGTAGGCATCCATCCCAATCGTGTAAAAATTATGAAGTTTCAGTCCGTCCTGGAAATTAGTTACAATAAATTTCAAGGACTTCACGTGTAATGAAGTAAATTATTTAAAATTAAAATCGTACACAAGAGCATTGAATTATCTCCTTAATTCACGATCTTTCTCGTCCGTATTAAATCTCATGAAATGTTAAATAACTCCAATAATTAACATGTTTAACTGCGTTAGATCAAGGTTGTAAAAACAAAGAGTTAAACTAAATAAATATCAATATTAGCATAACTAGTACGATGCCTCATTCGGACCTTAGTTTTCTAGGTCAGAAGTCAAAAAAAAGTCTTTATGCCCATCTTGATACCGAAGTAATTAAGAGTTTATAGCTCTGTTTACATACGATCCATCCAGAGGGACGACAAAGGTGCTTGCCAAGTCTTAACCAAGCTTCATGTCGCTCTAACACCTCGAGAGAAAGTCTGAAAACGACTTCAGGTTGTTATAGTAAAAGTTAAGGAGAACCAAGTGAGATTCAATGGGGAAACGGTAACACATTTGCAGGCGATGAGTCACAATAACGTGGCTAAAGTATGTTGACCAGACCACACACTAGAAGGTGAAGGGACGACGACGTTTCGGTCCGTCCTGGACCATTCTCAAGTCGATTGTGTGGTAACACATTGTGTGACAACTGAGTTAAAGTTATTTGAAACTGAATGAAAGTTATATAGATTGGGTTGTGGGTGAAAACATTTCTTAAATGTTAATTGCTGAGTGATAGACTGGGAAGATATGTTTCGTGCGTATATACAGTCTATTGGGGCGAAAAATATTGCCTGAAGTCTACCTATATCTTCACGAAGAACAATAATCTCGAACATTTGATGGGTGAATAATATACCTCATAAATGTGTTACCATTTGGGTAGAAGTATTTCTGGATCATTATCACATTCGAGAGACGGTTCACAACAGCTAATGCAAGGGGATTAAACTGAGAGAGAGAGAGAGTGAGAGAGAGTGAAAGAAACATGCAGATAGGAAGAGACATACCGACAAAGTCACAGAAACAGCACACACACACACACACACACACACACACACACACACACACACACACACACACACACACACACACACATACACCACACACACACACACACACACAGGTGGAAACTATGTGCCCAAATGAGCCACAAAGATATTTTTTTAGAGAACTTTTTTAGTGTCAGAGTGATTGACAAATGGAATGCATTAGGCAGTGATGTGGTGGAGGCTGACTCCATACACAGTTTCAAGTGTAGATATGATAGAGCCCAATAGGCTCAAGAACCTGCACACCTGTTGATTAACAGTTGAGAGGCGGGACTAAAGAGCCAGAGCTCAACCCCCGCAAGCACAATTAGGTAAGTACACACACACAACTAGCCAGACAGACAAGGACATAGCAAGAAGGTATAATTCATTCCGAACAGATAACCTAACAGAGAGAATAGAAAAAATGAGAGAGAATCCAATCTAAAGCCCCTAAATAATATACTCCCATACATGAGACCTCCGCTCTCAACCCTGTGTTTACAGATCGTTGTATGACAACAGACAAATCTCTGACCTGACACAAATCACTGGTTAATAAATGCGTGTCAGCAGTGAATGACAAATGCTGGTGAATGATCCCGTTATTTACCAGAACGTGTAGTACAAGTCTTCCTATTTGTACTTGGCTGGATAGTGATCTGTTCAGGGATAACACTTACTCATAGTGGGGGTGGGGGGAGGTGTTCTAGGCTGATATATATTTTGTTTTTATACATATCTAGTAGTATATGGTGTACATGTGTCTGTTTCACGTGCAATATGTTCATGTGTCTGGTTCACATAATGTGGCGTACATGTGTGTCTTTCATACATGGGTACACGTGTCAGGTTACCATATATGACACAGTACATGGCTACCACATAAGCTGTCCTAGTATATAATTGTATATATATGTATAAAGACATATAAGGCTCACGTGTAGCTAAGACATGGAGAATGATGTCATTGACATATACCTGGATAGACGCAGCAGGTGTACGAGTGGAAATAATATACATACCTATAGTACAACTTAGATATAAGTAACATTTACATATATGTAGTTCTTATATCTGACTTAGATGACAGGTGTTTCTACAGGTAACGTGCCTCTCAAAGGCAGAGTACATAGAATCAATACACAGAAATAGTACATAGTAGCAGTACATAGGAGTAGTACATAGCAGTACATAGGAGCAAGTAGTTTATAGCTTGAAGTGTCGTTCAAGACATAACCTTAACAGATCCGACACAAAGATACTTGCAGAAGTGTCGGGTTATTAAGATTATCTTTAAATAGATGCGTCTTGAAACAACACGAGCACCAAAGTAAGAACCTGCAAATGCATCAAATAGGATAATAATTAATCTTGCAAAGATACACACCTGCACATACAGGTTGGATAGCACAAAACAATGTTCTCAGGTGTGTTGGCACGGTATAACCAACATTCTATGGGCAGGCTTTGGTTGTACTCCTTTGAAGTTACATTTCATGAATTAGTCTCGGTGAAGTTGACATATGTGGTTACACAACACCTCTAAATGATATCACACACACACACACACGCACACACACGCACACACCACACACAAACACACAAACATGCAGGTATGTAAGGCACAAACTATCTGACGTGTGCTTACATAATACAAGCACCTTGAGGGGGGTCATGAACACTGCTTCTCTAAATGATATCATACACGTGGATATATTGTGCATATTACCCCGACAAAGGTTGGCTATCAGGCGTGTCCAGCTGGCTGTGGGGGCACTGTAAAGATTAATTGATGGGAAATTTTTATTAGGCAGTGATCTTGGAGTGAACAGGTTTGCCTAACAACATTAGCATTCTGGCTAAGATTCACGGGACGGTCCCTCGAGTAACGAAGGCTATGTGTCTGGACTGGGGCGCACTGTCTGGAGGTAGAGAGTAAAAAGTGTCCATATTGACCTAACCTCACACCAGAAGGTGGAGAAAGGACGTCGTTTCGGTCCGTCCTGGACCATTTTCAAGTCGATTGTGATAAGGATATCATACGACGTGATAAATGGTCCAGGACGGACCGAAACGTCATCATTTCCTAGTCTTCTGGTGTGTATGTGTGTGTTTGGGTCATTTTATCGTCCGCTACGTGATTGTAACTCATCGTCAACACTGTCCATAGCTTGTTGCGCCCGTTAGTATGAAGATATTGGCGCTAGAGCTTAGTTTTACACCTGAAGGAACTGCGGGCTCACCACAGCCCGTGCTACTTGGAACTTTTTGTTCCGGTTAGCGAATCTTAAACACAACCTGAAGGAGCTGTAGCAGAAGGCGTTGTGACTTTAGTACGGTGCTTGTTTGCCCGCTAATGAGAGGATTGTTGGTAACCAAAGGAGTTAAGAGCCTTCATCGTAGAGGCGATCACTCTGCTTATACGTGAAACCTCTTGACGGAAGTGAGGTTGCGTATGGAGTTACGCGAGAAGCTGCTACGTCAAGTTGCGTCAAGTTGCTACGTCAAGTTGCGTTGGGCTCCTGCCTTTGAGCCGAGCGATCTGATACGCACGTAGAAGTAATTGTTAAATATCACAGTGTTAATCTTCTCCGGCATCAGATAGTGTTGCTTTTAATGTTAAGTTGGCTTTGTTTATCGTTTGTGCTAACGTCTCGAGCTCTTTATAATGCGTTTTTTTGGCCGGTGGTCCTGTATAACTCCTTGTCTAGTACTGCGTTCTTTCTTGTCTAATCCTGCGTTCTTCCTTGTCTAGTTGCGACTCCCCATAAACTGCCTAACAAATTTACTGCACAATCTAAATTATTTTATTTCCCCTAATTAACATATCGCAGACCTTGCATGAAACATGACTCCATTGGCTTCCATTGTTAAAAGCAGAATTGTTGCAAGAGTTAGTTTTCCTTCGTTTATTCAGTCTGAGCTTAATTTTTCGAGAGTAGAAAGTTTTAATTGATGTGTAGCTGACGTGGAGGAATGAGGAGTTGAAATGCACGTTGGTGATAACGCTTATAAATTATGAGTCAATCACAGTCCAGCCAAACTGAATGTTCTTTATAGCGGGCAGTTAGTTTACCGCCTTATCTCACGCACACACACATGAAGGGTGTGTACAAGAAGAGTGATAGACAGGAGGCACTGAACTGAGCCTGTCTCCTTAACGTATATACCATGCAAGATGATAGAGAAGATTGTGTGAACAAAACTAGTGGAACATCTGGAACGAAAGAATTTTGTAACACAACATGGCATGGGTTCAGGGATGACAAGTCCTGCCTCACAGGATTAATTGAATTCTATGATCAGGCAGCACAAATCAGGCAAGATAGAGAGGGCTGGGCAGGCCGCATATTTTTGGATTGCCAGAAAGCTTTTGACGCAATACCACATAAGAGACGAGTGCACAAATTGGAGATATAGCTTGATCACCACATACAAAATTTCCAGGGAAATTAACAGGGTAGACACTGGTGACACACGCACAAGGGGACACAGACGGAAGCTGAATACCCAAATGAGCGACACAGACGTTAGAAACAACTTTTTCAGTGTCAGAATAGTTAGTAAATGGAATGCACCAGGAAGTGATGTGGTGGAGACAGACCCCCCCCCAATAGATTGACGATTGCGAGGCGAGACCAAAGAGCCAAAGCTCAACCCCCGCAAGCACAACTAGGGGAATACGAGCACCTGTCAACAAAAATAACACACAGGTTAAACCTCCAGTACAAACACCTGCAACACGTTCACCTCCCTTCAACACCTGTTGTAGGTATCTTGGGGTCGTCTACGCCTCCGTGAACTGTTGGATAAATCTAGCCTCAATAAGCTACCTGACAGGACACAGAGGTACACCCATGTGTCCTGATAAGGAAGCAGCTACTTCTTTTCCTACACAGGTTTCTCGTGTAGATGTGTCTGATAAGCCTCTGCTATAATTCTCATAAGATGAACTTACTTCCTTCCAATTTAAAGTTGTATTAAACTTACAGAACTTCTGTAAGTTACCTTGAAATCGTTCCATAACAATAGGGCGAGAAAGCACTTTACATTGAAATTACACTTTATAATTTAGTAAAAAATTAGACTTTATATAAAGTCAAATTTTACTTAATGAAATCAAACGTTCCTAATGCCCGTTTTTTCTCAAATAAACAGAAAACAGAAAGTTATATTTGTATTATTTTTAATAAACCTGTTTGCAAGAGCCTGTTCGCCCCAGCCTGGTGCCGGGTGCGTGAGACACGCTAGTCAAGCGCAACGCTGATAAGTCTCTATCAAAGCGTAACTGTTTTATACAGTAGATAAGCTGTCAGGTCCAGCCGCGGCTCTTTGATGCATTTGTTTTTCATCTGAACCCAGAAGTTTTCCCGTGTGTTTAATACGAGCGAAGACGGTGACTATTCTGGAGCGATGGTATCTGTTGCTTAGGCTGTGTGTGTGTATATTTTCACCTAATTGTGCTTTCCGGTGTTGAGGTCTGGCTCTTTGGTCCCGCCTCTCAACCAACTGTGTGTGTGTGTGTGTGTGTGTGTGTGTGTGATCACTTGGATGTGTTCGAATGGTCGCGCCAGGTTCCTACCGCCCGACTTCATACGTTTTTATAAACATAAACAGAACGTTTTTATATTAATGCAATGACCTATTTCTCAAGCTTTTTTTCTTATTTAGATTTAACAATTTTAATCGAGTTAGCTTCATCGACTTCTACGTCTAACCTGTTAAATTAATGACGTCTCTGGCAATATAAAAGATCTTTCTGACGTCTCTGTGGCTCATTTGCAAATCTAGTTCATATCTGTTGTTCCTAGCTTTGACGAAACGTTTGCTTTTGTCTGTTTTGTGTAC
>WNGS01164437.1:61218039-61229751 GCA_020271785.1 Procambarus virginalis
GGTTGGGCAACATTCCTTTCCCCCCGTCCCATCCCAAATCCTTATCTTGATCCCTTCCAAATGTAGTTGTATGGTTTGGTGCTTTCTCCTGATAGTTTCACTTTCCTTCTTACGAGGGGAGTTCCTACTTTTTCCAAAACAAAAATTTTATATATATTATAACCTGCGCTGTGAAACAATCCAGTGAATTTTTCAATCTCCTCGAATTTTATAATTTGGGGTTACAATCGTGAGTTTAATATTATGAATTTTTTTATTGCAGTTTGTATCAATGATTTATGTCTTTTGTATTCGTCTTGAGTTATTTGGCTAATTTTTGTTGAATTAAAAATCTCGCTCATTTACCGAGTTTCTATTTTTTTTAATAATTTATTGTTTTGTTTTAATATGCCATGTTTCCAATAATGTGTTTCGGCTGTGTTGTTCGGCTAAGGCGCCTTGTTCAGGGTTTAATGTCCGTATTGGTTTATCAGTGAGCTCTGAATAAGTATATTTACTCAAATTTAATCTCTGATTTCATCAATTTTTACTTCTAGTACTAAATGATTTTGACACGGTAATTGTTTGATAAGTTCTTGATAGGTTTATTTGTTAACATATAATATAAAATCCTAACAGCCCTTGGTGACGAAGCATATTGAAAATCAATTAACAAAACACAAATCATTTTTATATTTAAAAGAAAAAAATTACCATGAAATCAAGGTTTGTGTTATTAAATGTAGTCGTGACCTTATCTTACGATTTAGTATGATCACTAAAATTAATCACTAATGGGATTGTGGCACCAGGTATCAACTCAGTTATGTGATCAATCTAATTATTGATCGGATAAAAGACGATTCCTTCAAGATATACCAGAACACACGCAAGATGAGTTAAAGAGCATTTAGGAGATAACTGTCACATTTTTGTGCTTGATATTATCACGTGCTGCTGGAAGATCTCTCTCATCATCTCTCGAGGAGATCAGGATGTTAAATTTATCTCAGTGTGAAGATGAGGTTTGAGGAACTGTTGAAGGGTTTGATGTCAGTTCAGGGTCCCAGTACCCATTTTGGTGTCTGCTGCTAGTTCAGGGTGCTAGTAGTTAGTCACCTAACGTCCCAGTACCCAGTTTGGTGTCAGCAGCCAGTCAGGCGTCTCAGTCCTCAGTTTAGCATCGCCCGCCAGCCAAAAGACCTGGTTCCCAATTTGGTGTCTGCTGCATGTCCAACATCACAGTCCCCAGTTTTGGTCAGTAAACAATGCCATTTAAATTCCGAGGACGTTAGTTCGACATTTAAGTGTATGTTGTCTAAATTTTATTCCTGTTGGCTTAAGTTTCCTTTGTGTGTGTGTTTTGTATCGAAGGAGTGTCACTTCTAAGGAGTAGTTTGCTTCAAACTGCAAACAAAAGATTAGTATCTCGATCACGTATTCAAGCTGTTCGAATATTTCAAGCTTTTTATGTACACTTTAAATGTTTTTATTCCGCTACAGGTTACATTTTTTGACGCTTCTATGTCCACATATCCCAGATCCTTGTTATCGTACCTTAAGTCCTTGTCCTCGTATCCCAGCTCCTTGTCTGTATATTCCAGCTTTTTTGTCCTCGTATCCCAGCTCTTTGTCCTCGTATCTCAGTTCCTTGTCCGCATATCCAAGTTTATTGTCCTCATATCCATGCTGCTTGTCCTCATATCCAAGCTCCTTGTCCTCATATCCAAGCTCCTTGCTCTCATATCCAAGCTCCTTGTTCTCAAATATCAGTTACATGTCCGCATATCCAAGTTCCTTACCTTCATATCTAAGCTCCTTGTCTTCATATCCCAGCTCCTTGTCCTCATATCTCATCAAAGTGGAATTTCGTTCTGCTGGTTTAGTGTTTTTTATTACCTAACTTTACCATTTATTAATCTGTCTTATCGCCACGCTCTGGTCATTTATTCCTAATGCAAATTAACCTAGCATAAGTTATCCTAAAATAATTTAACCTATTTTAATCTATGGTTTTAACTTAGCTAAGTTAATTTTGTCTAAGCTAACCTAACCAACCCTATGCCAAGCTATCCATGGTTAGCTTTGCATAGGTTTGTTTAGGCTCAGATGAGGCTTATCTGAAGAAAGGCTTTGATGAGACTTATCTGGAGAAAGGCTGAGATAAGGCTTATCTAGAGAAACATTAAGAATCAACTTCGATGATCTTACGAAGTGGACTCAATTATACAGGTTTAATCAGACAGGTATAATAATAAATTAAAATAATTTGTGATAATGAATATGATGATGAAGAGAAAGAACAACAAATATAGTAAAGATGGCTATAAACAACATCATTTAAAAGAACTAAACTGGAGAAAAAAAAAGAGTAAAATAATAAAAATGTCCAAAAGAAATTATTATGAAACAGAAGAATGAAATAATTTCATTTTTCTTGCCAAACAGTTGCTTCTGTGAGTGACAACCAAGTTTTGTACCAACTACTTATCTAATTAAGACATTTGCTGTTAAAAATTATCATTCGATTTGTTCTACATTTGTAAAAAATTACAAATTATATATGAAATTTATTTTTATTTCCCAATTCAGCTTAAAAAATTTAAACACAAGCGCAGAAACCAATTCCTATCAGATAAAACCAATGTTGAACTTACACCAAATAAATTTCCTTCTCCAAAGAATCAATAAAATATTGCTTATTGTCTTCATCACAAAGCATCAAATAACAGGGTGTGGTAATAAAGGCAATCCACACATCCTTGTCCCTACGGCGCCCAGCCTGCCATAATAACTGTTTAGATCCTCTCTGACCTTCATATATTTAATCTATTTTCATTTTCAAATCGAGTATAATTGATGCTTCATGTCGAGCTAATTCAATACTTCACCCCCTCGGAGAGCTCCAAGAGTCACCTGGCTTTCATTTCCCACGTACATGACTCGGGGGCTTTGTTAGACGCTATTCAAAGCTTGCAAGAATTCACACACGTACCCTGTTTCAAGGACGTGGCTCAACATTGCTGGTTAACCGAACCACACATTAGAAAATGAAGGGACGACGACGTTTCGACGTTTCACAATCGACTTGAGAACGGTCCAGGACGGACCGAAACGTCGTCGTCCGTTCACTTTCTAGTGAGTGGTTTGGTCAACATATTTCAGCCACGTTATTGTGACTCCTCGTTTGCAACTAACTCTCTCCTATGCAGGAACAATACCTCGTCTGCGTCTCCTCGTCTGCGTTGCTGGTTACTTTGAGGCACTCTGCTTAACCCTCATTCGCATTTCACATGCGTAGAAATTACATATTCCTCGAATAAAAGCTTATGCTGCATTGCTTCGCCTTCATGCATCTCTGCTTCAGATGAGAGCAATGCCCATTCTTTCTCCGCTTCTTCCAGCGGAAAAAGAAATAGCGAGTATTTTCAGGCCAATTATGATTGATAGCGCAAGAAGGCATATATTCACGCCAGTTTGGCTTTCCTCTTGGGATTCATGTGCGGTCAGGACGGTGCTGTAGGGCACGAATGGTAATCTGGAATGGGCAGCGGTGGGCAGAAACCTAACAAAGGAGTTACCGAACGAGCCGCAGGGTGCGCGTGACCTGTGCGCACGTGGAGACACTCTGAGCGTGATCTGTTTGACCTTCTGGGTCCTACTGGTTACTACCTTGTGTGTGTGTGTGTGTGTGTGTGTGTGTGTGTGTGTGTGGTGTGTGTGTGTGTGTGTGTGTATACTCACCTAGTTGTACTCACCTAGTTGTGCTTGCGGGGGTTGAGCTCTGGCTCTTTGGTCCCACCTCTCAACCGTCAATCAACAGGTGTACAGTTTCCTGAGCCTATTGGGCTCTATCATATCTACACTTGAAGCTGTGTATGGAGTCAGCCTCCACCACATCGCTTCCTAATGCATTCCATTTGTCAACCACTCTGACACTAAAAAAGTTCTTTCTAATATCTCTGTGGCTCATTTGGGCACTCAGTTTCCACCTGTGTGTGTGTGTGTGTGTGTGTGTGTGTGTGTGTGTGTGGGTGGGTGTGGGTGTGTGTGTGGGTGTGGGTGTGTGTGTAGTCACCGAGTTGTCCTCCTTTTGTTGTATTTGCGGGGAATGAGTCACGGTTATTGGGCCCCGCCTTCTATCTCTTAATCGACTGGTTTATGGGTTCCAAGACATATTGGGCTCTGTCATATCAACATGTAATGCTGTATATAGAGTTTGTCTTCACCTTCTTAATTTTTTAGCGCCTTCCATGTGTTTAGAACTCTGTCACTGAATGATTATTTTATAACGCCTCTGTGGCTCCTTTGGGTAGTTTGTTTACAACAGTATTCCCTTGTTCGTGTACTACCCCCTTGCTAAATGGTATGTCCTTGTCTGTTTTGTCTATTTCGTCTAAGTATTTTGTATGTGGTAATCATGTCTTCTCTCTTCCAGGGACGTGAGGTTTAATACCCTGCGGTCTTTCCTCATAGCTCATAACTCTCAGTTCTGGAGCTATTCTTGTGGCATACCTCTGAACTTTCTCCAGCTTCGTTTTGTGTTTAACATATTAAGGACTCTAAGCTGTTGCCGCATATTTCAAAATTGATATTACATAACCAATTTACACGATTCTGAACGGATATTTATTCTGATTTCTTTAAAAAAAAAACAGTTCACATAAGCCATTCTTCCGTTTACGTGCCCATCATCATTACTTTGCACTTGCTAGTGTTGAAGTCTAGTAGCCACCTGAGGGACCTTGCTTTCCTTTTATTTATGTCATTTTATAGTTAAATTCAGTTTAATGTGTTGGAAATACTGAGTAAGACAGATGAATACAACAGATGACCTTGAAATTTGTTAGCCAGGATATTGAACAATAAGAATAAAATTGTGATCACAGAAGTATAGTTCCGCAAGAGTGAACACAAGCAAATTAATCGTGAGATCAAATCTGTTTGATCTCACGATTAATTATTGCAAAGTTATATGCAATAATTAATCGTGAGATCAAAGAATATAACATGAAGAGACCCATAGTCTTATTAAAGACTCCCGGTATGAGGTTTTGAATAAATAATTTATGAATGCTAAAAAGATGAACCCATTGATGCTATTGTTAACGCGGACAGCGATATGAGAGGAAAAATGGAAAATGTAACAATAATTTTCTGCAAGAGCTTGGTTCAACTCCTTTCTAAATACTTCTGTTGAATGTAAATGTTTATATCTATGATGAATTTGCATAAAAATGAATTAAAAACTCTTTAATCTCGATAGAAACGAGAAAGGGAAGTCCTATATGAAAATTAATTTAAATTGTGTCTATGACAAACAGAAAGTCTTTTAGGTGTCTCCAAGGCCCATGGGCCAAATTCACGAAGCAGCTACGCAAGTACTTACGAACGTGTACATTTTTCCTCAATCTTTGACGGCTTTGGTTACATTTATTATACAGCTTACAAGCATGAAAACTTGCCAATCAACTGTCGTTATTGTTTTAAACAGCCTCCTGGTGCTTCGGAGCTCATTAACTGTTTAATAATTGTAGACAAAGCCGTCAAAGATCGAGAAAAGATGTACAAGTTCGTAAGTGCTTGCATAAGTGCTTCATAAATCTGGCCCCAGATCTATTCTTAATTTATTTTCAATGAGTTTATCCAATAGATCCAAATTACACCACCTCAAGAGCGAGAGGGAATGTTAGAGGCGACTAAAACATCTTAAATATACAGACGATGAATCACAATAACGTGACTGAGGCTAAGATCACCAGACTACACATCAGAAAATGGGGAAATGATGACATTTCGGTCCGTCCTGAAGCATTATCAAGCTGTGTGGATGGACCGAAACATCGTTGTTTCTTCACTTTCTGATGTGTGGTTTGGGCATCACATCTTAAATAATCGGTCAATAAAGTTGCAGATGAGTTTTAATGCAGATGAAGGTAAAAATTAAACATTGGACAGAAAAGCTTAATGACAAGCAGCTGGGTTGTCACCATAGACCTATCAAAATAAAGTTATATATATATATATATATATATATATATATATATATATATATATATATATATATATATATATATATATATACATATATATATATATATATATATATATATATATATATATATATATATACATATATATATTCATATATACGTAAACATTTATGTATAAAGCTGTGAAATTGGACATTAATATAAAAGTTAATATGAAAGAAATTGAAATTTAAATAAGGTAATTTATGTATAAGCGCATATTGATTTCATTACTGCTTTCTTGTTACTTGCATATTGCATTCAGGTTCTGACAAAATATATTGGCAAATTGTAAGATTTTTTGTAAGGAGTGACACAACAGATTCCAAGACTTTGAAATTAATCATACAAAACCAGTTTTAAGTAATTTATTCAGACTTGGGAGGACACATAACAAAAAAAACACGAGAGATTTAAAACAAGTATTTTGCAATTATCAAAGAGGCCCAAATAATTCTTTAAAATTGCATAATCACATACAAAGTTAAACAATGGTTTTATAGTTTTTGGCTAGAAGTTTAATTTCAATGTTTCTTAATAATTGTTCTTTACTAGAGTGGTAACTATCCTGAACAGCTTATAAGGTAAAATATTTTGGAATATGAATGTAAAATACAATAGATATATAGATATGTATTTTCATATCTATATTTTTCATTGTTTGGACCCCCTCTGAGCTGTCCTTGGCCGAATAGCCCAGTTTATAATTCATATAGTCAGTTATTTTTTTGTTAAATTCTTGTATAATTCCTAAATACAATTCAATAAAGCCAAAAAAAGTATCCGGTTTCCTAAACTGTATTTACCATGGTGTTCAAGGAGGATAATGAAGAGTTTTGTCTGTCCTTGTCATGTATTTTCAATAAATTGTTAATGTTGGTCACTGAGACCAAAGATTGCTGATAACCTTTCAAGAAAAAAAGGTTTATTACTTTTAAATTGAAGTCAGGAAAGTAAAACTTTCTTGCAAGAGAGTTACGAGTGTCGTGGACGACTTGAATGCTCCTCATAAAGTGTGTAATGTTTATAGAGACAAATATTCAAAGTTCAAAAGTGTTGAGTCAAAAGTACATATTCAGGGTAAACGAAGTTGAAACTGACCTTAATACACTTGTATCTGAGAGCTGAATTCATCCTGCCTCCTTGTGTTAAACCCTTAAAATGGGTGAAAACGTCTTAAGAAAGCTTAAGAAAAAACTATATTATCCTACCTTCGACTTACTATCCTATCCACGCGACTTGATAGTGGTCCAGGACGGATCGAAACATTCTCTGTAACTAGCTGACATTGTACCTATAAGGTGTGAAGGATATATGAAATTGTTTATGTAATAATCTAAGATGAAGTCTCATAAAGACCTTTTGTGTCCTCTGTAATAATTTTTGCGCTACCGCTCACAGGATGGGTATGGGGTGCACAATAAACTAATCAATCATCAAATCGTCGTATCTTCATCTTCTGGTGTGTGGTCTGGTCATCATATCTTTAGCCACGTTATTGTGACTGAATGAAATCACATACAAGTGGAAAATACTAGAGGGCCAGGTCCCAAATCTTCACAGTAAAATAACAACATACTGGAGTGAACGATATGGAAGAAAAGGCAGAATAGAGCCAGTGAAGAATAGGGGTGTCATAGGCACAATCAGAGAACACTGTATGAACATCAGAGGTCCACGGTTGTTCAGCATCCTCCCAGCGAGTATAAGAAATATTGCCGGAACAAACGTGGACGTCTTGAAGAGAAACTAGAGAGTTTTTTTCAAGAAGTACAGGACCAACGAGGCTGTAGTGGATCCTAGGTGACCATCGACGCACTCACTGCATCGCTTACCTGGCCTGATGTCCACACCCACACTTGAATACATAATTCACAAATGAATATAATTTTGTCTGAATGGAATCACCCAACCAACAAACATAATAAATTTTGTTTATTTTCAATCATTCTCTTATCATTGGCCATTCAAACATTTCCAGAAATATTAAATTAATTGTCAGGAAATATAATTTATGATTGAATGATGTATATGTAACAGTCTATACGAAATGAAATAACAACGATTTGACCTGGAAAGCAAAGAGATCCCCCAGTTGAAAATTTCGAATTATGGAACAAATGCTTCAAATAAATTATTTATTGTCAGCTATTTTACATCTTACTGAAATCGAATCTATGTTAAATGAGCTATGAGTTCAGAGAGATTTTTTGATCGATTCTACTCCCTAAATTATATTTTAGTAAAATAATTAGGATGTGAATATGTCTATCTATCTCATTAGGGAATAGTTAGTTTATATGAACTACCCAACAATTTATCCTTACAATATGCTAAGAGTTTTGCCGATAAGTTTCATGGCTTTTATTATAAGTAATAATTTTTTATAGTTTTTTCTGTGGCTCTAACACCTGTTCACCTCAGCGCCATAATTGTGTTGATATATGTATAAATCATTAGCAAATAAAACTTCTAATTTAAATCCAGGTTTTATAGCATGTAATGACAACGTGCTATTGTGTAGCTATTGTGGCATTCTCTTGTGTAAATAATGTATTGTAATTTCGTTCTAAACCTATCCAATTATAAATGAACAGCCAATCATGAATAAAACTTTTGATTTGGTGTGATTTGTTGAGACAATTGTGAAACCTTTTGCATGCTTAAAAGCTTGAGAGACGACAGGCACCTAACTATCAATTAGTGTCATGTTATAGGTTGGAAAGTGATTTGAAACGTGTTGCGTGCTCACTGACCAGTCAATCTTGAGGTCATCTTGAAATGATTTCGGGGCTTTACGTAGCCGCGGCCCGGACCTCGACCAGGCCTCCTTTTTGTTACACATCCCCAGAAAGCAGCTGTAGCAGCTGTCTAACTCACAGGTACCTATTTACTGCAAGGTGAACAGGGGACATCAGGGTGAAAGAAACACTGCCCATTTGTTTCCGCCACCGCCGGGAATAGAACCCGGAACCGTAGGCCTACGAATCCGAAGCGCTGTCATTGACCAAGAGTCCACTGAGAGTTATCCAGATTCAGAACCAAAACGGAACTGTTAATCTAGCAGCGATTATTCTCATATATGAAAGAAGAGACTAAACACTGCTTCCTTTAAATGTCAGTTAACGAGGAACATCCGACATAAACCTTACTATATATATCCCACGAGTGTACGTGAGAGGTGAACGAGAGAAATGTTCACATCATCTGCGGTTAAGCATCTCCTAGTAACCTGAAGAACGTTATCTTAATACATTTATACCCAGGCAGGTTCAGGACACGACGACTTCTGATTCACCTTAGCAGGCAAAGAGCGCCTACCTTGCCATAGCTAACGGTAACTTTTGCCTTACCAATGTTTTTACTGAACATTATCACTATTTTGTCCCAAATTACTGCTTGATGAACAAGGGTGAACAGTTCAAGATAAATGTCAAGTCTATATCTCCCCTTCTGGGGTGGGGGGGGGAGATTCTCATTCCCGCCAGAAATCGCTCTCGATTCTATGTGTAACTAAGAGTTCGAGTCACGATAAAAGAAGGAAAAAGTGTGAGAATAAGATTATACAAAGACAAGAGCTGCTCTATAAACAACAAGAGATTCTACATAAACAACGACAAGATATGCAACATAAACAAGTAACGCTACACGAACAAAAACAAGATGAGCAACATCAGACTAGGGACACTAGCACGAGCGCAGCCCACTCTGTTACTGAGGGTCAGTGGAGGTAGCAGGTCAAAGGGTCATGTTAGCAGTGAGAAATAATGCGAGAAAGAATGTCTTGTGACCTTCTCCTGGACCTCCCGCTGACCTTGCGCGCGCTTCGTAAATCAGGATGGACCCTACACTGTACGAAAGGGCAATGTTTCTTGTTTACCTTGCTTGCAGACGCATCGTGATGAGGTAAGATGAATCCTAGAAATAAATGCCTTGTTTATGTAGAATCTAATATATTTATCAGAGATTGTGATGAAGCTTAGATTACTCATCCCTTCTTATCTTTTTGGGTAATGGAAATACTAAATAACCTCATTAATGAGGCGGAAAACGTCAATTTAACATGAAATATAATTTCAACCAGCACGCAAAGTCGTGAATATCCAAAATAAATGTGTTTTTTTTCATCATTATTGCCGTCAAAATCCACGCCACAAACAAAATGTACGGCCTTGTCAGTGGTCAAACCCCAGCGGGAGGTTCACGCATGCCTCAGACCCTCCCCTGTCTCAGTACTCTCACGCTAAAAGGAGTTTTTATTTAGGGTTTTAAAAATAGATGTGAGTTGTAGAGCAGGTGTAGATGGCCTTCCTGGACCCCACACCAACTGTACCTTGCAGTGGAATGTGATATTCAATGGTCGAGTGTATAAGATATTGCTAACGAAAATTTATATATGAATATTAGTTGGAAATATTTTTGCAATTTGGCATATATATATATATATATATATAATATATATATATATATATATATATATATATATATATATATATATATATATATATATATATATATATATCTGACGCATGCCCTTCTCACCCCAATTTTCTCTATGCTCTACCCACGCCCCTTCAGCTCTCTCTCAATGCTCTCAGCTCTACCTTCGTCCCTCTCAGCTCTACGTGTCCAGACGTCCTTCCAGGCAGAACAGGTGTCCAGTCGTCCACTGTGGACGGTTGAATCAGGCGTCTCAACTGCTGTGTCGTTTGAATTCGCACGTTTGTCGTGAGGCAAAACAGTTGCATTTCTTACGTAGTAACACAATCTTTACCCCTGTCGATCTTGGGTCCCGCCTCTCGGCCTGCAATCAACTGGCATGCAGGTTCCAGAGCCTTATGGGCTCTATCATATCCACATCTACTTATAATATATATCTATAAAGTGTTCTACTTTATATCACATATAAATCTCAGTATGGAATATACCTTCTAACGTGGGAATGTGAGAGTTTGTGACTCCCGCCAAACACACTGACACTGAACTACGACGTTGTTACAACGTTCGAAAAAGTTTTAACACCTCCTAACCAGTTATAACAACCAATATAACATGTTGTAATAACGTTCTATACGTTATAAACACGTTACGCCAAGATGTAACAACTTTTTACAAGTTGTAACAAGCGGAAAATAGAGACAGTTGCGGTTTGTGTTTCCAGGGATATAAGTATGTGTATTCACCTACTTCGCGCGCAACAGTCCACTACGGGCTCACCATAGCCCGTGCTACTTGGAACTTTTTGTTCCAGGTAGCTTGTCTTAAACAACAATAACAGCCTACTTCTTCGCGTAAAGGTAATTCTCCACTACCTTCAGCACCTGATGCACAGAGGACCGATGAGCTCCATCTCTGAAAAACTAATCGCCGCTCTAACCACACGCTCACAAAAAACTAATTAATAGTCTCATTATCAGAATTAATGGCAGCCCATTATTTATATCTGATGAACACATTAACTAGGATCTCAGCTTCGTTTAATGTATTCATTGGCGTTCAACTAATTAAGATGACATGCTCCTCTGACTCAGTCAAGAAAGGAGCATTATCCTAATTCTGATTAAGTCGAAGTTATATATGTATATGTCGTACCTAGTAGCCAGAACACACTTCTCAGCCTATATGCAAGGCCCGATTTGCTTAATAAGCCAAGTTTTCATGAATTAATTGTTTTTCGACTACCTAACCTACCTAACCTAAC
>WNGS01164437.1:61230751-61241714 GCA_020271785.1 Procambarus virginalis
GGTCTATGGATGACAACCCAGCTGCTTGTCATTAAGCTTTCTGTCCAATGTGTAATTTTACCTTCATCTGCATTAAACTCATCTGCAAACTATTGAACCGATTATTTAGATGTGATGCCCAAACCACACTCGAAAGTGAAGAAACAACGATGTTTCGGTCCATCCACACAGCTTGATAATGCTTCAGGACGGACCGAAATGTCATCATTTCCCCATTTTTCTGATGTGTAGTTGGTGATCTTAGCCTCAGTCACGTTTTGTGATTCATCGTCTGTATATTTAAGATGTTTTAGTCGCCTCTAACATTCCCTCTCGCTCTTGAGGTGGTGTAATTTGGATCTATTGGATAAACTCATTGAAAATAAATTAAGAATAGATCTGGGGCCAGATTTATGAAGCACTTACAAACTTGTACATCTTTTCTCGATCTTTGACGGCTTTGTCTACAAATATTAAACAGTTAATGAGCTCCAAAGCACCAGGAGGCTGTTTACAACAATAACGACAGTTGATTTGCAAGTTTTCATGCTTGTAAACTGTTTAATAAATGTAACCAAAGCCGTCAAAGATTGAGGAAAAAATGTACACGTCCGTAAGTACTTGCGTAGCTGCTTCGTGAATTTGGCCCATGGGCCTTGGCGACACCTAATAAGACTTTCTATTTGTCATAGACAGCAATTAAATAAATTTTCATATAGGACTTCCCTTTCTCGTTTCTATCGAGATTAAAGAGTTTTTAATTCATTTTTATGCAAATTCTGCGAATATAACACATTTACATTCAACAGAAGTATTTAGAAAGGAGTTGAACCAAGCTCTTGCAAGAAATTATTGTTACATTTTCCATTTTTCCTCCATATCGCTGTCCGCGTTAAAAATAGCATCAATGGGTCATATTTTAGCATTCATAAATTATTTATCAAAACCTCATACCGGGAGTCTTTAATATGACTATGGGTCTCTTCATGTTATACTCTTTGATCTCACGATTAATTATTGCATATAACTTTGCAATAATAATCGTGAGATCAAACAGATTTGATCTCACGATTAATGCTTGTGTTCACTCTTGCGGAACTAACAATTCTGTGATCACAATTTTATTCTTATTGTTCAATATCCCGGCTAACAAAATTTCAAGGTCATCTGTTGTATTCATCTGTCTTATTCAGTATTTCCAACACATTAAACTGAATTTAACTACAAAATGACATAAATAAAAGGAAAGCAAGGTCCCTCAGGTGGCTACTAGACTTCAACACTAGCAAGTGCAAAGTAATGATGATGGGCACGTAAACGGAAGAATGGCTTATGTGAACTGTTTTTTTTTAAAGAAATCAGAATAAATATCCGTTCAGAATCGTGTAAATTGGTTATGTAATATCAATTTTGAAATATGCGGCAACAGCTTAGAGTCCTTAATATGTTAAACACAAAACGAAGCTGGAGAAAGTTCAGAGGTATGCCACAAGAATAGCTCCAGAACTGAGAGTTATGAGCTATGAGGAAAGACCGCAGGGTATTAAACCTCACGTCCCTGGAAGAGAGAAGACATGATTACCACATACAAAATACTTAGACGAAATAGACAAAACAGACAAGGACATACCATTTAGCAAGGGGTAGTACACGAACAAGGGAATACTGTTGTAAACAAACTACCCAAAGGAGCCACAGAGGCGTTATAAAATAATCATTCAGTGACAGAGTTCTAAACACATGGAAGGCGCTAAAAAATTAAGAAGGTGAAGACAACTCTATATACAGCATTACATGTTGATATGACAGAGCCCAATATGTCTTGGAACCCATAAACCAGTCGATTAAGAGATAGAAGGCGGGGCCCAATAACCGTGACTCATTCCCCGCAAATACAACAAAAGGAGGACAACTCGGTGACTACACACACACCCACACCCACACACACACCCACACCCACCCCACACACACACACACACACACACACACACACACACAGGTGGAAACTGAGTGCCCAAATGAGCCACAGAGATATTAGAAAGAACTTTTTTAGTGTCAGAGTGGTTGACAAATGGAATGCATTAGGAAGCGATGTGGTGGAGGCTGACTCCATACACAGCTTCAAGTGTAGATATGATAGAGCCCAATAGGCTCAGGAAACTGTACACCTGTTGATTGACGGTTGAGAGGTGGGACCAAAGAGCCAGAGCTCAACCCCCGCAAGCACAACTAGGTGAGTACAACTAGGTGAGTACACACACACACACACACACACACACACACACACACACACACACACACACACACACACACACACACACACACAAGGTAGTAACCAGTAGGACCCAGAAGGTCAAACAGATCACGCTCAGAGTGTCTCCACGTGCGCACAGGTCACGCGCACCCTCCGGCTCGTTCGGTAACTCCTTTGTTAGGTTTCTGCCCACCGCTGCCCATTCCAGATTACCATTCGTGCCCTACAGCACCGTCCTGACCGCACATGAATCCCGAGAGGAAAGCCAAACTGGCGTGAATATATGCCTTCTTGCGCTATCAATCATAATTGGCCTGAAAATACTCGCTATTTCTTTTTCCGCTGGAAGAAGCGGAGAAAGAATGGGCATTGCTCTCATCTGAAGCAGAGATGCATGAAGGCGAAGCAATGCAGCATAAGCTTTTATTCGAGGAATATGTAATTTCTACGCATGTGAAATGCGAATGAGGGTTGAGCAGAGTGCCTCAAAGTAACCAGCAACGCAGACGAGGAGACGCAGACGAGGTATTGTTCCTGCATAGGAGAGAGTTAGTTGCAAACGAGCAGTCACAATAACGTGGCTGAAATATGTTGACCAAACCACTCACTAGAAAGTGAAGGGACGACGACGTTTCGGTCCGTCCTGGACCATTCTCAAGTCGATTGTGAAACGTCGAAACGTCGTCGTCCCTTCATTTTCTAATGTGTGGTTCGGTTAACCAGCAATGTTGAGCCCCGTCCTTGAAACAGGGTACGTGTGTGAATTCTTGCAAGCTTTGAATAGCGTCTAACAAAGCCCCGAGTCATGTACGTGGGAAATGAAAGCCAGGTGACTCTTGGAGCTCTCCGAGGGGGTGAAGTATTGAATTAGCTCGACATGAAGCATCAATTATACTCGATTTGAAAATGAAAATAGATTAAATATATGAAGGTCAGAGAGGATCTAAACAGTTATTATGGCAGGCTGGGCGCCGTAGGGACAAGGATGTGTGGATTGCCTTTATTACCACACCCTGTTATTTGATGCTTTGTGATGAAGACAATAAGCAATATTTTATTGATTCTTTGGAGAAGGAAAATTTATTTGGTGTAAGTTCAACATTGGTTTTATCTGATAGAATTGGTTTCTGCGCTTGTGTTTAAATTTTTTAAGCTGAATTGGGAAATAAAAAATAAATTTCATATATAATTTGTAATTTTTTACAAATGTAGAACAAATCGAATGGTAATTTTTAACAGCAAATGTCTTAATTAGATAAGTAGTTGGTACAAAACTTGGTTGTCACTCACAGAAGCAACTGTTTGGCAAGAAAAAATGAAATTTTTCATTCTTCTGTTTCATAATAATTTCTTTTGGACATTTTTATTATTTTACTCTTTTTTTTCTCCAGTTTAGTTCTTTTAAATGATGTTGTTTATAGCCATCTTTACTATATTTGTTGTTCTTTCTCTTCATCATCATATTCATTATCACAAATTATTTTAATTTATTATTATACCTGTCTGATTAAACCTGTATAATTGAGTCCACTTCGTAAGATCATCGAAGTTGATTCGTAGTGTTTCTCTAGATAAGCCTTATCTCAGCCTTTCTCCAGATAAGTCTCATCAAAGCCTTTCTTCAGATAAGCCTCATCTGAGCCTAAACAACCTATGCAAAGCTAACCATGGATAGCTTGGCATAGGGTTGGTTAGGTTAGCTTAGACAAAATTAACTTAGCTAAGTTAAAACCATAGATTAAAATAGGTTAAATTATTTTAGGATAACTTATGCTAGGTTAATTTGTATTAGGAATAAATGACCAGAGACGTGGCGATAAAACAGATTAGTAAAAGGTAATGTTAGGTAATAAAAAACACTAAACCAGCAGAACGAAATTCCACTTTAATGAGATATGAGGACAAGGAGCTGGGATATGAGGACATGGAGCTTGGATATGAGGACAAGGAGCTGGGATATGAGGACATGGAGCTGGGATATGAGGACAAGGAGCTTGGATATGAGGACATGGAGCTTGGATATGAGGACAAGGAGCTTGGATATGAGGACATGAAGCTTGGATATGAAGACATGGAGCTTGGATATGAGGACATGAAGCTTGGATATGAGGACAAGGAGCATGGATATGAGGACAAGGTGCTTGGATATGAGGACAAGCAGCATGGATATGAGGACAATAAACTTGGATATGGGACAAGGAACTGAGATACGAGGACAAAGAGCTGGGATACGAGGACAAAAAAGCTGGAATATACAGACAAGGAGCTGGGATACGAGGACAAGGACTTAAGGTACGATGACAAGGATCTGGGATATGTGGACATAGAAGCGTCAAAAAATGTAACCTGTAGCGGAATAAAAACATTTAAAGTGTACATAAAAAGCTTGAAATATTCGAACAGCTTGAATACGTGATCGAGATACTAATCTTTTGTTTGCAGTTTGAAGCAAACTACTCCTTAGAAGTGACACTCCTTCGATACAAAACACACACACAAAGGAAACTTAAGTCAACAGGAATAAAATTTAGACAACATACACTTAAATGTCGAACTAACGTCCTCGGAATTTAAATGGCATTGTTTACTGACCAAACTGGGGACTGTGATGTTGGACATGCAGCAGACACCAAATTGGTCTTTTGGCTGGCGGGCGATGCTAAACTGAGGACTGGGACGCCTGACTGGCTGCTGACACCAAACTGGGTACTGGGACGTTAGGTGACTAACTACTAGGACCCTGAACTAGCAGCAGACACCAAACTGGGTACTGGGACCCTGACCTGGCATCAAACCCTTCAACAGTTCCTCAAACCTCATCTTCACACTGAGATAAATTTAACATCCTGATCTCCTCGAGAGATGATGAGAGAGATCTTCCAGCAGCACGTGATAATATCAAGCACAAAAATGTGACAGTTATCTCCTAAATGCTCTTTAACCCATCTTGCGTGTGTTCTGGTATATCTTGAAGGAATCGTCTTTTATCCGATCAATAATTAGATTGATCACATAACTGAGTTGATACCTGGTGCCACAATCCCATTAGTGATTAATTTTAGTGATCATACTAAATCGTAAGATAAGGTCACGACTACATTTAATAACACAAACCTTGATTTCATGGTAATTTTTTTCTTTTAAATATAAAAATGATTTGTGTTTTGTTAATTGATTTTCAATATGCTTCGTCACCAAGGGCTGTTAGGATTTTATATTATATGGTTAACAAATAAACCTATCAAGAACTTATCAAACAATTACCGTGTCAAAATCATTTATTACTAGAAGTAAAAATTGATGAAATCAGAGATTAAATTTGAGTAAAATATACTTATTCAGAGCTCACTGATAAATCAATACGGACATTAAACCCTGAACAAGGCGCCTTAGCCGAACAACACAGCCGAAACACATTATTGGAAACATGGCATATTAAAACAAAACAATAAATTATTAAAAAAATAGAAACTCGGTAAATGAGCGAGATTTTTAATTCAACAAAAATTAGCCAAATAACTCAAGACGAATACAAAAGATATAAATCATTGATACAAACTGCAATAAAAAATTCATAATATTAAACTCACGATTGTAACCCCAAATTATAAAATTCGAGGAGATTGAAAAATTCACTGGATTGTTTCAAGCGCAGGTTATACATATATATACAAATTATTTTGTTTTGGAAAAGTAGGAACTCCCTCGTAAGAAGGAAAGTGAAACTATCAGCAGAAAGCACCAAACCAATACAACTACATTTGGAAGGGATCAAGATAAGGATTTGGGATGGGACGGGGGGAAAGGAATGTTGCCCAACCACTTGGACGGTCGGGGACTGAACGCCGACCTGCAAGAGGCAAGACCGTCACTCTACCGTCCAGCCCAAGTGGTTGGGTCATGCAGATCAAAGACTGCGAGTGACCCAGCTATATAATTCAAAGATTATCACTGGATCATAACGCCTATATGAACATCTCTTGATTATCAACCGTTCACTTTCTTTAACACCGAAGAGGTACAAGAATCAATTGATAATATTGCAACTCAAGATAAATCTCTATCATACTGAATTCTCAACGAAAATATTACCCCCACGAACATGTTCACATGCAAATCCAGCTGATATCTGGTAACTATATTTTCATTATCTAATCTCAGAGCTCCATATTCTTCAACGTTAAAATGTTTCAGTCAGTTAGGAACGCATTTTCTCAGAATATAAAACTATTTCCTTTCAAGTATGATTAGTCTGCACTTGAAAGGGATATAGGGATAAGGAGCTGGGATAGGACCATTGGAGATCAAACGCAGGCCTGCTATAAGCTAGGTCGCTGCTGTACCGACCAGTCCAAGAGATTCGGTAAAGGAGAAATAAATGTAACCCGTATTAATTGGGTTTCAGAGAACCTCAGTCTACCTGCTTGACACAATATCACCTAACACAGTGGCAGGGACCTTGTATATAAATAATCTCAACCCGTTCTCGCAAATTCGTATAGTCAATATTGACTTATTAAATAAGTGCATAGGTGACATACTTAACATAATAGTTTCCCTTGAAAAGCTTCATAGAAAACACCAACCTTACCTAACCTACTTAGTATGTTAGATAAGCATCTTATTGCTTCGTAATTACAATTATTACCTAACCTATACCTATAATAGTTAAGTAACAATTGTAATTACGAAGCTATAAGATGCTTTTTTAACATACTAAGTAGGTTAGGTAAGGTCGGGTTTTCTATGAAGCTTTTCAAGGGAACTATTATGTTTAGTATGTCACCTATGCACGTAACTAATAAGTCAATATTGGCTATACGAATTTGCAAGGACGGGTTGATAATCTAACTTCGGACGTCTTACTAAATGAATCATATTGCACGCTAGGAATACAAGTGAAAAAATTGCTTTATGAAATGCAACAGCTTCGGAAATCTTAACTTTCTGGACTAATTCGACTCTGAGTCAATTTGTTTAGGCAGGCTGGTGAAGGTTCATACGCTTTGGTAAGCTAATTGGCCGCATTATACACGTGTCGTACTGTGAGACTGAGCCTAGAAAATACGTAATTTCTGTTTGACGACAATATTATTTTTAAACAGAAGGCTGGCAATGTAGGTGATTCGTTTTCGTGGTTTTATATTCAAATTATGTAAAGATTTTTTTTAATACTGCTTACAAAAATTGTGATTAAAGAAGTTCACTTGATAGTAACGCAAAGAGTCGTTCGTATATTTTTAGCTATTGATAAAAAATAATCAGTCATCTTCGAAACGTTTAACAAGCGGTCTTAACCAATTCATTTGAGTAAAAAAAAATAGTAATATTATGTCAATCGCATTAGTTACGTAAGTATAAATGTATCCGTGTAAATGTTTAAATATATTTATGTAAAATAAGAACAAATCTGTCGCCTACTCATCAAAGGAAGGAGAAAATGTAAGTCTTAAACCATAGAGTCTACTTGGGTGTTGCCTCCGAGGTGTTGAAAAATAAATCCAACTCTCCCGAATGTGTTTTTTATGTGTCATTAAGCGGCTGTAAACGACAGCCAGAACAAGGTCCTCCTCCGGAGCACTGGAACGAGGTTTTTAAACCTATTCCATAACGATCGTCCAAAGTCTTGTTAACTCTTTGTCGGTCTTTGACATTAGTTTTACTGCTTGAGAGGATACGAACTGCTAAGTACAGCTTCCTGCCGGTGGCGCTGCAGAAGGAAGGTCCAGGATTGCTGTACCTTGAGTGCTCACTCTCTTATGGCCCCATTAGAGCAGTTACACACTTCTAAGTTTCATGCGAACAAGGAAAATCTCATAGTCAGGTCACGTTCGTTATTTAAATACAAATTTTCTGCCATTTTTGCTCCTCGCCTAATGCTGAGAGTATGTTAGTCGGCGCCGAGAGCAGTCGATCCCATTAAGGGATGTTCTTTATGAGGCGTTAGCAACTGAGCTCGAGTAGAAATGACCATTTCTAATCTGGATATTTCATAGCCCGCTGTTCAGCATGTCTTTCCTATGCATCTATTCTGACGCGGTCCATTGATGAGTCTTGTTCGGAGCTGCTATTCCTCCACTTGAAATATATCCTGGAGTTCTAAATACGCATTGATGTCCAAACTACACGAAAAGAGAATAGTCCGTCCTGGATCATTATAAACTCGTGTAAATACACATTCTCTAGGTTCATTGAATAACTATCAGTAAAGGGCATGTGGCTTTGGGAAGGAATGGACATGAAGAGATGATTGGCCGAGGCAGCCACGCTTGACATGTGGAAACGTGGAAAGAACAATGTGCTTCCGAACAGCAAAATGGGAAACACGGAATCGAAGCCAGGAAAGCGCAAGGAATGTTGGCGCCATTCGAAGATTTGTAGAAAATTTATTTAAAGCATTAACTGGACGTTATGAGAGCTTGCGGGTTGAGAGAAGAAAATTTTGAGGAGAGAGTGCACTCATGACTATGAAGGATTTGAAAGGGATTTAGCACTATGTTCCTTACATGGATAACTTTGAGAACACTTCACTAATGATATTGATTACCCTGTGAATGCTCTTTTTCTTATTCACTCGACATATTCATTGTTCATTCATGATTTTCTGGGTTTAGGTAATTTTCTTCAATAAATATTGAAGAAATTGACCGTGTTGTATAATGAAGGTATATATATATATATATATATATATATATATATATATATATATATATATATATATATATATATATATATATATATATATATGTATGTACTTATGTATATATATATTCATTGAGATTTCTATAATATATAAAAAAATGCGAATCGATAAAAACATTATGGCATATATATATACCTGCCTTGAGTTGATTGTAGTTCCCAATTGCTTTTTGTGTGGCTATAAAAGGCATCACGGCCTCTTTAATGGAGGAAAACATGCTCTAGTGAATCGCGTTATTGCAAAAGCAAACACACACGCACACACACACACACACACACACACACACACACACCACACACACACACACACACACACACACACACACACACACACACACTGTTTGAACAAGTTATGTGAGAAGGTGGTGGAGGCCAAGACCGTCAGTAGTTTTAAAGTGTTATATGACAAAGAGTGTTGGGAAGACGGGACACCACGAGAGTATCTTTCACCCTGTAAGTACACTTAGGTAATTACACTTAGGTAATTACACACACACACACACACAAGCATCTGGACAAGGTGCAGGAATGGTCGAACATTTGGTTGTTAGAGTTTATCACAAGCAAATGTAGTGTAATGAAAATAGGTGTAGGAAGTAGGTGACCAAATACAAGAAAATATTTGGGAGATGAAATACTTTAAGAGTCAGAGAGAGAGAGAAAGACCTTAGGGTTGATATCTCGCCAGATCTGTCCCCTGAAGACATATCATGAGGATTACAATAGACAACCGACAGCTAGAAAGGCGTGGTCCAAGCGCTTTCAGCTCGATCCTGCATATACAAATAGTAAATACCTCAAAAACTAACCTAACCTACCTAACCTAACCTAACCTAACCAAAAACCTAACCTAACCTAACCTGAATAATAAAGCATTCAGGTTCCTTGAAACCATCTTTGTGAGACCAGTTCTAGAATATAGAGCCCACAGTTTTTTTATACACAATTTTTTCGAGTAACTCATAAAAATGCGCCTCTATGGAAAACTCTATGGAAAAATCACCCACGTTTTCATTTCAGACTTTATGAAGAACTGAAATAGTTGTAGGCTGATTTTTCTTAAAGCATTTAATTTAGGCCTTCCCCGACCAGCCTATGACTGTCCTATACCCCAGACTATTGTCCCTGCAAATTTGGGTGAGGCTAACCCCAGTTTTGAATGAACAGCATGTTAAAATTTATAAAATTAAAATGTAATGACAGCCTGTTCTTCCAAGCACATGTATCGAAAGACTAATCTTCCAGGCACAAGTGGAGATAGACTGACCTCTCAAAGCACATGTGGCGATAAACTGATATCGAAACATTCTCATATATCTAAATACATATTTGATTAAAAATTGTAAATCATTTGACCTGCAAGGAAAAAACAATCAGGAAAATCATTAAAATAATTTATTACCCAGTTTATCCATTTGAAGCAACAATCTTGGCCTGGTGGTTTCTATTTTTTCTCTCTCTCTTTTCTCTCTCTCTCTCCCTCTCTCTCTCTCCCTCTCTCTCTCTCTCTCTCTCTCTCTCTCTCTCTCTCTCTCTCTCTTTGTGCCAGAGCCTTTATATAATGGTCTGATATGATTTCACACTAACTACGCAGTGAAAGAACACATGAGAGAACCTTCAACATGCGGGTCTATCTGGGAGTGAATGATCACTAATGGAGTGATCATGTCCTTAAGAATGGTACGACAAGCACGAACTGGTAAATAAGTGAGTGATTTTTTTACTAAACAGGTGGGGGGACAGGAGCCGATGACTTCTGACCCCTGTTAACAGGCTGAGAGCTTTCCCCCTTCGCGTAGCTCATAGTAAGCCCTGTACCCAATAGTTCCCCCCTGGAAAACACGCCGTTCCAATCAGTTAAGAACGGGCTAGATTCACGAAGCAGTTACGTAAGTAAGCTGTGAAGCGCCACGAGGTTCTTTATAACAAAATAACAACCGTTGATTATAGAGTTTTCAAGCTTCTAAACTGTTTAATAAATGTAACCAAAGCCGTCAAAGATTGAGGAAAGATGTACACGTTCGTAGG
>WNGS01164437.1:61250870-61261666 GCA_020271785.1 Procambarus virginalis
GAGGGGTGCCAGCTAGCCCACCTGACAGGTGTGGAGGGGTGCCAGCTAGCCGGCCTGACAAGTGTGGAGGTGCCTGCTAGCCCACCTGACAGGTGTGGAGGGGTGCCAGCTAGCCGGCCTGACAGGTATGGAGGGGTGCCAGCTAGCCCACCTGACAGGTATGGAGGGGTGCCAGCCAGCCCACCTGACAGGTATGGAGGGTGCCAGCTAACCCACCTGACAGGTATGGGGGGTGCCAGCCAGCCCACCCAGCTGGTATGAGGAGGAAATAGCTAACCCACCCAGCATTTCTAGGGAGGAGCCAGATAGCCCAACCGGCTGTCCTGACAAGAAGGCAGCTAACCCTTGAGGAACATATGTACAGGATCTTCTATATCCATGAAGCTTCTATAAATTTTAAGAAATATTATTAGAAACATTATCTAGTACTGGACGGACTGAAGCGTCGTCGATTCATCATCTTCTGATGTATGATGTTTGATCATCATATCTTCAGCCACGTTATTGTAACTCATCGCCGGCATCTTCCATGTACCATTAACATAGATGTTCAATAGATAATCTTGAATCGAGAACGCACAATCTTTGAGAGGTTTCCATGTTTCAAGAAAAGTTGGTGATTCAGAGGCTTACTGGAGATCCTTAGAACTATAGAAAGGAACATGTTCAAGAAACTTGTTTATTGATTCATTTTAAAGTCTTCTGTTTTCATTTGTTATTCAAAGGGAAAATTTAGCTGATCGTTATCATGCGGATTTTAACTCTGTTTCTCATACTTTTTCTTAATTAATATACAGCCAGTTATTAAATGCTTCCCGAGTAGATCCATAAAATATAATATCAAAGAATGACAAATTATATGTTAATATTAAGAGTATTTGCAACCCAGTGCGCGATAAACGGTGACATGTAAGAGTGTTCCTTTTATAAGAATATTCACTATGTCTTGCAATATCTTGCAAGTCATGTAAATATTATGATGCAACCATATGAGAAGGCCAGACAATTTCATATTATGTTGCAGAGAACGGAAAAATTGAAATAATTTAATTTTTTCCAGAAAAAATGCAAATTACTTCATTTGTAAAAATATTTTAAACATGCTCTTTTAAATAAATTATTATTCTCTGGTTTTTAGGTAAAGTGTTTGCGTCATTAGAAAATAGAGATATTGCTTCAAAGAATAATTTGAATATTCACTACATGTATATCCAAAATATAAATAATCATATCGTTCATTGTTTTGCTATAAACCTTTTTCAGGTTTTCTTCTTTAGACATTCATTTTATGATGCAGTAAATGGAAAAGTCTTTACAATATTTACATATATATATATATATATATATATATATATATATATATATATATATATATATATATATATATAGCGGAAATACCACCTCTGGTGCAATTGTAGGTCCCGTCCTCCTAAGTTTTCCCAACGTCAAGAAAACGGTCAATTTAAAGTGGCCTTTCTAACCAGAGAACCCAAAACCGAAAACGGGACAGTACGTTACTATCGCGATCCGCTTCCGTTTCCTAGTACGACAATGTTTGTTCTTATGTAACGCATACGAGCGAAAAGCGACGGTCTTTGTACGAGGACAGGTTGTATAGGGACCCAAGGCCTCGGATAAGAGAATAAAGGGTATTCAGAGATGACCTTGTGAATTATCGCTGAACGTTTTAATATTTTCTTCTCCTACCACCACTACTTTTTATACAATATGATTTATATATTTGATTAATTTATTTACGTTCCATTGCGGTTTACAGAACACACAAACACATACAGCATTCACTGTTCGAAGACCTTATCCAGCTCTTCGGAGGTGGAGAGTGCGCCCAAAACTCAGCAAGCCTTTCCTCTTTGGATCACGACCTTGAGGCGCTGGAATAGGCAACTAGCTGCTCTTGAGTCTCTAGTTTGCCTAATGAGTTCCTCACCCACGTTCTTTAGAACCTTAAGTACACATTTACCCCCCAGGCGCCCAGGGTCTCAGACCTTATTGACACTAACATGTAACAACGTTCTAGGTCCCTGTACTTGTTAGTTTTCCGGATCTCCCTGAAAGTGGCCGCCCCGCCTCCCTCACTCTTGTTTTTGATTACGAGTAAATCATTGTAAATGACACACTAACGAGGCAATTACAGTCATGATTCCGGGTGATCACTGATTTATCGTGAATGTTAAGTGCTGTGGGTTAATTTGACACAGGAGAATCATATGGAGTGAAAACAGCCATTGGGCAGATGCAATATCAATTCACGTCTGACAGGAGGAGACTCCTAGCTGAGCTAGAATGATCTGTTAGGCTCTTTTAGGACCAGCACAACTCGTATAGATTGATTGATGAAGATTAAGCCACCCAAGAGGTGGCACGGGCATGAATAGCCCGTAAGTGGTAGATTTATTTTGGAGTGGATGTGATCTTTGGCCGTGAAATGGAGGGCCTATAGAGGAGACAGCTCCTATGTCCCCTAGAGACGTGATATCATGAATTCGTCATGGTTTACAACCGCTATGCAGAAACGATAGGCAGAGTTTCTTTCACCCTATGCCCCTGTTACCTAGCAGTAAATAGGTACCTGGGAGTTAGTCAGCTGTCACGGGCTGCTTCCTGGGGGTGGTGGCCTGGTCAAGGACCGGGCTGCGGGGACACTAAAGCCCAGAAATCAACTCAAGATAACCTCAAGATATATCTTACTCATTTATCATCTTAACTCTCAAGATATACGAGAGGACTGCACAAGACATAAGAAAATCCGAAAATTTCTGCTGCTCAGTGAAGTAATTTTTTTTTTTAATTAATAAGAAGCTTATGCTCATCTAAATGGGCACTAGATAGATCCTCGAGCGTTGTACGGTAATATTTACAAGGCATTGTGAACGATAGAGTGAGTCACGCCGGTGTACGGGGCTGAAGAAAGGGTCTAATTGTTCGCCGGTGGTGATTTCCTTGTCGAGTCAACGACGTCGTTGCCCTCTGTCTCGCAAGAAGGAAAACTCTCTGTGACTAATTCAAGGTTGAGCTATATCGTCATAACAAGATAGGAGAAAAGATTACATCAAAATAAACGGATTTTAATACCGATTTACGGTACTAAAGATCCCGGTATGGGAGAGATCTATTAATGCTCAGCCTTATTTTCCTTCTGATTAAACTATTACGAACCAAACACAGAGTCGTAATAAGATTAATAAGATTGGTATTTAGTGTCTTCCCGAAACGCTATGCGTGTTAGTGGCTTTACAAAAAAAATTAAAAACCTCAGTGCTTTGTACTCTCATAAACCCAATGTACCCTCTTGTATATAAATAAATAAATAAACTTAAAAAATAGGGCACTAATGATGCATTTGGGTGTTTAAACTGGCTTTTATGGAGGGCTTCCGACACCCTGCTGAGATATGTGTCGATGTTTCACCAACTTTTTTGTGTCTTAAAAACTGACGTGCCAGTCATGAGGTGAGAACGACGATGGGTAGCCAGGGAGCGTGGTGATGGGTGGCCAGGGAGCGTGGTGATGGGTGGCCAGGGAGCGTGGTGATGGGTGGCCAGGGAGCGTGGTGATGGGTGGCCAGGGAGCGTGGTGATGGGTGGCCAGGGAGCGTAGTAATGGGTGGCCAGCGTGTGAGACAAACGTCCAATCATAATGCCACACATCAGGCTGGTATTCCTCCATTGGTTCAAATGATAAACATTTTCCACTTCCTTTGTGTCCCAATGTCATTCATCCCAACCCTGAGGCATAACTAGCTGTGGTTTCCATCTCCTGTTATATCGTTTCTTGTGTTGCGAGTACATTACCCATTCCATCTCCACGGGACAGAAGCACGCTAACGTGGTGTTTCTGGCACCATTCCTTCACTCCGTTCCATCCTAAATCCTTGTCCTCATATCCGTTCTAGGTGCAAAATATTCGTCATGGCTAATAGTGCTTTCTCCTGAAAGTTGCCTTACTTTCTCTCTGTTAAAAAAAATACCTTTCAAAATATCAAACATGGCCTACTTACGGTAATATTTACATTGTTATTAGCTTTTATACTTTTGTTTTCATTGTCCTACATTGTTTCCACAATTTCATAAACATCATGTTTATTACAGATAAAAAATTTCTATCTACAGTTCCGCTATTAATATTTTCGTCTCAACCTTCATACTTTTTTGACAAGTTTACTTCTCGATGGCTTTCTGCCTGTTTAAGTATTT
Organism: Procambarus virginalis; assembly: GCA_020271785.1. NCBI lineage: Eukaryota > Metazoa > Arthropoda > Malacostraca > Decapoda > Cambaridae > Procambarus > Procambarus virginalis. The sequence goes on from WNGS01164437.1 coordinate 61,255,085, forward strand.
TATGAGTTCTAATATTCCATTTTCAAGCACTATGCGCCTTCCTAAAATGATGGCACTTATAGTAACTATTTTCTCAAACCTACCAATATCTACTGTAAACCTCAAAAAGTTACTCTTTTGTACTATTAATTTTAGTCAGAAAAAAAACTAAGCTTAAATGCAGGCGATGAGTCACAATAACGTGGCTAAATTATGCTGACCAGACCACAGACTAGAATTTGAAGGGACGACGACGTTTCGGTTCGTCCGATTCGACTTGAAATAGTCCATGACGGACCAAAACGTCGTCGTCCCTTTACCTTCTAGTGTGTGTTTTGGTCAGCATAGTTAAGCTTAAATATTCTTTGGCATAGTAAATTACAAATATGTAATGTATTAGATCACAGGCAGCGTCAATTAGGCCTGGGTTTGTCAGAACAGGTTAGGCTTGTTTTTATTTGTTACGTTTCCTGTTTTCTGGAATGGCATTTGGGCTTATTAGTAATACAAAACGAGAACCTTTTGCAAGTCAAACAGTTCAAATTTGTAAGTTTGAACAAACACTTGCTATAATTATTATCTTTTAGGAGGCAGATTTTCACTGTTAGCTATGTCAGATGTTGTGGTATTCAAACTACGACAAAACATTAGTCCTTTAGTTGATAACTAACTGATGAAAACTTCGTAATTCATGACGAATATTCATATAAATTTACAAATCATCCTCCTTTACAACAATATTTAATTTGTTTTAATATGAATTATTTATATTTTTAACTCAACTATATTTTGTCAAATTTCCCACATCTCCTCCACGAAGATAACGCTTTATCTAATAACATAAGAGTTGAATAGTCTAAATTCCGAACTCACGATAACCAACGGGACATACCATAATAACAGTTCATTCTGTGTGGTCAGAGACTGGACCTTTAGGGCACAGATGCTCAGTACCACCTCCCTTGAGGATACTTGAGGTGCTTCCGGGGCTTATCGTCCCCGCGGCCCGGTCATCGACCAGGCCTCCTGGTTGCTGGACTGATCAACCAGCTGTTGGACGCGGCTGCCTCAGGTAAGGTAACATCATCTTTCCTCCAGTAGAGGAAAGATGATGTTCATCTTCCTCAGTAGAGGAGGCTCCTCGGAGCCTCCTCTACTGAGCACTACATGGGGAAGATCTTTGTCTCAGACAACTGGATGACCACAAGAAGTTATAATGAGCCTCCAATGATCAATAGGACTGCTGCAGTCCACGCTTGATCCACTAATCCCATCCCAGTGACTGGTACGATGCCAGGGTTAAATCAACACGCCAAGACACGCCTCGATCATCATCTTAGGTGTGTCCCTGGTTACCAGGATCTCCATTACCACTCTTACGGGTCTTCAGGGACGTCCAACCCATTCATCGTCTGACTCTTGTCCTTTGGCCAGAAGAAGGGTTTAACAAGATTCACTCAAGCTGAACAGAGTACAAATTGCCGACATGGATGTAAAGAAACGCCAAGATAAGCGTTAACTTTATTGAATATGACGTAACTCCTATGAAGGGTTTATTAGGATTAACAGGATACAAAGCAGTAGATGTTTATAATCGAAGCGAGACGTGTGGTAAATGGGAGAGATTGTCTTCTATTTCCCACGGAAAAATTGAGTATTGTTGCATTGCACATTTTTCCTTGAGTCTTTCCCGTGGATGCTCAATGGATGCTGATTATCTGCACTTTTACTGGGTTGTTTCAAGCGTAGGTTAGACATGTATTTGAATGAGTTTAGGTGGTTTATTAATAGGAATAACATATACATTTTACTTTATCCTTTTGTTCTTATGTTTTCATTGTAGCTAATGTTGGTTCACGAGGTGCTGCTTCACGCGTGTGTATATGACGCAAGCATTGTTAGTCTTGGTTCACGAAGTGTTGCTTCACGCGTGTGTGTGTGCATGACGCAAGTGTAGTTCGTCTTAGTTGACGAGATTTTGCCTCAATTTTTTTGGATTATGAAATATTGTGATCGTCTTAAAGGAAATACTTGCCATAAATCCTAAAATGACGTCTGATGGATAATACAATTTACATAAGTAATAGAAGCAGATTTCAGCCATCAAATACCTTCATCGAATAGACGAATAGAATAGAATTCAGGAAAATTAAGTGTAACAAACCTGCTCTCTAAACTGCCAGAAAAATTGTTTGTTAACATGATATTAAACACTTCCAACTTCCTCTCCTTTTTTACCTTTTTTAAGGCATTCTTCCGTACGATCTCTCCTCATCTTGGAATTTCCTTAAGTGAAACTCCACTGTCATAAAGGCAAATTATCATCCAAACACCCCGTTGAATCTATTTGCCAAAACGTACAAAATCCACCATTCTAACGTCTACAGAAACGCACCACCCCAAGCCACCCACCTACCCAAACCAACCAACACCTAGAAAACGTGGATTAGATTAGATAACCAAGCTGCTTTTAGTACGTTGGTTATCATAACGTCTAGCGACTACGTATTAGTTGAGAGAGGACGGGTTGCACTCGAAAACCCAAGTCCTCCCTAATAGGGAAAGGTCATGACCTTTCATGGAAGGGGAGGAGGAGCCAGCGTAGTGGGCTGGTCAGGGAGAGTGAGAAGGTAACCAGGAAGCATCAGGAAGGTAGCCGGGCAGCGTGGTTTAGGTGGCCAGGATGTGTAATTAGGGTGGTGACGAGGCGTGGTTAGGGCTGCTAGGAGTGTCTATGATAGCCAGTTGTGGTTAGGGTAGCCAGGAGGCATTGGTAGTCTAGTTAGGAGGCGGAATAAGGGCAGCCAGGATGCGTTGATAGTCAAGCTAGCTAGGCAGCCAGGAGGCATTGATAGTCTAGCTAGAAGGCGGTGTTAGGGCAGCCAGGAGGCGTTGATAGTCAAGCTAGCTAGGCAGCCAGGAGGCATTGATAGTCTAGCTAGGAGGCGGTGTTAGGGCAGCCAGGAGGCGTTAATAGTCAAGCTAGCTAGGCAACCAGGAGGCGTTGATAGTTAAGCTAGCTAGGCAGCCAGGAGGCGTTGATAGTCAAGCTAGCTAGGCAGCCAGGAGTCGTTGATAGTCTAGCTAGGAGGCAGGATAAGGGCTTCCAGGAGGCGTGTCTAGTGAAGGAGACCAGAAAGGTTAACGAGAGCAGCCAGTAGGGAGCATTATGAGGATGGTCATGGACAGTCTTGAAGGCCACTAAGCGAACTTGAGATAGATTACCAGGAAGTGTAGTGAAGACGAACAGGAAACATAGCGAGGCTTTGTCATGGAGACTGGAGAAGGTGCACAAAAACGCCAGTATTAAATGGAAGAGATGGGAGAGGTAATAGCGTAAAATGTAACGGAAGTAGTGGACGGAGTATGGACTGGTAAGGATGGCAACAGAACGCAATAACGATGACCATAGAATATGGTAGAGATGACCAAGAGAACGCAAAAAGAATGACCAAGGAACATGGAACGAATATTCAGGGGAACGCAGTAGGGATGAACAGGGAACAAAGCAAGCATGGTCAGGGAGTTCCTGTTCAATCCCTGACCTACCAAGTGGTTAGGCACTATTCCTTTTCCCCATCCCATCCCTAATCCTTATTCCTGACCCCTTCCCAGTGCTATATAGTCGTAATGGCTTGGCGCTTTCCCAAGCGCCATCTCCATCTCAGGGAGTACCTAAGCAACTGAAGACGGCATCAGCGTGAGAGGAGAGACTTCACAATTGTGAGATGTGAGAAGAGATATCCTACATGGATCACAGTTCGGACCTATATCTTGCTTCCAGCTTCCAACATATATAAATGATCTTCTGGAGGTCAAAATCCACTCCTTTTCAGTGTTTTCGGGTGATACATAAATTATTTGGAAAATGAATACGATTTAAGACTGCAATATACCATAAGATGATCTAGATACACCGAATGAATTGTTCAACAGGTGGCTACTAGGAGTTAACTAGAGTAGTTGTAGCGCAATGAAACTGGGGTGCTAGGAAATGGAGGCCTGTCACAAGTTTTGATATGGAAGAGGTTACCCAAAAAGAATCAGAATGAGAGAGAGAGAGAGAGCGAGAGAGAGAGAGACTCAGAAACTATATCATTGCAAGGATATAATTGGTCTGGACGGACCATTAGAAGAAAGTGAAGAAATGCTGCCATTTCTTCACTTTCTGATGTGTGTGATTTGGTTCTCATAACATTGCAAGCTTGTCTTTCAAAGCGTACATCAACGAATATCATCAGCGGCGTATAACACGTGCCTAAACATACTAATTGTCATTATAAATCTGAATACGGGTTACATCCCAACCGCTATGCTCAACAGATAATAAGCTAATACTTCAACACGCCACATCAGCTTAGAGTCATTTTTCTTTACATGTCAAATATCAAACGAAGCTTGAGAAAGTCCAGGAGTAAATCACGAAACTATTCCAAGAACTGAGAGCTATGAATTATGTGGAAAGAATAAAAATAAAAGTACCTCGCGTCACTAGAAAATAGAATAGTCATGATAAGAAAGATTGTTTTTATGTGTTTACTGGTCGTCCTTTATGTTATGTAGTCCTTTATGTAGTTATGTTATGTAGTCCTTTATGTAGTTATGTTATGAAGTTATGTTATGTCTTTTATGTTATGTAGTTCTTTATGTCCTTGATGTTATATGTGAAAAAAGATTTCACATATAACATTCTCAGGGGATTGGTATGGAAAGCAAGGACAGATTGTACGTAAATCGATCATATACACCTAGGGATTGTACGTACAGGTGGAAACCTACACCTATAACATCGAATAATATTAGCGGCATATATAGAGACAGCTTATAGTAAGCTGCACGAAAATCCCTGCATCAAAATCCATGTACCCTACAAGAGACCAGTGCTGGAGTATGCAGCACTTGCAAGGAACCCTTATTTATTAAAACATAAAAGCAAAACTGAGAAAGGCAACAAGGAAGATAAGAAAAATGAAAGTGATGGGGGAAGAGGATAGACTAAAATAAAATGCGTCACCTTTCTGGAAGAAGGAGAATCAGAAAAATCGCATGCAGAATCCAAAATAATCAATGGCATAGACAAAGCTGAAAGCGTCACTAATGAAAATCACAAAAAATGGAAGTTGAATATTGAATACAGCCCGAAGCTGGGAGCTTAGATAAGTCAGAAGGATCTCAGAAATATTAAGTGTACTCTCAGTAACTGAACTGGATCAAATTGGAGAAATTGGAAGGTAGCGTGAGGTTGATATTAAAAATAAAGTGAAAGAGAGTTAAAATAAAGTGAAAGAGAGTTAAAATAATATGATACCCGCACTGGGTCAGGTGATAAAACAATAAAGGTGAAAAACATAGGGGATTACATAGGGGATAAATGGGGTGAAACATAGAGGTAACCGCAGAAGGCCTATTGGCCCATTACGAGGCAGCTGGCATCTACATACAAAGATTAATCCAGTGTAATTGGCCCTGTTATGTTGAACATTGTCTCTGTGTTGGCATCGTTATGTTCTGGTCTTGTCCTTACTCTCATTGTGGGAAGAGTAAATAGTTCCGTGATTTGGGTGTTCATGGTAGGTTGTTCTGTTCTTATGTGAATTGCTTCAAGAATTTGTAATCTTCTTGCATCTTGGGTTCTGTCTATTATGCATTGTATTCTTGTTCAACACTTTCTCTTGTTAGGGTGTGATTGTCATTGGGCTTTCCTCATGTGATTCCTAGGGGGCACCGGATTGAAGATGGCATGTCAAACGCCTCGTCGTCAGCTTGGTCGACGTCATACCTATGTACTTAGATTGAAGGTTACATCCTTCGTGGGGGCAAGTGTACATGTATACAACTACAACGCTTGACTGCTGTAGAGGGTTCTCTGTCGGGCTTCGGGCTTTTTTGGATAAGGAGTTCGGAAGTCTTCTTGGTTTTATAGAATATTTATATATATATATATATATATATATATATTATATTATATATATATTAAGATATATAAATTGGTAGCAGTCTTTCTTGTAAACATATGTTGTTGAATATGACCGAAAGGGTAAGATTAATGATCTAACCCGAATCTTCTCATTATTGATTATGTTTTCTTCACTGTCGAGGAAAGTCTAATAATTAACTCTCCAAAGTTCATTTCACACTTTATTATGGTCTGACGCTTAGGAATGCATCTCGCAAGGTACTCCTAAATTTTCAGAGACTAATTTGCAATGCATTTGGAAAAGCTTGTATTCGCTTTGTTTGAGGTGGTACAGGACGTGAGTGAAGTGAAACAAGTGGATGAATGGTGGATGAAACATGCTTCAACATAAGCAGCTTATGTTCTTGCTTCTCCTGTCTCTGTGTTGGCTCGGGGTCCTGAAGTGGGTAGAATGTAATTATGTGTTAACTTATTGTTGATTGCTGGTCTTGACTTTTTGATTGTAGGGCCTCGCTGATGTCCAGTCTTCTGTTGTCGTTATACTTGTCGATTATTTCAATGTTGCTTGTTAAGATATCTCTGGTGATATTGAGAACAGGCTACTTGATGGAGCCCTGTTGTTTGTTCCTTTTTAATCGCCTAGAGAGAGAGAGGGGAGGGAAAGAGAGAGAGGAGAGAGAGAGAGA
>WNGS01164437.1:61261691-61272568 GCA_020271785.1 Procambarus virginalis
ATGTATTTAATTAAGATAAGGTAATTATAAAGGGGAATGTTAAGTCAGAATGACTATAACTATAGGGAAGGATATATAAAGATAAGAAACTCTGGGAATGAGATAATAGTTAAACAATGACCTACCACTTGGATAATCAGGGATTGGACGGAGATTATGACTGAAGAGAGACCGTCAATCTACCTTCCAATCTGCGAGGATATGCTCGGAAAGTTGTGACAAGAAACTTTATTTCCACCTTTTGATGCTGCTGCTCCAATTCTCACAATAACTGCTAAGTAAGAGAAAATTATTAAGAACATGAACTCAAACTCAAAAAGAAATGACACAATTATGTTGATGAACAGGAATTTTGCTTCTAATCATCCTTCAATTTGATTATCGTTTGAGACGAAACTTCTAATTACGAGTCGTACTCAAATTCCCTCCCATCATTAAGGCACAGAAATGTTTCTTTATTTCCTTCTTCTATCGTCGAAATGATCTCCGCCTCTTTCTTGAAATGACGTCGTAATATCAGTGGTCTCGACCTATCTGAGTATGAGAAAGGGTGAGGAAGAGACGATTGTGATGTCGGTGGAGAGTAAAAGGAGAGTAAAACATTGCTAAAATAGTGATTTATTATAATAAATTGTTATTTCAGCAGTAATCTGTAACCCTGGTTACTGCTAAATAGTGAATTATTATTATTAACATCTCTATAGAAAAATTAACTTACAATTTAATAGTAAGTAATTTCAAATAAGAGAATGGAGAACGATCTCGAATCAAGTAAGATAATTATCATCTGAAAGTTTCACTAGTGTGGCCACATAGTACATAAAGTAGGGATAAGAGGACAGGATAGAAGCTGGGATACAAGGATAGGGGTTAGAGCTGGGTTACAAGAAGAGATTGGAAGACGAGAGAGACGTTCGTGACCTTAGTGTAAACTGCAGTGTGAAAGCTTCTGTTCCCTTCCACGACTGTTACATCTAGATAGGACAGCCTCCCGTCACTCTCCATCTGATAAGTGAAACATAACACCGAATTTTGTTGGAATGTCTCCTTCAGCTGATGCAACCGTCGAACATCAGGTATCTGCATAATATATCGTTAAAGACATTCGTCAAACACTGGCGAATATGTCAAAAACTAATTATAAATTAGTCTTTTGACTATAGCTATAATTGCTTAGACTAAGTGACTAGGTTTTATTAACCCTCCAGAGATTGATCAACCTTGAGCCCATCACTAAACCGTTTAAAGCCCTAATGTATGCCAACTTTATTTTGTTTTACCTATGAGACCTCATTAAACTATGTATATCTTGAGGTTATCTTGAGATGATTTCGGGGCTTTTTTTTTTTTTGGTGTCCTCGCGGCCCGGTCCTCGACCAGGCCTCCACCCCAGGAAGCAGCCGTGACAGGTGACAGCTAGCTAACACCCAGGTACTATATTTTACTGCTAGGTAACAGGGCATAGGGTGAAGAAACTCTGCCCATTGTTTCTCGCCGGCGCCTGGATCGAACCCGGAAGCACAGGATCACAAGTCCAGCATGCTATCCGCTCGGCCAACCGGCTCCCTACAGTGTTTGGGGCTATGAATGAATGTAAAGTGGATTGAGAGAGGGAACAGAAGGATGACGACAAACTCCTTCATAAAAAAAGAGTCAATCAAAACCAGATTTACATGTTTTAGAAAGAAAGTTGTGTTAACACTTTTATAACTCTATTTAAATCCCTTTGTAAATGCCGTAAATCATATAAATGGAGTTAAATACGATGTTAAAACTGGTTAAGAAAACCGGATACGAATTAATGTATTCAGAGTGGATGGGATCAAATCAGGAAATATGTAACACTTGCTCGAGAATAGTGGCGCTTGATTGAACATAAATAATTCCAATATCTATGCAACAAATTACCAAAAACCAGTTCACCATTATGGGTGTGAATAATTATAAACAGGAGCTGCCAACATCTCTCCAGAGTCTTTTATTCCTAAGATTTAAGTTCACAAATACAAGAATACCTGAAATATACAGGCATTTACCAGAGGAAAATATCACGATGTAAATAACAAATAGAGTCAAATGTTACGAAAAAAATGTTGAGAAGAAAGCAATAGGGGTTAACACAGAATTTCAGGCCTAATTATCCAATTTCAGGTCTAATTATCCAATTAACGATGGGAGTGGAAGGTGAACTTAAGAAAAATATTGCGAGAGTCAGGAGAGCGGATGGCAGTAAAGGAGGGGAATAATAAGAAAATTTGTGAATAATGAATGAGATAAGAAGAAAATGTAAATCGCAGGCATAAATATGAAGAAGGGATAATTAATGAGGATTATGCATGTAAGCCTAATTAGAGGAGGAACGATAAAGAAGATTGACTCAGACTTTTGACAAGTGAAACGATGGATGTACAAGAAAGAGGAGATATACATTGTTCTTATCAACTAATATATAATAAGACAATTTCGTTATTCGAGGCAAAAATTCCAAATGAAACAAAAAATATTCAGAAGAAATGGGCAATATGTAATAAATTATACATCAAGCTATCAAGAGGCAGCTAATATCAAATTACACTCTGCCATCTTCGAGATCATGGCGATACATACAAAATACTGCCCTATTCATCACTGAAACATAAATTATAAGCTGCAATAGGCCTATTGGCCTTTAATCGAGGTGCTTCACCTTAAGCTCATCCCCGGTAAGATGTCCGGCAGCACAAAAGCATATATAAAGAGAGAGAGAGAGAGAAGGGAGTACCACCTCTGGCTGGAAGAAGGGGACCCTTAGCCTCGGAGGAAACAAATATAATGCATTTAGAGGGCATATTTAAGTCCCCTCCGATACAGTTTCTGTGTGCTTTTCTCCTACCACCCCCTTCCTTTTTTATGTTTTTATTATGGAATAATGGTTATAAGACATACACTGGTTTATACAAAAAGTACTAAAAGGGATCTCTTGAAAACACGACAATGGGAAACATTGATAAATGTCACAGACGGGTTCGATCATTGTTGCAAGTCAAACACTTCTTCGAATTCCTCTGAAGTTGGACTAGTGCCAAGACGCTACAGGCATTCCTTCTCTGAATCACAACATTGAGGCTCTAGAACAAGAAACTTTTTGTCTCTGATCTTTTGTAGCGCCGATCAATTTGTCCCCCATTTCCTTCAGGAACTTCAATGCACATTTCCCCACGAACGAGGGTCTCCGAGCCGATCGGAACAAAGCTGTAGCAGTGTGCCAGACCTCTGTATTTAATAATTTTTTGCGTTCCCTGAAAGAAGCAGCACCATCCCCTTCACGTGTGCTGTAGTGGAGGTAGGTACTGGCCAGTGTGGCAGCGCACGTGTAGTCCCACACAACTTGCTTACCATCCTTCCAAGGAAGCAAGGTGACCCCATCTGGGCGCTTCTGAGGGTCGTTGGGTCTGAATAAGTGTGCTTCTCTTTGTGCCGGGCAGCGGATGTGGCGAAGCTCCTCTTGATGATGTCGTTGACTTCTTCATGTCTTGCAATCTTGTGATTTACGACACACCAGACCATGACGACCATATTAGTCCGCCATCGCAGTTCCGAAGATGCACCTATGTCGGTGAGGATGGGGGCGACAAGGCGAAGGGCAACTCCAATGCGGAGAGCGTCATTGATTGAGGCGAGTTCCCAGGGCTGCACTGGGCACAGCAAATAAAAAATCCCCTGCGTAGGGTGATATATATAATATAATATATATATATATATATATATTATATATATATATATATATATATATATTATATATATATATATAATATATTAAGGAAAACATTGAAGGTTAGGAGGCAGGAGGGTCGAGCCATCCCTCCCTCAAGGTCGCAGCAAATGCCACCTTTATCGCTGAGTCGGCAGAAACAGTTATTATAGGTCACTAAAGCAAGTTTATGGGCTGCTCAGAGGGTCTGGTGCCGGAGTGCAGGAGAGCTGGTACACTCCCATCCATAAACCCGGGATTTGCTTATCTGGCAGATGTTGGGTGAGTTCTATATAAGTACAGGCAAGGTTTTTGAGTGTAGATTTGGGAGTCAAAATATATATTTATACATTTTTTGCATTTCATTGTAATTTAGTTATCTGGAGCTTATTACTGAATAATTTATCTGTGTATGTGATAAGTGCGTGATGTTGTACTCTCTAATAAGGGGTCAGTAGACATAATATTGTATATATATATTATAGTATATTATTACCACCATCTTCCTGTTGGTAATGGCAAGATTCCCGACTCTATCAAGTGCGTCTTCCAGGCATCTTTTCTCAGTTTTGTGAGCAGAGGAAAAGAAGATCGTGTAGAATAGATAAATCGGGCGGTTCATCTACCTTTTAATAATTTCCCTCTAGATATACAATAACGAATACATTATTGACTAGTCTTACTCTATTCAGATCTTTGTCAAACTGCTGTCAACTGGAATCGTGTGAGAACATGGTTGACATGTTGACATCCAGAAGTCTCGTTCTGTAGATGAGAGAACTCCAACTTCTAACATTAAGACATATTCCTGTGTCGGTTTCTCAAGTGCAGACTGCAGTGTGAAAGCCACCATTCCTTTCTGTGACTTACAACCAGGGAAAAGCATTTTACATGCATTCTCCGACATGGAAGTGAAACTTAACATCGCACTATGCACAAATGAATCCTCACTGACATGGCCCTTCAAGAACATGTAATAAACATAACTACAGTAGACACCAGTTCTAGATTCAAGTCAATAAGGACTCTTTTGCCAAGCAAAAAATCGCAAAAATGATGTTTATATATATATATATATATATATATATATATATATATATATATATATATATATATATATATATATATATATATATATATATATATATATATATATATATATGACAATGTCAGACCACGGAGGAAAAATGAAACAGGAATTTCCTTAAGTACTTTCGTATATTAATACATCTTCAGAAGGACTCCTTCTGAAGATGTATTAATATACGAAAGCACTTAAGGAAATTCCTGTTTCATTTTTCCTTCGTGATCTGACATTGTCACATTTTTAATCACGTGTTTTTTTTCGTGATATACACACACATATATATATATATATATATATATATATATATATATATATATATATATATATATATATATATATATATATATATATATATATATATAAAACAACGCCCCCCCTCCTGAAGGATTCGAACTTAGACAGCCAGGAATCCATGCAGTTTAACGTATCCAGTACTTAAATCATTTATTTTTTCATATCACTGTGGTTGTTCTTGCAATTTAAGGTCAGGTGTTCTGAGATATTCTGCATGAAAAATTCCCATATAATATGTGAACAAAAAATTCCAAATGTGTCCCTTTTCTCTCATTGAACACGTAAATGTTCGATGATCTATTCAAAATATGTTTAAAATATCAGTCCTTTTGTATATTATGGAGGCATAAGTAATTAGGAAATAAAACTAATTTAATTTTTTTTTATAAATTGTTTAATTTCTTAGACAAGTTTACAAAGAATTGAAAACGAAAAGGAATCAGTGAATTCTGAGTGGTCCAACAGCATTATAAATCACCTGATCTGTCGAGAGCATCTGAAGACTAAATGTGCTCGTTAAGCATTAAGACCTCGACGTCTTCTCGTTTATATTCTCCCAAGGCAGCCAAATAAATTTCTCTCGGCACAAGAGAATGAAGAATAAGCACTAAAGTGATAAGTACCAATTCGAGGTACAGCGTGTTAGAGAATGTGTTGTTATGGTAAAACAGAACCAGCTAGCCTACCTGATAGGTGTGGAGGGGTGCCAGCTAGCCCACCTGACAGGTGTGGAGGGGTGCCAGCTAGCCGGCCTGACAAGTGTGGAGGGTGCCTGCTAGCCCACCTGACAGGTGTGGAGGGGGGCCAGCTAGCCGGCCTGACAAGTGTGGAGGGTGCCAGCTAGCCCACCTGACAGGTGTGGAGGGGTGCCAGCTAGCCGGCCTGACAAGTGTGGAGGGTGCCAGCTAGCCCACCTGACAGGTGTGGAGGGGTGCCAGCTAGCCGGCCTGACAGGTATGGAGGGGTGCCAGCCAGCCCACCTGACAGGTATGGAGGGGTGCCAGCCAGCCCACCTGACAGGTATGGAGTGTGCCAGCTAACCCACCTGACAGGTATGGAGGGGTGCCAGCCAGCCCACCCAGCTGGTATGAGGAGGAACTAGCTAACCCACCCAGCATTTCTAGGGAGGAGCCAGATAGCCCAACCGGCTGTCCTGACAAGAAGGCAGCTAACCCTTCAGGAACATATGTACAGGATCTTCAATATCCATAAAGCTTCTATAAATTTTAAGAAATATTATTAGAAACATTATCTAGTCCTGGACGGACTGAAGCGTCGTCGATTCATCATCTTCTGATGTATGATGTTTGATCTTCTCAAACATCATACATCAGAAGTTATCTTATCTTCAGCCATGTTATTGTAACTCATCAGCTACATGTTCCATGTACCATTAACATAGATGTTCAATAGATAATCTTGAATCGAGAACGCACAATCTTTGAGAGGTTTCCATGTTACAAGAAAAGTTGGTGATTCAGAGGCTTACTGGAGAACCTTAGAAGTATAGAAAGGAACATGTTCAAGAAACTTGTTTATTGATTCATTTTATAAGTCTTCTGTTTTCATTTGTTATTCAAAGGGAAAATTTAGCTGATCGTTATCATGCGGATTTTAACTCTGTTTCTCATACTTTTTCTTAATTAATATACAGCCAGTTATTAAATGCTTCCCGAGTAGATCCATAAAATATAATATCAAAGAATGACAAATTATATGTTAATATTAAGAGTATTTGCAACCCACTGCGCGATAAACGGTGACATGTAAGAGTGTTCCTTTTATAAGAATATTCACTATGTCTTGCAATATCTTGCAAGTCATGTAAATATTATGATGCAACCATATGAGAAGGCCAGACAATTTCATATTATGTTGCAGAGAACCGGAAAAATTGAAATAATTTAATTTTTTCCAGAAAAAATGCAAATTACTTCATTTGTAAAAATATATTTTAAACATGCTCTTTTAAATGAATTATTATTCTCTGGTTTTAGGTAAAGTGTTTGCGTCATTAGAAAATAGAGATATTGCTTCAAAGAATAATTTGAATATTCACTACATGTATATCCAAAATATAAATAATCATATCGTTCATTGTTTTGCTATAAACCTTTTTCAGGTTTTCTTCTTTAGACATTCATTTTATGATGCAGTAAATGGAAAAAGTCTTTACAATATTTACATATATATATATATATATATATATATATATATATATATATATATATATATATATATATATATATATATATATATATATATATATATATATATATATATATATAGCGGAAATACCACCTCTGGTGCAATTGTAGGTCCCGTCCTCCTAAGTTTTCCCAACGTCAAGAAAACGGTCAATTTAAAGTGGCCTTTCTTAACCAGAGAACCCAAAACCGAAAACGGGACAGTACGTTACTATCGCGAGCCGCTTCCGTTTCCTAGTACGACAATGTTTGTTCTTATGTAACGCATACGAGCGAAAAGCGACGGTCTTTGTACGAGGACAGGTTGTATAGGGTTGTATATAAGGCCTCGGATAAGAGAATAAAGGGTATTCAGAGATGACCTTGTGAATTATCGCTGAACGTTTTAATATTTTCTTCTCCTACCACCACTACTTTTTTATACAATATGATTTATATATTTGATTAATTTATTTACGTTCCATTGCGGTTTACAGAACACACAAACACATACAGCATTCACTGTTCGAAGACCTTATCCAGCTCTTCGGAGGTGGAGAGTGCGCCCAAAACTCAGCAAGCCTTTCCTCTTTGGATCACGACCTTGAGGCGCTGGAATAGGCAACTAGCTGCTCTTGAGTCTCTAGTTTGCCTAATGAGTTCCTCACCCACGTTCTTTAGAACCTTAAGTACACATTTACCCCCCAGGCGCCCAGGGTCTCAGACCTTATTGACACTAACATGTAACAACGTTCTAGGTCCCCTGTACTTGTTAGTTTTCCGGATCTCCCTGAAAGTGGCCGCCCCGCCTCCCTCACTCTTGTTTTTGATTACGAGTAAATCATTGTAAATGACACACTAACGAGGCAATTACAGTCATGATTCCGGGTGATCACTGATTTATCGTGAATGTTAAGTGCTGTGGGTTAATTTGACACAGGAGAATCATATGGAGTGAAAACAGCCATTGGGCAGATGCAATATCAATTCACGTCTGACAGGAGCAGACTCCTAGCTGAGCTAGAATGATCTGTTAGGCTCTTTTAGGACCAGCACAGCTCGTATAGATTGATTGATGAAGATTAAGCCACCCAAGAGGTGGCACGGGCATGAATAGCCCGTAAGTGGTAGATTTATTTTGGAGTGGATGTGATCTTTGGCCGTGAAATGGAGGGCCTATAGAGGAGACAGCTCCTGTCCCCTAGAGACGTGATATCATGAATTCGTCGTGGTTTACAACCGCTATGCAGAAACGATAGGCAGAGTTTCTTTCACCCTATGCCCCTGTTACCTAGCAGTAAATAGGTACCGGGGAGTTAGTCAGCTGTCACGGGCTGCTTCCTGGGGGTGGTGGCCTGGTCAAGGACCGGGCTGCGGGGACACTAAAGCCCAGAAATCAACTCAAGATAACCTCAAGATATATCTTACTCATTTATCATCTTAACTCTCAAGATATACGAGAGGACTGCACAAGACATAAGAAAATCCGAAAATTTCTGCTGCTCAATGAAGTAATTTTTTTTTTTAATTAATAAGAAGCGTATGCTCATCTAAATGGCCACTAGATAGATCCTCGAGCGTTGTACGGTAATATTTACAAGGCATTGTGAACGATAGAGTGAGTCACGCCGCCGTTCGGGGCTGAAGAAAGGGTCTAATTGTTCGCCGGTGGTGATTTCCTTGTCGACTCAACGACGTCGTTGCCCTCTATCTCGCAAGAAGGAAAACTCTCTGTGACTAATTCAAGGTTGAGCTATATCGTCATAACAAGATAGGAGAAAAGATTACATCAAAATAAACGGATTTTAATACCGATTTACGGTACTAAAGATCCCGGTATGGGAGAGATCTATTAATGCTCAGCCTTATTTTCCTTCTGATTAAACTATTACGAACCAAACACAGAGTCGTAATGAGATTAATAAGATTGGTATTTAGTGTCTTCCCGAAACGCTATGCGTGTTAGTGGCTTTACAAAAAAATTAAAAACGTCAGTGCTTTGTACTCTCATAAACCCAATGTACCCTCTTGTATATAAATAAATAAATAAACTAAAAAAATAGGGCATTAGTGATGCATTTAAGTGTTTAAACTGGCTTTTATGGAGGGCTTCCGACACCCTGCTGAGATATGTGTCGATGTTTCACCAACTTTTTTGTGTCTTAAAAACTGACGTGCCAGTCATGAGGTGAGAACGACGATGGGTGGCCAGGGAGCGTGGTGATGGGTGGCCAGGGAGCATGGTGATGGGTGGCCAGGGAGCGTGGTGATGGGTGGCCAGGGAGCGTGGCGATGGGTGGATAGGAGCGTGGTGATGGGTGGCCAGGGAGCGTGGTGATGGGTGGCCAGGGAGCGTGGTGATGGGTGGCCAGGGAGCGTGGTGATGGGTGGCCAGGGAGCGTGGCGATGGGTGGCCAGGGAGCGTGGTGATGGGTGACCAGGGAGCGTGGCGATGGGTGGCCAGGGAACATGGTGATGGGTGACCAGGGAGCGTGGCGATGGGTGGCCAGGGAGCGTGGTGATGGGTGGCCAGGGAGCGTGGCGATGGGTGGCCAGGGAGCATGGTGATGGGTGGCCAGGGAGCGTGGTGATGGGTGGCCAGGGAGCGTGGTGATGGGTGGCCAGGGAGCGTGGTGATGGGTGGCCAGGGAGCGTGGTGATGGGTGGCCAGGGAGCGTGGCGATGGGTGGCCAGGGAGTGTGGTGATGGGTGGCCAGGGAGTGTGGTGATGGGTGGCCAGGGAGCGTGGTGATGGGTGGCCAGGGAGCGTGGTGATGGGTGGCCAGGGAGCGTGGCGATGGGTGGCCAGGGAGCGTGGTGATGGGTGGCCAGGGAGCGTGGTGATGGGTGGCCAGGAGCGTGGTGATGGGTGGCCAGGGAGCGTGGCGATGGGTGGCCAGGGAGTGTGGTGATGGGTGGCCAGGGAGTGTGGTGATGGGTGGCCAGGGAGCGTAGTAATGGGTGGCCAGCGTGTGAGACAAACATCCAGTCATAATGCCACACATCTGGCTTGGATTCCTCCATTGGTTCGAATGATAAACATTCTCCACTTCCTTTGTGTCCCAATGTCATTCATCCCAACCCTGAGGCACAACCAGCTGTGGATCCCATCTCTCATTACATCGTTTCTTGTGTTGCGAGTACATTACCCATTCCATCTCCACGGGACAGAAGCACGCTAACGTGGTGTTTCTGGCACCATTCCTTCACTCCGTCCCATCCTAAATTCTTGTCCTCATATCCGTTCTAGTGCAAAATATTCGTCATGGCTAATAGTGCTTTCCCCTGATAGTTGCCTTACTTTCTCTCTGTTAAAGAAAAATACCTTTTCAAAATATCAAACATGGCCTACTTACGGTAATATTTTCATTGTTATTAACTTGTATACTTTTGTTCTTCATTGTCCTACATTGTTTCCACAATTTCATAAACATCATTGTTTATTACAGATAAAAAAATTCTATCTACAGTTCCGCTATTAATTATTTTCGTCTCAACCTTCATACTTTTTTGACAATTTTACTTCTCGATGGCTTTCTGCCTGTTTAAGTATTTCATGAGTTCTAATATTCCATTTTCA
>WNGS01164437.1:61277975-61285475 GCA_020271785.1 Procambarus virginalis
ATATATATATATATATATATATATATATTCCACGGAAAAATATTTAATCGTTAAAATCGTACGCTCTAAATAGCTTCTTTCTCCTAACGTGGTTCAAAGAAATCTGAAAATAGTGATATCTTTCCCAGGTTAGTATAATTTGCATAATCAAAATTGCAATAATTTCTGTTAAACTTTTTGATAAGTAAATATATCTATGCTGGGAAAAGAATGGTTACTCTTCGCGGTAAGCCTCAAGGTCACTAGAGGATTCAGTTGAATTCCAAGGTTACAATGCTTTTTACCATGGCGTGGTGTGGTGGGGTAGAGCGTGTGCTTGAGAGTATCACGGACATAGGTTCGAACCGTCTTCGCGGCTCCTACTCATTTTCTCACTGATGCATCATGTTAATGTGATTTTTTTATTTTAAAATATGGATAATCCGACAGCAAAACCAGGTATGCAACGATTCGTTACTTCAAGACTTCAATGGATCACCTCTTGCAATACATAGCTCTAACACCAGGGCGTGAGTTTTGCAATATAAATATGTAAGATAATGTTTGCAGTTTGTTATGTCTAGGTCAGGTTGTGTCATCCACTTATCAAGAAGATAACTTCAATATATATATATATTATTATCCACGAGCGGGTTGAATGTGGATAAAGTGGCTAATAATATTCACTCCAACATGAAGATAGTTTATTGTTGGGGTGTTGAATCATGTGGATACTTGTTGACCAAACCACACACAAGAAAATGAAGGGACGACGACGTTTCGGTCCATCCTGAACCATTCTCAAGTCGATTGTGAGAATGGTCCAAATCACAGTCGACTTGAGAATGGTCCAGGACGGACCGAAACGTCGTCGTCTCTTCATTTTCTAGTGAAAATGAAGGTCGGGTCAACATACTTCAACCACGTTATTGTGACTGATCATCCGCATGTGGGTACTTCTTTGTGTGGGTGTTGGTTGATGTGGGTCTGGTAACGATGCTGGATCATGTAGGCACCGCACAATGTTTGGGTTTTCAGGCCATGATTGTAAGTCTTACTCTAAGCTGCATATCAGGATTGAAGGTCTGAATTCATGCCATAGCTGCTGGTCTATGTTGATGGTGCATAGGGTGGAAGCTGGTCCATGTGGATGCTGGTCCATGTGGATGTTGTATAGGGTGGATGCTGGCCTATGTGGAAGTTATAGAACATATATATTGCTCTGCTGTAGTGTCTTTTGACGTGAATACTGATGTTGATAGGACCACACACTAGAAGGTGAAGGGACGACGACGTTTCGGTCCGTCCTGGACCATTCTCAAGTCGATTGTGATGAGGAAGTAGAATACTGATCAGTGCGCTTCTAATTACAGTCTTCTAGCGATACTTAGTTAATCTTTTGCTGCCAATTGCTCCTATTTATTTAGCGTATTGTAAGTCTCTCAACTGGTCCTTAAACTCATTGCAACAGAACGTAAAAAATTTTGGTGCTGAAAGGGCAATAAAAACACAACAATGTGTTTCCTCTCACTACCGAGTTTCTGTAGTGAAGTTCTCATCCTCTGGGAAGTTCTCGTTCACAATACATTTGTGTGTTTTTTATTTTTAAGGAAATATTTTGGATATTTTTAACTCTTATTGTGCTTCTGTCTTGTTGTTTTCTGCTTAGTTATGTATTCCTTACCTTACTCTACTTATTTTATGGTCTCTTATTACTTTATGTCTCTTTTTTTCCTGCCTTGGTTTACCTTACTGAGATCTCCCTTATTACCTGCTTTGGTTTACCTTATTCAAGCTCCCATATTCCCTGCCATGGTTTACCTTACTCTTGCCCCTCCCCCCACATTCCCTACCATAGTTCTCCCTCTCCCACTCCAACTTCCTCCCCTTAAGTGAGACTGGATCACCCCAGAAGTGTGATCCAGAGAGCAACAGCCCCTTGAGGTAAGCGCTGTGGACAAGGCCTTTGTATGCTGGCAGCAAGATTCTTGCCCATGTTAGGGGAGGTGAGATGATGTCGGGACTGTCAGAGGAACATGCGAGCTCCAGGGATGCTCAGGAACCCACTTGGGATGACGAATTAAAACGTCAAAAGAAGCAGGAATATGCAATTCGGCCATAATGTGAACTTTGACCTGCTTAACGCTTACAGGCAAATGGTCAATTACCGATTCTATTTTCGTTTTGTTTACGTTTAACGCAAGTTAAACTGTATTTAATGTTACATTGAAATCTTTCATTGGTTAGAATATCCGATGAGGTTTTGAGGTCATGAACGTGATTTCCATTGTGACCTTCAATTTAAATTTTAAAAGCTTTATTCATATATAATTCTATTTTAGGGGATTTTTTCATTTATACAAGAATGAAAATCACTTTAATAGTGTATAATCCAGGTCGTTCATATTATATTTCTCCCCAAATGTTCTACAGGAAATTCATGAACACCTCCTCTGACTTTACGTCGCGAATTTAGCGGAATCCAGCAATCCGTTGAAAGAACGACGTATTAGTACAAATTTCACATCCATTCACATCTTATGGTAAGTCTTACCCACTAGTTTTCCCTAATACACGGCAAACTAATCACTTAACAGCCTTGTCCCCAATTACTGCTGGGCGAACAGAGACAAGCAGTTTAGGACTGGTGCCTACACTGTAACAGGACTAGGACTCGAACCCAAACCCATTCCTCGCGAGGCACAGGGCGAGATTGTACACCTCTGACATTACGAGGACTTAGTTTGAGGACATCTGTGAGAAATATTATCTCAAAAGATGTGTTTGCAAGGGCTATAACAACGGAAGCTGCTTTTGAGAGAAGGATTACGTCTAAGACTGTTCCAGCAGGGATTGAAACTGTTAATTCTAGGACTGCTCCTTTGAATGCCCCTGGTGTATGTCCGAATATGTGTCTTCGGGCTTATTTACGCGTGTTCCGACCTACAGCCATCATGGATACACAACTGGTTCATTGCTCTCAATGTATATCATTTCCTTCTGTATCATTGCGTGGGTAAAACAGTGGTATGATAGCTGAGAGCTTCAGGAGAACTAGGCTGGCCTCAGGTGCCTGGCCTGTTTTATTTGCCTCATCTGTTACCATTATAGGCTGGCTAATAGATATTCTTCTTGAGGTAAACGCCTTTAATTGAATCCTTCGGGGTTCAATCAGAGGAACTAAATTCAATTGGCTCGCGTTGATTGGCCGATGTGTGCTGTCGAGCAGGTCCTATGGGTGTGATCCTTCACTGGCATGAAGGATAAACACATGCTCTGCTGCATACATTGTGACGCATGCATGCGCTGCTTGGCTATTTAGCAAGTCGAGCTTTGCCGCGCCATATAGATAGGTTGAGAAGAAGGGTACCATCTCTGGTTGGAAAAAGGACCCTTAGCCTCGGAGAAAAGACATACAAATAAAATTTAAATCACCTTAAAATAGGTGTTTTTAAATCTATTACCTAAAATTCACGTTTATTTTCCCTTTCTGCTCTATGTATTTTTCTTTATATGACATTTTCATGTGGTGTAGTGGTAAAGAGCGTGTGCTTAGGAGTACCAAACGAAACCCAGCCACTTGGGCTGGACGGTAGAACGACGGTCTCACTTCAAACAGGACGGCGCTCAATCCCCAACCATCCAAGTGGTTGGGCACCATTCCTTTTCCCCCCGTCCCATCCAAAATTCGTATTCTCATCCCTTCCATGTGCTATATAGTCGTAATGGCTTGGCGCTTTTCCCCCGATAGCTCCCATCAAAAGTTACAACTTACAAGGTACACTCTGTCAGCCATTGAGTTCCTAGCTGAGTCATGAGAAACCTCACGACACCCTCGTAGATTCTATGGTAGCAAATGTTCCAGTTGATTGTGTATTATTTTTATTGTACTGCTTCCCGCTGGTTGGAAGCACTGCATGCCTGACCAACGCTTAGAGATACACATGCTTAATCCCACACACCAGCTGTCTATCGTTTTCCATGGGTATCTATAACTAAATTTATCTCTAATCTATCTCTCGTGTGGCCCCCCTGTGAGGACATGAGGCTTTTAACGTGTCTAAAGTTCCCTCATTTGTCCTGATATTATCCAGCTGGATTATAGCGATAAGCAGTAATCCATTCCCCACATATCGTTTTCTTATTTGACGTGGGCGAAGATCACTAATGCATTGATGATCTTAGGTTATTATTCCGCATACTTGGATCAGTGTTTTCGTGATCATTGTTGCACATATATATA
The DNA here is from genome assembly GCA_020271785.1 of Procambarus virginalis. Classification (NCBI taxonomy): domain Eukaryota; kingdom Metazoa; phylum Arthropoda; class Malacostraca; order Decapoda; family Cambaridae; genus Procambarus; species Procambarus virginalis. The sequence continues at coordinate 61,282,198 of WNGS01164437.1, forward strand.
TATATATATATATATATATATATATATATATATATATATATATATATATATATATATATATATATATATATATATATATGTATATATATATATATATATATTTGCTGGTTAGTGGAACTCTTACCGTCTTAATAATATGTGTGAACTTTGTCGCAGTCATCAGGGTCACTTGGCCACACAAATCACGAATTGTGCTTCTCTCATCGCTGCCTACCCCCGTCCTGAGCCCGCAGTGCAAGCAAGTGAGTCTGGTTGGCGAGTGACCCCTTGTCACAGTAAATTAATGTGTTTTTGTTCGAGTGTGTGTAAAGTGGTAGACATATAGTCAGTATATAAGCTGCTGTTGCATGTCTGCTGCGTATTTGTTTGGGGGGTTGGGCTTCTGCGCCTTTGCTTTTGCGACTGTGTTGTGTAAGTGAGTGAATCACCTATATTAATTTACACACACACATACACCTGTGTTTGACAGTTGAATCATTTCATAATTGCAAAGCCTACTAAACAATTATTGTAACTAGGATGAAGCCAAAGCTTCAAAAATCAATGTTACAATCCCTCGCCCTACACACACAAAAGTTAGCTTAGTGGAACATCGTAAAGCTCGTTTTAAAAACGTCAGCTGTGAATGTCATGGTTGTCAGAACTGTCAGTAAGTTGAAGAGGATTACTGACCATTGAAACCCTGGGCTTTGGCAAAGGGAAATCGTGCACTGCACTAGCATGCAATATATCCAGGAGTGAAAATCAGGCGATATATCACAGTGCGTCGAATTTGAGTATATATGTGTTTAAGGGATTCGAACTCGGACTTGAAAAACATGAAACGTACCCTAGCAACTGCACGGGTGTAAGAATTTCTTTACTTGTATTCAAATGAGGCATTGAACCTTCCCTAGCCGTACCTGCAGACTGTCCTCATTGACAAAAAAACATTGCCTATGTTATCTTTAATCCAGCCTCCACCCATTGTTTTAAATTAGAAAAATATATGTATACATAATTCAGACGTGATTATGTTCGAACTTTTCTTGAAAAGTGTTTAGCTCAATTTCTCTGTTCGAATCGCACTTGTGTATATGTGTATGCGCGCTCTCGCTTGTGTGTGTGCTCTCACCTAGTTGTATTAACCTAGTTGTGCTTGCGGGGGGTGAGCTTCGGCTCTTTGGTCCCGCCTCTTAACCATTATTCAACAGGCTGACACGTTCCTGGGCCTATTAGGTTCAATCATATCTACACTTGAAACTGTGTATGGAGTCCGCCTCCATCACGTCACTGCTTAATGTATTCCATTTGTTAACTACTCTGACAACATTTCGTGTGTGTGTGTGTGTGTGTGTGTGTGTGTGTGTGTGTGTGTGTGTGTGTGTGTGTGTGTGTGTGTGTGTGTGTGTGTGTGTGTGTGTGTGTGTGCATCTATTCATGCATGTTATATCGTGTTCCATTGCCAAGTGTCCCGCTTTCCATCTCTGAATTGTCTAATGCAATGATTCCAAACTTAAATACCTATCAGATCTACATTTTAAATGGTGTAATATTTTCCGTATCATTTCCCAAGAACGATTTTTTTCTTATTCCAATGGCTCTTCTGTTTCTCTGGCTTCCTTCTATGACCTTTCGTTCAATGAACATTTCCCCCCCTTCTTAAACTTTTAATTTAATTAGCTGGTTAAAGTCTCTAAAAGATTTACTTAAAGTCTCTAAGTCTCAAAGATTCTCGAAGATATTCTAGTGGTATTTTGGTCAAGTTTCTTATATCTTTCATTTGTTTCTGAAGCAACATTGTTTTGGGATAAGTCTTTCTAACCTAACCTAACCTAACCTAATCTAACCTAACCTAACCTAACCTAACCTAAGCCTTTATAAGTTTGTGTCTCTTGACGGCGGTACTGTATTGTTTACTGCACGACTGTAGTCATTATGAATGTGCACAGTTTTCCAATTAACGTACTTTACATAGTACGTTGTAGTTTGTTCTCTGTGCACCATAGCGTACAAAATAAGATGTATTAGTTGAGAGGACGTGTCGTGCCATTTAGCTAAATGCCAAATTCCTTGATTTTTTTTTTATAACATCTTATTGCTTATTTTATGGAAAAAGTTAATTCTGAAACATTACTTAACGTGTGTGGCTGTTGTGAACACGAAGTAATTACGATGCACAATAAATAATCAGATAAAGTAATTACTTTAAGACAACCAGATAAAAAAAAAACATTGTTTATTTATTATGAAATTTTCGTAGGTAAATAATTTACCATGAAGTTATTATGTGTTTCTCTTAAATAATTGACTGTAAATGGGTGAATTTACCGAACTACTTTACGAAATTTACCGAAATTGGTGAAGTTGCCGAATTAAATTGGTTAACTAACCAAATTATACAATACAAATATTCACGAATAAAGCATTTGAATTTTTCCTTTCAATTAATGAATGTAATTTTTGTTCTTCAAATCTGCCCCATCAGGATGACGTGTGATAAAATGTATAAGAACGTTCAGGAAAGTTGGAGAACCTGAGTTCCGAACAAATGGCACTCAGGTATTCCATACCTGAGTGCTATTTGTACATACTTACTGTACAGATGGTACAGGAATGGACTCCTGAGGATAGACCCCGACTGTTGACGCCTGAAGGATGCCAGAAGGAGATGGCTCTCAAAATTAGCTTTGAGATATGATGCTGGATGAAGATCACTTGAGTGTTTGAACCTATCTTGCGTCTCACCTTTTCTCTGATAACTCTATTAGCAAAGGGCCCCGGGCCGGGCTTGGGGAGCAGAAGAACTCCCAGAAACCCATCCAGGTACAATCTAAGTACAAATGGGGCGATGCGGCTGGCAATTTATTTACTTAATAGCTTGATAATTAAATGATAAGTAGGGTGAAAATCATATGTAAACTAGCATTTCGCTTTGGAATTGGACCAAAAAAAAGGACACATTTTTGACGAAAGTCACTGAATAAAAATTTATGAAGTGTCAAAAGGTAAAAAAAATATGTTTGTAAGGAAAATAAAACAAAAATACGCTAACTATCCCTTATGAACTATACCCCAAAAGCTTAATCACCCAAAATTTCCAAATCTTCGAGCAGCAAGGGAACCAAAATAGATGAAGTCGCAAGTCCGAGCGATAAGAGATAGGCGAGAAGCGTGACCACGCCGCTCATCTGATTAGGTGATGATATATGATATATTTCCTCACTGCTTACACTATCTTCCCTGCATCCTTGTCCAAGAGCACACCTTAAAGCCGGCTCACTTCTCAGACGAAATCT
>WNGS01164437.1:61291315-61302847 GCA_020271785.1 Procambarus virginalis
CTATATATATAAATATATATATATATATAGGGGTACCACCTCTGGTGCAAGTGTAGGGACCCATAGCCTCGGAGAAGAAAATAAAGAGTACTCAGAGAAGACCTTGTGGATCCTCACTGAACACTTTGATATTTTCTTCTCCTACCACCCCTATTCTTTTGGTATGTGTGTATATTTATCTAACTTTATTTGAAAATGTCATTACACAAAAAAGTTACAGTATTGATTACATGCAGGGTACAAGGCTGCTTGTCACAAGTTGAAAAGCTCCTCCAGCTCCTCAGATGGCGGGCAGGAACCATGGATGCAGTGAGCATTTCCTCTCTGGATTGCCACACTGAGGCGCTGAAAAAGAAACTGGCAGCTCTAGGGTCTCTAGTTGTTTCGATTAGCTTAGACCCCAACTCCTTCAAAAAGCTAGCAGCACTTTTACCCCAGGCACCAAGTGTCTCTGAGGCAATGGGGACAAAATTGTAGTGGTGCTCAAGGTCTCTGTATTTACGTGACTTGGCCGCTTCCCGGTGATTGGCAGCTCCTCCTGCTTGAGTAGCACTGAAGTCAACATAGGTATTGGCTAAAGTTGAGACGCAAGTGTAGTCCCACACCAACTGTCTACCATTCTTCCAGGGGTTCACCGTGATTCCATCTGGGCGACCGACAGGCTCATTAGAGTTGTGGGACATTAGGTACCGGGGCTCTCTCTCTGCTGGACAGCCGGCTGTGGTAAGGCTTCTCTTAATAATGTCATTGACCTCGCCGTGTCTTGCATGCCATCCTCCTGTCCTTTGGCAGAGAAGGCCATGCCGTCCGTACCTGTCGGCCTCTGCCTCGCCGCAAATACACCTGTATTCGGTGTGGATTGGGGCAGCGAGACGGAGAGCCACGGCAATTCGAAGGGCCTGCGGTGTGAGACGAGTGCCGGTTGCTGACATTGGGATTGCTAATAGGAAATCACCTGCATGGGGAGCTGCTACTGCTCTAAGTCGGGCAGTGTCATGTGGTGTTGTCGCAGCTTCTAGCAAAGTCGCAGCTTCTTGGTCGGCAATGGGGCGATCCCAGCTGGATTGCTTATGGGCTTCAGAAGGCAGTGGTTGGGGTGCTGGTCCTGCGAGAGAGACCCATTTGGTTGTGCAGTCTGTGAAGCTGGGATCATGTACCCCTGCCTGTTGAACTAGGTGCTCAGGTAGGATTTCCTTCACCAAGTTGTCAGACCCCACTGAAGAGGACAGGAACGCTGGTACAGCAATTTGTGTTGCTGTGCGCACGCCAAGGCCCCCGAGTCTGACAGGAAGGGAGGCCTGTTTCCACTGCGAGTTGCTGAGGGAAAGATTGAGGGCTTTTTCTAGTGTTGATTTCAGCAAGCTGTCGTACTCTTCTAATTTAATATTGTTGAAAGATGGCGAACATCTTAGAAAGTAGGTCAGCCTGGGGAGGGACAAGCATCTGGTGATGAGGTAAAGTGCATCATGAGCATCGATGTCTTCAATCCTCTCGTTCATTCTCTTCAGGTCAGTGATCTTCTTACCAAGGACCTCGTCGATGGCATTCCTTCCAAGAGGAGCACCTAGGAGTGTGCTGTCCTCAGGGTTGGTTGTATGAATGTCAGGCAAAACAACCTTTATTTGCTCTATTATGTGCTGGTTGGTGGAGGTTATTTCGCACTTGGAAGGGTTCAGGGTGAGTCCTAGACTTGCTCCTTGCTCCTGAATTATTCTTATGTCGTCCAAGAGTGCGTCTGGGGAGCCGGCTAGAGTACCATCGTCTAAGAACCAAATGTTGAGCTCACTGGACAGGTTATCGGTGACTTCCTTGATGACTAGGCAGAAAAGAAAAGGAGCAAGGGGGTCACCCTGTTGGACACCTTCTTGTGATTCGATTTCATGTCCCCAAAGAGCAGAGTTAGATTCTTGCTGTAGCATGAGTTTACAAACGGGTAGAGGGAAGGAAAAAGGCGATGAACCGCATTGAGTACTGCATCCCTTCTAACCAGATTGAAGGCATTTTTGAAGTCCAGCTTTATCAGAGCTTTTTCATCCGTAATGTTGGCAATGTAAGCTCTAGCTGCATGAGCCGCTGCCTCACACCCTTGGGGAATGCCAAACCCAAGCTGTTTTGGCTTCAGCATGTCGGCTGCTGCCTGACTAACTGCTTTAGCAGCAGCCTTAGCGACGAGACGCCGGAGTGAATTGCCCACAGCTATCGGTCTGATTCCTCCATCTTTTTTCCTCAGGGCACAGAGGGTAGCGCCAAAAAGAGAGGCCGTATGGTCTCTGGTATGTTGCCAGCTAGACATGTGTTGGCGAATCTTGTTAGTTCCACCAGGAGGCCCTGTGCAATGTCTCCCAGTGCAGGGTTGAGCATTTGTTTGATGTGGTTGGGTCTTAGTCCTGTGAACCCACCTGCTGATCCTGGTGGGAAGGATAAAGCTGCTTTATGCACCATGGATTCGAGCACACACAGGGGTTCTGCTCTGGTGACACCGACTAGGACTATATATATATATATATATATATATATATATATATATATATATATATATAATATATATATATATATATGTGTGTGTGTGTGTGTGTGTGTGTGTGTGTGTGGGCGTTTATATCACAAGTGGCTCAAAAAGTGACCCACAGATCAATTTACATTTGACTTCAGGTATTTTATAATGGATTTTGGCATCATCTTCAAAGAATGACACGAAGCTATTGTATGTATTTTTGTCAATATCTTCAATGATGAAATAGAAAAAAATTATATTTTGTCAATATCTTCCACAAACGAGTTGTTTCGTTGGGTCAGTTCCATGCAATATTGAGTTTTTCCAATACACAAGTTGAATTCTGTTTTGTTTACTGTAAATCTGTGGTTTGTTTGCCAGCAAGATTTAACAAGAACAGGCTTTGACAAGAAATAACAAGAAATGACTTGTCTTTGACGAGACTTTAACAAGAAATTTCTTTGGTCAGAAATGTATTGAATTAGAGAAGGGTTGAAGTTCAAAGTCGATTAAACGACGTGAAATCTTGCACAAATCTGCTTTGAAAGGGATTGAGAGAAGTAGCTCATCTTGGGTGCCACGGAGGCCATAATTCTTGGCCAAACACAAGAACCTGAAGCGAGGCATCATGGTGCGTTAGTTCAGCCGGATACACTGGGCAGGATACACTAGACCGGATATACTAGGCCGGATACCGTGGGGGAAAAATGGATCGAAAGCTGAACCACTTTTTGCGTAATTTTTCAATATTCGTGCCCGTAATAGTAAGAAAAACTGACTATTACTTTTATTGGCCTGAATAGTTCTATTGATTTTTCTCTCTCGTTTGTAAGACATGAAATATATTTGGAATATGAACATTACAATTTAAACAAATAAGAATGTTATAATTTAGCTGTATGTTTTTTTTAACTAACGATGTCCTTTACTGTAACAGCAGATGAGTTTAATTGTAGAAAATTCCTGCAATCCTCGAATACTTGGTGAAATATATTTACAATTCTTCAGAGAGGATGACACATTTCACTCACAAAATTCCACGTCGAGAACATTTCCAAGTCAATGAATGTCATCTTACTGTGACATGTCATGTCACCGCCAACCACTCCAGTGACAGACAAGTTTCCCGTCATATATTTTTTTGTTGGACTGGCCTTGTCTATGTCATAATTATGTCAGCAGTCACCCCTGTTGCGAGCGTTCTACTTTCCCTCTCTGTCGCGAGCCAAGCAAGCCTTATCTTGATGTTCTCAAGATGTCAGGTTTCAAGCCCGAGGTCTTGCGTACAGTTCCGCACGTCTCTCTCTGTCGTAGGTGGTGATTTGAGGCTCACCTCCTCCAGATATCATCACTCGAGGTGGCCACTTCTGGGATGATTTATTTCTTGTGTTGCGTTGGAGTTGTTACTGTGTAACAGGGTACAAACTGGTTCCGCACGCACGCACACACACACACACACACACACACACACACACACACACACACACACACACACACACACACACACACACACACACACACACATACACAAAAACACACATACACACCTATACAAACACATATTCACATTTAACTCAGTGGACACACTCCCACAACCATGGCCGCAGCCCAATAGGCTCATGAACCTGTACACAAGCTGACAGGCAGTTGAGAGGCGGGACCAAAGAGCTGAATCTCAATCCCCAGCAAGCATAATACAGATCATCCCCGGCAACCAAACGCACGTATAAATTCCATTCGATAAAAACTTCAGGATACGAATGAATTTCTTGAAATAATATTTAATTCTCTCTTGGCATCGTCAATTACATTCTTAAATACTGAATAATATCCAGAAATATTTTAAGAATATATATATATATATATATATATATATATATATATATATATATATATATATATATATATATATATATATATATATATATATATATATATATATATATATTTACACACATTTACGATTGACTCATCACTTCATCTTCCCATTCACCAATTCGTCTATTCACATTACACTCCTCATTCAGCACTTCCCTTGCTTCTCCAATTCAGTTACTCAACAATTCAATTACTCACCAGTTCAGTTTTTCACCTGTTGACGTTCTTACTCACTAATTTACTCACCCATGCAACCGTTTTCTAGGCTTGCCAAAAGCACTTTCTTCAAGGACTTCTGACTCAACCAAGATTACACACTCATAAATAATCCGACTCACACTTGTCAGGTGAGTGACGAGGGGTCGCTCCCTCCTGATTCCTTATCAGGTTGGGGCATGATAAGGGTCTAGGATGATCACAACGTCGTGTCCCGTTTCATATTTATGTGTTGGGTAAATGGCTTTTGGCCACGTTATTGTAACCTATTTGCCATAGACACTATTAACTCATTTCTTGATAATTGGTACTCTTGTATAAATTCCCAGAGGATCTGGTGTCTCCCTATTAATGAATTGGGACTCTTTGGATTTCTCGACATAATGCAATTGATGAGCACATATATTATAAACAACGCGTTGAGTTGTTTCTAATATATGCAATGTATTCATTGCATATATTGCATATATACTGCGTAGTAATGTTGCATTGCTATGTAGTCTTTTGCTGGCCACTCGGTTCTCAAGCTTAATCCTAAGCATTACGGATGGATTTCAGTGTATCATACTTAACCGAAACTTAATTAGAAAATCTACAAATATGGCTTGGCCAGCAATTATTCGGATAATGGGTACAGTACCCGGATATAATTACCGCAGGATTGCGTTAGAGCCAGGGATTGATTTCAAAGATCAAGGTCATTCAAGACGCTAGGATCTGGAGTGTGAAGGTCTAACACGGACTCTAGTTTCAAGATGTGTTTCTGAGGGATGTCCGGCCATAAGAACAAACATCTGCGTGGAATGTGAGTGATTATATCTTAGATCCAACCTTGTAAACAAATCAGGTGATTATATATTTCATTATCTACTCAAGTGAGTTCACCTGTTCATGCAGGTAAGTCACTATCATCTGGCGGAAAACTGTACACCAAACGACATATCTTAAATAAATTTACGACGTTTCGGTCCGTCTTGGGCTCAAGAAGCTCGCCGTTGTTGCGATTGCAAAGGGTTGAGCATCTTCTTTTCGGGATCATTCACCTTAAACTGACTCATTATAGAGCACATCCGTCAGCCTTCACCTCGTCCTACCCTTTTCAGGCTCATCTCATGTAGTTATTGGACACGTAAAATATACTAAGATGCCTGGGGAATATATGTGTCCTTTGTTTTCACTTGTCTCCTTGCTAGTGTACAGCTGTGTGTGTGTGTGTGTGTGTGTGTGTGTGTGTGTGTGTGTGTGTGTGTGTGTGTGTGTGTGTGTGTGTGTGTGTGTTGTGTGTGTGTGTGTCCCCACACTTAAACACACACACACACTAGAGCCGGGACCCTTCCAGCAGTGTGTTTCCAAGAGGAAAGGGAACTGATTCTTATCGGAAGTAAATCCTTTAAACTCAACAAAACTAACTCAAAAGATATCCATATGCACAGCTGGTCTACCAAACACAAACAATATTCACAGATTAGCCACTTTATAACCTAATCGCGAGCAGAGGGACGAGCTGTGGAAATGGAGCAGCTGTGGAGATAAAGCAGGTAAGGAGATGGATCAGGTGGGGAAATGGAGCAGCTGTGGAGATGGAACAGCTGAGGAGAAGCAATCGTGTTCCACACCTGATCAATCATCTAAAAACTGATCCTTGTCTAATATTTACCCACCCCTTTCAGCAGACATATTCACAGCTGGTTTCATCTGAATAGCTGTTCCATCCTCACAACTTTCTCCACAATATCATCCATCACCACAGCTCATCCATCAGCACTGCTGATCCATCACCATACCTGATCCATCTCACAGCTGATATATCTTCAGCGTTGCTCCCTCTGTCAGATGACGTGAGCAGTGCCTATATATAGTGAACAGGCATAGCAAACAATCTGTCTTACTGTGCTTGACATGTAAGGCAAAGATATATATATAAATATATACATGGAGATAAAGAGGGATTGGGGATGCCAGGCATAGAGAGGGTGTTCAGACCGTGTTTAGCGAGAGGGGATTGGTTATTGAACAAACCCACAAGGACCGTGAAGAGGATTTGTTCATTTGATGCATCAGGTTAGTGTGATTTCTGTAGGGATTGGTATTAATATATACCTGTGGGGGAGTGTGGGGTAACGTATGTGTTTGTATCATGTAGTTGATATATACTTTGAACCACATGCCTGTAGAGCACAATGGGCTGTGCTGTGCAGTAGGTGTCTTGTCGGGTCTTGTCAGCACATCTTGAGCTGGGCTGTGCCTGCGTTTCTCGTTAACCAGTTATGATTGATGCGGAACAACCCATTGTTATGTTTCATCAAATAAAGAGCATCTATTATGTATTATTTAGAAAGCTTATATGTCAATTCTCACTGACGAAAATTCATAATTAATTAAATATGAGGAGAAAACGCCAAGCTATTACGACTGTATAGCACTTGGAAGGGATTAGGATAAGGATTTGGGATGAGAAGGAATTCATACGAAAACAATACATACTTTTTTTTATCTCAGGAAATCCCATGTAAATCGTTTTTCACTTGATTAACATTTCAACCCAACTTAATGCTGTTCTACAAGTTTTAATTTAATATATTTTCTGACTGTAGCTAACAAATATTTTTTTCATATAGTAATAACACCAGTATATAATAGTCTGTCATATTTTGGGAATTAAATATAGTCAGCCGCTTTTCATGGTTGAAAATCTAAAAGTATTAAATCTTACTGTAACCGGTGTTCTCTATTTGGTTAGAGTCGTCACTCTTTCAAGTTGACATATCATTTATTTGTTATCTGATAAGTATTTGTCTGTGTTTTTGTCAGACAAATAAGATGAATGGTTCCTTTCCTCCATCCATAAATGTGTTAGCAATTTATAATCGGAAGGGACAGACCTTAATGTTCAGCTTTGTAGATATTCAATACGCTTACTGCAGAAAAATGGCTCCTGTGTATTCCTAAGTTGACAAGAGTTAAATTAAATACGCAGGTGAGAATGAAACCTCACGTCCTTGGAAGACAAAAGAGTTAGAGGAGACATGATCACCCTCTACAAAATTGTCAGAGGAGTTAACAGGGTGGGCAAAGACAAACTATTTAGCATCAGTGGAACGCGAACAATTGGATACAGGTGGAAACTTAGTCCCAAAGACATTAAAAATAATATTTTCCGTGTCAGAGTAGATAACAAATGGAATGCACTAGGCAGTGATGTGGTGAAGGCATACTCCATACACAGTTTCATTTGAAGATATGATAAAACCCAAAAGGTTTAGGAACCTGTACACCAGCTGATTGACAGTTGAGAGTTGGTAGCCAAAGAGCCGAAGCTCAACTCCTGCAACTACAACTGAGTACATATAGGTGAGTACACACACACACACACACACACACACACACACACACACACACCACACACACACACACACACACACACACACACACACACACCACACATCAGTAGCATAATAAATAAATAATAATAATAATGAATATAATAAATGTTAAATATAATATAATAAATAAGTGTGTGAGTACACACACAAATCTTTAGCATAATAAATCCTTCACAATAAATAGTGTTAAGTTAGCTCATCAAACTGAACTTCAGTAAACTAAACAATGATCTTATTTCAAATGCTTATTGATTTAGTTTGAATTTTCTAAAGATTGACTTCTGTTTTCCCTCTACTGATATTTCCTATAACATGTATCCTTTGTACTGCAATTTTTATTAGACAATGGAACAAGTTGCGTAAAGCCATCTATATACCCTTGACACATATTCACAAACTTTCTAAAAGGTTTTTATTTCTGTCGTCGCACGAACTTGGAGATTAAAACTGGCCTTTTTAGAGTCCACGAAGAATATTTTGAAAGCCAAAAGTTCACGCTTAAAGGTTTGTGAGGTGTGCAGCAATAAACTTGAGGGATTTCAATGTGACCTTATTTTTTCCCCTTTACAAGCAAAACACCTTACTTAAGAGATCACAATTCAAAGATATTGGTCAGTACCAAAAACTTCAAAAAAATCAAGAAAATTCCTTGGTGATGGGTGCTAACCGGATCATTAACATATACTATAAAAAAAGACATCAGATATCATACTTTCTTTGTCTCATGAATTCTCTGTTACCAGGACCAAATTTGATCGAGTGTAGGGCAGCTAAAGGTATATCTGTCTCAGGCGTGAGTCTCAGTGCCCTCTTTAGCAAAGGTAATAAAGACGGTATCAAGATCTCACCCTGACCAGGCCAGCATGGGGAAAAGAGGCACCGATCTGCTGAAAAGACTCTTTTTTTTCCCCATTCCTCCCTCCTTTAAATCACAGCCCCCATCGGGGCCATCTGTGTCTTGATCCATCCTTTGAAACAAAGAAATCTTTGCCAACGTGTCGCTTCAGGGTTGTCATATATCATCAGATGAGGTAGGTGAGGGGAGAGACCAACAAAAGAGTCAAACAAAAGAGTCCAACAAGAGACTACAACAAGAGAGTGCAACAAGAGAGTCCAACATGAGAGTCCAGCTGGCAAGCTTGAAGTGTTAGGCAACTCACACAAGGAGGCATTACAAGCTTTGTTATGTTTATGTGGTAGCTTTTGTAAAATTTTACAAAACCTGCTTATTAACCCACTCAAACAATTATTTTTCACACTTGAAGTTGTATAACTTGTTTTTTTAGATTAGAGAATATTTTCATATGTAACTTTATCAGCATTTTAAAGTCTATCTCTAAAACTCATATATGCTATTGAAGTCTACTCTCTTATCTTCTATTAAAAGTCTACTGTCTTATCTAATATTTAAGTCTACTCTGTCCACCTTATCAACGCTCTGTTCCCTCGCAATATATCGCCTCTGAAATGCCTGAAAATTATGCGATGAATATATTATCGGCAGATAAGCCAGATTTACTCTCAACACACGACTCGGACAAAGCCAGCAGCCTCAGACCATCAGCATAACAATAACTTGTGTGTCAGTCTTTCAAGGCGTCCAGCAACGAGGTTTATTAAACATCTGTGAATCTGCTCCTTTTGTGCAGTAATTCTTGCGGTTAGAATACACTTCTTAACGTGTTTAAAGACAAAACGAATTACATTTTTGACCTTAGTTATATATATATTATATATATATATATTATATATATATATATATATATATTATGAGGCGTGAAAAAAAGCTGTATTTTATTTACCAGACCTTCACAACCCCTTGGACTGACGAGAGAGTAACGGTCTCACGTCTTCCAAGACGACGTTCAATCCCAGACCATCCAAGTGGTTTGTCACAATTTCATTCCTTTCTCTCATCCTAAATCCCTATCCTTTTATCCTTTCCAAATGCTATATATAGTCATAATGGCTTATAGTGCTTCCTCCTGATAATTACCATCACTTTGACAGGCTCCTGAAAATATCACACGTCTGTGAAAAGCTTTGGTGGAAAGATATGTAAATATAGGCAGGAGTATGTAGGTTATGTGTATTGACATGCAAGGGTTACCAGCCTGGAGGTGGGGTGTGGTGAGGCTCAGACAGGCAGGAAGTGACGCCACTGAATAAATAATGAAACAGAAGTTTTAATTTGTTGATGCAGGAGAATGATGTTACATTTACGTCATAGTGAAAGGGGCCAATAAACTGGATATAAGACCCCCTCCACCACTAGAATAGGACGTCCTCCACCACTGGGGAAATGAATAAGACCACCTCCATCACTTGACAAGGAAAAAAGTGTCAAGGAACCTGAGCTAAGTTCGAATCTTTATCACAAAGAAAGTTAGCTGGTAGGAAAGGAAACGCAGTGACAATATTAAAAATATTAGAAGTAGAATTATATATAATAAATATGGTAATTGTAGTGGAAATGAGTTATAATAATGAGGTATAATAGTGAGGTATAATGATAACAGAAGATAGAAGATCAGAGGCAGCAGAAGAAAGAAGAACAGGAATAAATACCAATATGTAATATATATATATATATATATTATATATATATATATATATATATATATATATATATATATATATGATATATATATATATAATACATAATAATATATATAATTATAATATATATATATAATTATATTCACCGAATCATGAAACCATTAATGCACTTAGGGTTATATAGCGCAGTAGTCCTCGCCCTCGTACCACAACCGAATGGTCCCAGATTCGATTTAAACGCTTCAGAACAGAATCGTTTGGGCAACGAAGACTTTCCCTCTGATGCCCCACTGTTCACCAAGCAGGTAAAATAGGTACCTGGAAATCCATCCATTGCTGTGCGTTGCATCCTGGTTGAAGGTCAGGATGGCTAGTCTACCTGGACCTCAAATCACCAAGTTTCTTGACCTGGACAATGGAAAGCATTTGAGTCGTTGTATCATAAGAAGAACTCCATTTACTTCGTCTGACCGGCGTTCATTCATGCAAATAGCGAAGTGAAAGGCAACAGCGTTCTGAGTCGTACTGAGATCTCGGGACCATTACCAGAGGTGCGTTTTTTTATTGCGCTGATCTCTGAAGGCTAAAAGCTGTTTTTAATTCTGATTAGGACGTGAGTGCTTCTGGCGAACGAATAACAAAGTAAAATTCAACAAAGCGGAGAGATGACACAAAAAAGGGTTAGTCATTGAAGCCTTGCAGGGTTCTTGGATGGAGAAACTGCAGTACAGAAGTAGAATACAAAATGCACTTTGTACTTAAGAGTAAGAACTGAAATAAACTAATAAAATCTGTCCATGGGAGACATAGTGAGAGTCCATGGGGGGATAGTGAGAGTAGAGGACGATGGGGAAATGAAAAATGGAAAAATGAAATTGGGGTTTTGAACGAGGTAAACGGAGATGCCAAGGTTTTGAAAAAAGAGGATAAAGAATAAATTGACGAGGACAGATGGAAACCGAAGCATTTCCGCGAGTGATTGGTCTCTAGAGGCAACCTGTC
>WNGS01164437.1:61321954-61341206 GCA_020271785.1 Procambarus virginalis
ATGTTAATAAGACACCACTCAGAATTCGGCAAATAACAGAATTGACGACGTTTCGGTCTGTCCTGGATCATTGACATGTTCCATAATAATAGTCCAAGGCGGATCGAAACGTCGTAAATCCTTTTATTTCCAGTTTCGTGGGTTGCGCGTGTCAAATTTTCATCCATGGTATTGTGACATATTGTTGGACTGTTGATACAAATTAGTAATAAAACAGAGTTAGCTCAAGTAAGGAAACAAAAATGTCAACCATATTTCTTTATGTAAAACTGGAAAATGAATTGTTCATTAACATCTGTTTGTTCGCTTCGATAAAGGAGTGATATTGCCCTTAAAAATGAGTAATGGGCCCATCAGGCCTCCAATCAGAGATCACTGATCTTATCCCTTTAGTTCTTTTCGTCCCCTTCCTTCGTTTATCTTGTGATCTTCGCGGATCAATCCTTTACTACTGTGTCTTGCTTCTATGCGGTGACCTTTGACCCTGGGTTCGATATCCCAGCGGGAGAGAGCTGAGACTTTAGCTGTGTGATGCTTTCTTCCTTGAAGGCAAGAGACAGGTGAACCAGGACTCTAATATCAACAAAGGTATTCTTGTTTTGTTCTCGTTCCGTCGATTGTTTACCTCAATGGGTGTTATTGTTTACATTGGTGTACCGGGTGTATACTTACCAGAATTATTCATATAGGGAGTAGGTATAACGAAAGTATATATAACGGGATTTTGCTTACCATGAATATGTCCTTTAATTTCATATGTGTGTGGGTTTAAGTTAATGGTGTTCAGCCAAGTTATTGTGACATGTTCCTGGCAAGTTCGTCCATTCACAGGCAGTGGTTGGAAAGAGTAGTATTGCTTTCCATCTTTGAAATTCATTAGTCGTAATGTGAGCATCTTAGATCAATTACCACTTACTACCGTCAATTTCCACTTCCACTAAATTGCACTTTATTTCCGTGTTCCGGAAAGATAATGTCCATATTTAGATTACTCATTCAAGATGTAAAAAAAAATTGTTTCAACTTTTGAGTGTGAGTAATTCAAAAAAACATCTTTGAGTTACTTTAGTCAATTATTTTGCACCCCATACTCATCCCGTGGGTCGTGGTGCACTCCATACTCATCCTATGAGCTGTTGAGAACCCGTTACTCATCCCCTGGGCAGTAGTGAACCCCAAAAAAATAGCTACAGAGGCAGGGTAATGAGTTAGGAACTCAACTCAACACTTCAAGTGAGCTAAGCTGGTGATAAGGCTGGGCACTCTAACTTTCCTTCTCGTCCTATTTTGTACTATATTTAAACAAGATTTGTTGATAATGATTTATCTCTAGTTATTTAATCCTGTGTTCATATTCCTCTTTATCTTTCATTGGCTAGATTACTTTGACTTTTTATATATATTTATATATATATATATTATATATTATATATATATATATATATATATATATATATATATATTATATATATATAATATATATATATATATATATATGCAATTGACAATCACTAAACATCTGATCATTTGTATGCGGAAAAAACCACAAAGAAAGGAGAAGAGAGATGAACGTTTCGACTCGCGAAAGTCGTTGTCGACATCAGACTTCATCTCTTCTTCTCCATTTCTTGTGGTTTTCCGATCTATATATATATAATATAGTATATATATATATATATATATATATAAGATATATCTAATATATATTAGATATATATATATATTATATATATATATATAATACAATTTTTAATAAATATGCACTCATTTTAAAGCCGTAGTTAATCAAACTAATTATAAAATGCATTTTCATTGTGCTTTAAAACCTCAGTTTTTTTCTGCCTCACAGCCGTCGCAGACAGCACGCTATTAATAAGTCATATTTCTTGCATGACGCAGTCAGGTCATGCAAATCGAACAGCTGCATGCCTCCGATGCAGGATGTGACTCTTTTTTTTTGCACACATTCGAAAAATGTACATTTTTTTTTTTTTAGAATTTCTTGCTTTGCCAATAATATTTTATTCAGCTATTTTGCGTGTCGACATCCTCTCTCCTTTATTGAAGTACAATAAGAACGAGATAGTTAGAATGATATTCGCAATAATGAAGACAGCGAGGGGCACTTCAGGAGGTATGCTACGTAATAAGACCACCTGTTAAAGTGATATACTCTGTAATATGACAAGAATCTGGCTCCTAGAGCGATATACGCCGACCTGAAGCAAGAGTCTTTATCTTAGAGTGATATACGATGTAATGAAGCAAGAGTCTTTATCTTAGAGTGATATACGATGTAATGAAGCAAGAGTCTTTATCTTAGAGTGATATACGATGTAATGAAGCAAGAGTCTTTATCTTAGAGTGATATACGCCGTAATGAAGCAAGAGTCTTTATCTTAGAGTGATATACGACGTAATGAAGCAAAAGTCTTTATCTTAGAGCCATATACGCCAAAATATAGCACGAGTGCTTCTAATAAACCATTATACGCCTCAGTAAATCAAAAACCTATTTTATACAGCGTCATTCGCTATAATAAAGCAAGAGCCTAATTTTATACCATAATGTTTTGCCTATATAAGTCTCACCGCTCTAGAAACTAAATTAAAATTAGAAACTAAGTTTATTTCCATTGACAGTACATCTGTTTACTCCAACCACAACTATAATGTAATTTGTATAATCTACTGACAAATAAAGATTCTAAATCAAAATTTCTAAATTATTATGACTGCTTCTTATTCAAATAATTCAATGAAATTTGGTGAAAATTAATTAAAAAATAAATTCATAAACATTTATATATAAAGTTTTTTGTTTCGGTTTCATTTAACTTACAGTGACTAGATAACTTATGAAGAAAACAAGTTTGCAATGGAAAATTTTAAATTACAAAAGTAAAATTGTGCAGGTCCTTATTACAAATTTCATGTAGATATTTTCTTTGGTTCCTAATATCAGAAATTAGTTCCTCATGTCAGAAATTAGCTCCTCATGTCAGAAATATCAGAAAGCTCATATCAGCCGTGGCTATGAGCTATTAAACTCATAATCTACTCATGCTCTGTGATAAAAGCCATAATGAGTTAAAGCAAATAAATATATATACTACAATTATAATAAGTTGAGAATATGTCTGTCAAAAAATAATAATAATAATGAATTATTCCTATACTTTCATCTTTTAATAATGCTTTGTTTCAAGAATTCTTCGTAATTTTTTCTTGAGGTGCTTGCACTGAACAGATGAATGTCAAGTTATCTAAAAGTAGTTACAAAAACAGAGAAAGAAAGACAAAGACATACAGACAGACAATAAAATAGAGAAAGACACACACATACTGATGAACAGATATTCATTCAGTACAGAAATAAATGAAATTACTCATAGAGAAAGAGATATACTGACATATCAACACACAAAAATAAGGAGAATGAGAAACAGAGAAAGAAACCGAATTTCGTATAGAGAAACTATCCACGAGACAAACACATTATCACGCTTGGAGAAAATAGAGAGAATGAGAAACAGAAAGCGAACGAGATCATACCAGAGACAAATAACATTACCGCCCATGCTAAATATAGATGTTAGTTTCCCTCTGGGGGACTCAACCACTATTGAGAGAGTCCCCCCCACCCCCCACCACCACCCCCAGAGTGAGAAAGGGACATACCAGTCAACCGGTTCGGTCAGTCTCACCAAAGCTATGCGGGAAAGTTATGTCTCTTATTTAAATATCGATTATTTTACCTTAAGACATGGACAAACTTGTGTTTTTAGTCGTGAAAATAATGCATTATAAATGGCTTAGTTCTGTTACATTCTCTTTTAATTTAGTCTTTTTGATGTCTGAGCATCAAGAGATTAATTGAAGCCACGCTACTAATGTAGTTTATATAATTAATTGACGTGATAAAACTGTGATACAGAAATGCAACCAAATGATGTAGACTTAAATTTGCTAATAAGGATTCCTTTGTAAGGACATTATTAGGTTTAACAGAGATACACAGGCCTGGTGCTTATACACGGATGAGAGAGACATAAATTATATAGCAATTTAGATGGGAATTATAAATTGTTGTGTATTATCTTTCACGTCTTTCAACCCTCGGGTCTCTGATGTATTTTTACCCTCAGCTTTCTAGCCTCTTGTCTGTCACCCTCCCGTCATTAACCTCATGTATTTGCTCTTAACTTAACTAACTTTATACCTTTCACCCTCTCTTTATTGACAACAAGTCTCTCACCCTTATTTGCCTGTAACGTATCTCTCACCCTCATTTTCCCTACATCATATCTCTCTCACTCTCACCTAACTCACTTTAACCAACCAATCATCACCACAAACCCCGTGAATCTCTATTAGATATTATAAGGCTCTGACAGGCAAGATATTTCCCTAAAAATTAACATCTGTTCACATTTACTGTTTTTCTCCGTTATTGGAAAGAAACCACTTGGGACTGAACGGTAGAGCGACGGTCTTGCCTCATGCAGGTCAGCGTTCAATCCCCGACCGTTCAAGTAATTGGGCACCATTCCTCCCCCCTCGTCCCATCCCAAATCCTTATCCTAATCCCTACCAAGTGCTAAATAGTCGTAATAGCTTGGCGCTTTCCCCCCCTGATCAGGGGTTAGGGGGATGAGGATTAAGGGAAAAAAACTTTCCCTTCCGTTATTGACAACGGGTTATACTCTTTACAACAGTATTAAATAAATAACAAGCGTCCTTCGGTGGGTGTGGGTATTATCGTGATTGTTTAAATAGCTAAAGTTTTGGTTGTAAGTTTTTGGTTGACTGAGGAACACGTTTGAAAACCATATATTGTTGATTGTTACAGCCTTAATCGACAGCGCGTTTTATTTATTGCTACAGTGTTAATTTGTTATCGTGTGTACGATACTCAACGGTAAATGATCAGATATTATAAACCGGTACATGATTTTTTTCTATATTTTATTTTACTTATAGCCCATTATTAGGTGGGACATGTTCACCATATGAATACTTGCAGCCAAGTATCAGCTCTCTGGACCAGTCTCTTTGGTTGAGGTTAGACTATGTAATTCATAAGCGTACCATAGGTAGTATTCTTGGCACTCTGCGACAACCCCGTCTCGAATCCCGACCGGGACAGAAATGATTGGGCGGAACTTTGCTGGAAAAAAAAGATGCTGGAACTTGTTTTTTCAGCTGGAACTGAAGCTGGAAGTGAAGAGATGTTTCTCTTGAGTGTCAGGAAACTCCTGATTTAGGGGATAAATTAGATGATTTAGGTTATTAGGAGGATTAGCCTTTGCTGAGCTCATAGTGGCGTGTGTATTCAACTAGATTTGATCGTCTAGATGTGCTTGCAGGATTTAGCTAGGATCTCTCTAGCACCGCCTTTCCAGCCTCGGTGGTTAGTGAAATGATTAATATAGCCTCTCGCCTCTATTCTATAATTTACAATCAACTAAACTTCTTAATGTGTCCTATCAATTCTGGAACTACGTTTCAGTCTGGAACAAAGTATTCGTGCGTGTGTCTTGTATGAATGCGTATGTGAGTGTATCTGTAAAAACATGTAAACAATTTGTTAACCAGACCATTCTCATGCCGATTGAGAATCGACTTGAGAATGGTCCAGGACGGACCGAAACGTCGTCGTCCCTTCACCTTCTAGTGTGTGGTCTGGTCAACATACTTTAGCCACGTTATTGTGACTCATCGCCTGCATGTGAATAATTGGTTTTCTATAAAATTTTCTAGATAATGCGTTATACAGATAGAAACGTCTGTATGAAAGCTTAGGTTAGGTTAGCAATTCACTGCCAGACTAGTTTAAAGCAGCTTGGAAAATCAGCTTTCAACTAACTAAAGCCGAGATGTGTAGCATTGTTGTTGTTTAAGATTCGCTACCTAGAACAAAAAGTTCAAAGTAGCACGGGTTATGGTGAGCCCGTAGAGGACTTATGATGTGCACCAGAGAGGAACCCTATCACTACGCTCGTTCTGCTTTCTCCGGAACGAGCCCAAGTGTTCATTAATCATTTACAAGGGCATATTATGACAGCCAGCAGCGTCCATCAACGTTACGTTGATGCTCGTTACAGGTTTAATGACGACTAAATCACTTTATTTGATTAACGAGGAGAGAGTTATCGCTTTTTTTTAGGGTTAAACAGGTACTAAGAAAAGCAGTTTGAGAGCGTATAGTTTATGATAGTTTGTGATTGTGTAAAGGTATTTATAAGGAATTACATTTTTTCCTTTATGGGTGAAAATGACACAATTAATTTAGAAAGTCTAAAGTAAGAAATATTGAACTGAAAACTCTTTAAGTCAGGCGTTGGAGCATTAACCTTTATTAAAATTGCTATTGATCAATCTTTGAAAAACTAAACAAATCAAAAGAATTCTTTAAAGAATATTATCTCAAAGAACGAGGAATATGCAGCGCTTCTCTAGAATGATACTTAGCCCATTTCTATCAAGACTTTATATATAACGAGTTTAGATATGAGGAAGATGGATTGTAACAGTGCCCAACCACCTTTGCCACGGGGATCGAACACCGACTCTGCAAGTCACAAAAGTCAATGGACCTCATCTAAAACATCAAATCGAACTGGAACTTGTTGAAGAATGTGGAGCCCAGAAACCACTTACATGAGGCCCAAAAGGAAGAAAAATGTATTCTCTCTCTCACGTCTTATATTTAGTATTAAATATATGAGATTATACAAACAAAGAAAGGAGTACTAGCTACCTTTTCCAGCATAGGAATCCCAGGTACGAATTTCCAGTAGATGTTTCAAATAGCTGTTAATAGTAGGTATTTTCTGGAGATATACTAAGAATATATATCTGAGAAGATATATTCATTATAATCTTTGTTGGGCATATAATGGTACAGTTGACTTAAGTGTATCTAGGAACATTCATTGCTTAGGTTCGAACCTTTATCAAGGCTCCTGTGGATTTATTATGTGTAGGGAATCCAGTTGGCATTATTTATTGGTATTATCATTTATTGGTCTGTGTTTTTTTCAAGATGGATTGGTGTTTACGATTGTCGATTCAAGCAACCTTCCCACTATATACGTTAATAGTGTTGATATTGCGAAGTCGGATTGCGGTGGAGGGGGGTGGATTATGGATTTGTGATTGGTGGATATTTAAGTCCAAGAGATCACTGCACGACTGGAACACTGCGATTTGTTTCTCGAAGCGTTAGTAATGAAGCACCAGGTGTTTCTCTAAAGCTGTATCTGGCTCTTACTGGGGCCCCAATTTGTATTGTGCAGTTCTGATTTGGTCCCCAAACTATGGAATGGACTTGAGTTCACTGGAGCACGTCTACCGTGGGATGGCGGGGGTTGATCCCGCAAACTGGAAACCTACCATGTGAAGGAATGACCGGGCTTGGACTTTCTCTGGAAAGACGAGGAATAGGGGGGTGGCATGATGGAGGTGTGTGTTCATAGCAAGGTGGATGTTGGTGGGGTTGGTGGGGATATCAACACCAGGGGGAGCGCAGGACAGTGGGTGTAGGTTGGATGAGTTTAAATGTGGGAAAGACCTAAGTGGGTGCTGGTTCGGTGACGGCGTTGTTGATTTGTGGAACCAGTTACCGCGTGGCATGGTAGAGGTGATTGTTTCAAGCGGAGTTGGACATGTGTGTGAGTGAGATTGAGTGGATATAAATAGGAGCTGCCTCGTGTGGCCCGAGGACCTTCTGCAGTTGTCTTCATTCTTATGTTCTTATTTCATATATATATTCCTAGTAAATACCCCTGGTATATATCCCAAGGATTTTGTTATGTTAAATTTCTGTTTGAATATTACTGAAATTGCCCCCTGGCAAAAAATTGTAGCTCACCCAAGATATCTTTGAGACAGCATGATTATTGAAGCTTAGTACACATAAATAATCAGAGAAGTAAGGTTCCTTAGCTACACATTTAATGAAAAGTACAGCTCCATGTTAAGGCATTTATTAACAATTACAGGTACATGGTAAAATATTTATTGACAACTATAGCTATATGTAATTGAAATTTAACAACTTTAATTATTATTATTATTATTATTATTATTATTATTATTATTATTATTATTATTATTATTATTATTATTATTATTATTATTTTAAAAACCCACACTTGTGTTTTGCGAAATTTATGTAAGGAATTTACACCAAGTCATTCGCATTCTCTGAGTGCTTTGTCAAGGTCTGAGTGTGTGATTAGGACGAGACTTGATAAGAAAGAGACAACGTCTAATCAATGAATCAACGCAATTCTGGTCCACATCACACACTCAGACCTTGACAAAACACTCAGGAGAGTGCGAAAGACTTGGTGTAAATTCCTTACATATATTTCACAAATACTTAAGTGTGGGATTTTATCCTATGTTATTATGTCTGTGAGAAACCATTACCATTACTAATCATTCTTATTCTTATTATTATTATTATTATTAGTAGTAGTAGATCTAATTCATTATTAGTAATAATATGTGATTTTGTTTTTCCTCTGATCTGTACTAAGGGAAGTTCTGCCATTTAATCGTATTTAGATTAAATTTAGTTTCTTTAAACCATTAAACGGAATGTGTTACGTAAAGCGCATTCTGGAACCCGTATGGAAAGAATATTAATATCTGAACAGAAGACAAGTGAGGATTGACAAATGTATTTTACTAAGTATTATAACTGAAGGGCTGGATGGAGAAGGTCTCTCTATGTAATATGAATCCTTCACGAAGGATTCGATTATTCACAAAACCTCCAAGAATTCATAAATAATCAGTTCCTTGAAAACGATTCAGTCCTCCGTGAGTGATCCGGTTTCTCGTAAATGATCCAATTCAGTATTAATGATTCAATTCTTCACGTATTTATAAGCGAATAAATAAAAACGCAGACACGCTAAGCTTCCCAAGACGACCTCGTGTATTTTTCGTACATTGCCTTGCAAGCTGGTTTTTTGCTTTGCGAGGTAATCATGCAACGTGTTTCAAATTCTCGCGACTCGAAGCCTCCCGCAAACTCACTAATTGGGATTCCAATTGCGTTAAAAAGCCTAATTGTCCTATATATTGCATGGTCTAATCGTTCATATCCCCAATTTCACTATTATCCCATAATGTTGGGACAGATAAATCAGTATATTTTCTCGATTGGCCACTCCGTTAAAAATCCAACCTACTAACCTAATCCTCAATCCTATGAACCCAAGCAACCACTCTAAATCCTGGAGTCCGATGCATAGAAAACGGACATATTTATGATTCGTTACTTCCCATAGTATATCTTGAGGTTATCTTGAGATGATTTCGGGGCATTTTAGTGTCCCCGCGGCCCGGTTCTCGACCAGGCCTCCACCCCCTGGAAGCAGCCCGTGACAGCTGACTAACACCCAGGTACCTATTTAACTGCTAGGTAACAGGGGCATAGGGTGAAAAAAAACTCTGCCCATTGTTTCTCGCCGGCGCCTGGGATCGAACCCGGGACCACAGGATCACAAGTCCAGCGTGCTATCCACTCAGCCACTAGCGCCCTGAGTGGGTGCTCTAACGGCTGCCTGGGTTGAGACTAAGCTCATGGGTCCGTCTATTCCAATAATTATCGTCTTAACACTGTCTAGGACACGTCCAGTCTCGTTGAACGTTCATTTGTTCTCGTTAATTAACATTTATTGAAATTCTTCGTTAGTTAATTAGTACCATTTCAACGCTAACTTAACATGGAAGAGCTATCTTGGTTAGTTAATGAGTACCATTTCTACGGTACTTTAACACGGATTAGCAATCCTATAAATATTCAGCAAGATCTTGCTTAATTAGTGGGGAAATCTTCCATCTCATTCGAATTGCTCACTTCCATTACGTGGGTGCTCAAGCAGCAACTTACACTTCTCTCCTGTTAAATACGAAGACTCATCCAACAACTTTCCTATGCTTCAGTGACTTTTAACAAGAATCAACCCATTATACTATCGTAGATGCGTAAGAACTCATCCAGCTGATTACTCCACACGAGCAATTACTCAGCACACCTCCCTTCGAAATAGGTAAAAGTACTCACTCATCTGACCACTTATGCAAGTACTCAATCGACTAAGCCCACCCAGCTTGTTAAAGTGCTTCTCCCACCTCCCTTAAGTTAGTTTAAGACACACTGACCTCCATCACTGACGTGATTATTAGTCCCACTGACAGAGCCCAATAATTTAGGTGTTTGACCAGCTGTCAGTCAACATGCAGAGCCAGTAAAAAAAAACTAAACTTGCCTTCTCTTACTTGTATGATCATGGAGCCTACCTACCCCACTACACACACACTAGGCCCCAAGGCACTGGAAGAATCCCTAGCACTCAACCAGTTAATTGCATCTTTGCCAACTCTACAGCAAGGAGCTACAGGTTAAGTAGTAATTATATATTTTTTCCTCCTATTTCGGAGGGCAATTATTTAGGAATTAAAGCTGACAGGTTACCCCTTTTCTGACGTGATTGTAGTGGATGGTCTACAGGTTTGCAGGTAATGGAGCTGCAAAATTTAAACCTCTCTCCAACGTTGAGATTAAAACTCATTTCCAATATCTTATTGTCTAGCAATGGGTAAAACTCTGTCCGAATTGTGTTTATTTGACCCAAGACTTATGGCCGTGCGATTAATGCAATGTTTCATCGAACATTGCAAATTAACCTTTGAATTACAACAAAAATACTCTTTTTCTATTGCAATGCTGCTGAAAATCCTGTTGCAGTGTAGATTGCTGTAGTCTCAATGTAAACATGTTTACATATATGAGTGGCCCCTTTGCTGTTTATGAATGCATTCGATGTTGTTGTATGCAATGGAGATGGCTAGCAAGAAGCTGTATTTAAAACATATGTTATAAAATATTTCGATAGTCACTATTCATTATCGTTATCACTGTAATCATCTTCCCTTCTCACTATCTATTTTCATCACTGTAACCCGATTGAATTCAGTTCATATTTACGAGTATTATTTCGACCTCACATGCGGGGGGTTCACGGTTCTGGCCTCCTATATATATATATATATATATATATATATATATATATATATATATATATATATATATATATATATATATATATATATATATATATATATGTATATATATATATATATATATATATATATATATATATATATATATATATATATATATATATATATATATATATATAACTAATTTGTGTTCCTCACGTGTGCCCCAAAGAATGAGGTGATTTGATAAAATGCTATGCCCAAGATTACCATCCGGGTGCCGGCGGGGGGTAGTTGAAATAGCTTCAGCTATCACCTCCTTATGTCCGGTCGTGATGGTCAAGTGGATTAAGGCGTCCTGTACATACCAGTTGCGTTGCTCCTGGCAGTATGGGTTCGATTCACTTCTGGGGTGTGAGTTTTCAGATGCATATAGTCCTGGGGACCATTCAGCAGGCTTGTTCGCACACACACACACATATATATATATATATATATATAATATATATATATATATATATATATATATATATATATATATATATATATATATATATAGATGTATATATATAATGTATTTATATTCACGAGTGGGATATATATTACCTGGATTATGGATGACAAGAGAGATATGGTCGTGCCTACTAACAGTAATAATCCTAGCGGTTAGTGAAGGCTGCCTGCTGGGGCCAGTATGAGAGGTGGGTGGCAGATAATGCTATAATAGCCCCTAATTACCTGTAATCTAGCAGGTACACTTACGCTTCTCGCCTTATTATCACACCATGACCACTGAACACTCAAGGATATCTGCATCATCTTTGCATATCAAGCGGAAAATCTTTAAGTAACCGTAAGAGATATGCTGTAATTTAATGTGATTCTTTGCTATTTTGGTTCAGGTTTGGTATTATTTCACTAGTATGATATGGATGAATGATTTTAGCTTAAAATGTATATATATTGGAATTAGATGACTGTGAACTGGGATATCAAGAATGAAGACTACTCTCACAATCGACTTGAGAATGGTCCAGGACGGACCGAAACGTCGTCGTCCCAACACTTTCCAGTGTGTGGTCTGGTCAACATTCTCTACCTCTCCCTGACGCAGTGTTCTTAAAAAATAACGCTGTGAGAGCACCGCTTGGTCATGTAGGCTGGATCATTTGCTGTCCGCTAAACGACCCAACAGTGAAGACCAGTTTAATAACTTTTTTTTATTTATGCAGAGAATACTTGAAGGTAAAAAACCCACTGGCAGCAACCATCAGCCTTGCTCAAAGAACTCCTTAACTACTCGTCAGACAGGCAACACCAGGCCAGACCTCATTGATATGCCAACAGACTTTGTCTTGTACGTGGTGATCCACCGGAGGCGTTTGAGCATAACTCATCCACTTGGAGTGGTTGCTACAGAGACACTCTCTCTCTTCAGAGAGTGTCTGGGATAGACACTCGCTCTTGAGAGAGTGTCTGGGATAGACACTCGCTCTTGAGAGAGTGTCTGGGATAGACACTCTTTCTTCAGAGTGACTATCCCAGAGATAGACTATCTCTGGGATAGACTAGCTATCTATAACTAACTATAGATAACTATCTATCTATATTCTCTCACAGAGAGTCCATGTAGAAGGAGACTCACTGTCCTCATGTCCTTGTTCCTAGTCCTCATATCTCCTTCCTCATAATTACCCAACCACACGAAGATTCAGACACAAAGTCACATTGACCTGACTGAAAATTAGACACACAACCTACACATCTTAAGACGAAGGAAGTGAGGAGGTTTAGTGGCGTCCATTATCATTATCATTTCGTGGCGTCCTGGATCATTATCAAGTCATGTACAGCGGTTAGTCAACTCAATTATCAGGATTCTTAACATTCTTGAGTTGACAGCTGCTGTTAAAGCTTTAGAATGATAGTTGACAAAATCTGAAAATTGTTACAAGTTGTCATCGTTGTGGCGTCCATTCACACGATTTTCACGTGATTGCAACATGACTCATGGTAAATACACGAATGTGGATGATCTGTAAGTGCTACTTAAAGACCTCTCNTGTGTAACACTTTGATTGGATCTGATTGCCTTCCCCCCTTGAACATATTGTCAGAATGTCGGGGGCACAACAAACTCTCAGCCTTATGTCGTTGAAGGCCACACTGCTTATTTACAAGACGATAAAATTATGAAGAAATAATCTAACGTCATTCTATTATGTCGATAATTGTCTTGAGATTAATATTGCGAAACGATAGATTTGACACTTTTTGATGCTTTCAGGTCACGTTGTTGAAGATGATTTGGCTGGAACTAGCATTTTATTACAAGTCTTTAAGCGGGTTGTAAGGCATAAAAAGTTTATTGAAACAAATTGGTTCAGTTAATACGAAATTAGAGAATTTGAACATAAATGCAATAAGCTTTGTGGGGGTTAAATTAATCTACTTAAAAAAATAAAAAGAATTTGGTAATATAATATTAAGTTAATGGAATTTTTTTTAATAAAATTGAGATATAAATAATTATAGATGAACTTTATATAAGTGAAGTAGATTTGAATGAACAGCATTTACTCATTTTGTCGGGGACAAGCTGCCTGTGTATGTATGTGCATTAGGTTTATTTCGAGGTCCTCCCAAGGTCATACTTCTGACCCTCCCCAGGATGCAACCCACAACAGTTGTCATAACTCCTAGATACCTATTCACAGCCAAGTTAAGAGATACATTAGATGAAAGGAAACATTTTCAATCATTTCTGAGTCATCCTGGATTCGAACCCAGTATTCCTGACTGTGAGTCGAGAACGAACTAAACTGTACTACCGAGACTTCAATTGTACTAGTAGATGTTCTGATCCTAATCTAACCTAAGAAAAGTAACCCATTCTTCCTTTCTGAACTTAACCTTATCTAAGATGAGCAATCTTTAATGAACGTAACTTAACCTAACCTAACCTAACCTAACCTAACCTAACCTAACCTAACCTAAGCTAATTTAAGCGATTCCTACTAAACATTCCGAAACCAAACATAATCTAATCTACGAAATCCTTATATATAGTCGTAATGGCTTGGTGCTTTCTCCTGCTTTACCTTACCTTACTAAGCCTAACTAACATAATCTAAGTAATCCTTTCTAACCCTAACTAAACCTAACCTCTTGCTATATATCCCTGGAAAATACTTTGAAGAGTAGTTAAAGTTTAATTAATTGCTATTACGTTAATTTATGACCCACAGCAAAACATACAATATTATAATTGAATACTTTTTGCCAATAATTTGTCATTAGTGTACATTTCCTGTCTTTCTCCTTTCATGCTTGTAGAGAACATACTTGTGAAGGCTAGGAAATGTAATTCGGAAATAATAGGAAATATTTTAGATGATTGGACAGGATCATGGGACTCCGATATGTAAGAGAAACCATTGGTTGAGGTACAACTTCGTGTGAGTGTGAGAGACTATTGCTTAAGGTTTAGCTCCAGTGTGAGTGTGAGAGACTGCTTGAAATTCTGCTCCAGTGTGAGTGTGAGAGACTGCTTGAAATTCTGCTCCAGTGTGAGTGTGAGGACTACTGGTTGAGGTTCAGCTTCAGGGTGGGAGCCTCTATACTGCTTGAGCCGAGCCTCTACTGCTTGAGCATAGTCTCTACTGCTTGAGCAGAGTCTCTACTGGTCATGACTCCTGTGTGTGAGGAATCCATTACTGTCGAGGCTCAGCTCCTGAATCATGTCATTTCTTTGGTCACTGGCAGAAAGGTGTAACACCCAGATCATTGCTATCCCTTATGAGTTTGATTCCCTGTTTGCGGTAGATAAACCCACTCCTTTTTGGATTGCAAGAAGTAGTTCCAAACGTCCTGCCATATCATTCAAGAAAATAAGAATGTTGGAACAAATCTTAACTAATTTTCAAGTACAATTCGAAGAAATCAATTTCTTGCAAAATGTTGCCTGCGCTGGTTGCAATGAACTATTTCGGTTACGAAACAGAGCAACAAAATTATAGATACAAAATTGTATATAATTAATATAAATATTATTCCTGAAGGTCAATCAAGGACAAGATGTTGGCCAGTGGCTACGTTATACGTTTACACACACACACACACACACACACACACACACACCACACACACACACACACACACAAATAACAAGATTATGATTGTCAGACACAAAGTTATGGTAATGTATGCATGGTAATTGGCTAGGTGGTAGAGTCAAGTCTTGCACACTATGTCACTGTCTTCCTAAATCCTGATCTTGAAGCTCTGATTCTCATTATACAGATTGGCAATTTTGGTTTACTCTTTTGCCATTCTTTTCAGGATGCTGGTTCGGTCCCACAATCTTGCCCCAAGCTTTTATCTTATATAATAAATTTATATTAAAATTTTGGGTATAGCTTGCCAAGGTTAGCTGTTTCGGATCAATTGGTATTTATTTGTATTTGAAGTACGTGAAGCATTTCCCAGGTTCAAACGGGATGCTGAATTATAGGCCCAGGGGCAAGGGACAGGATGGCAAGGAATAACGTGCTCAAGCAACGTTAAATCAGCATTATCGACGTTGTTTGTGGATAAATCTGACGTTGCCATCCTGTGCCTGCTAGAGAGGGTGAAAAATTGTTCTTTCTCTTCAGGTTTATTTCACACACACACATACATACATACACACACACACACACACACACACACACACCACACACACACACACACACACACACACACAACACACAACCCCACCACACACACCCCCTACACAAACCACACACACACACACACCCACAAAAACACACACACACACACACACAACGCACACACCCACACACACACACTCACATAAACACACACACGCACACGCACACCACTCTGTCTCTGTCTCAGTCTGTCTCTGTCTCTCTGTCTCTGTCCTCTCTCTTTTCTCTCTGTCTCTCTCTCTTTCTCTCTCTCTCTCTCTCTTCTCTCTCGCTCTTCTCTCTCTCTCTCTCTCTCTCTCACTGAGTCGTAAATTTGCCGTAACAGACTATACGAAGTTGTTGAAACCAATGCGATTACACAACTTTAATAAATACATGATATAAGTAAATTACGAGGTAAAAAAATCAATTCACTGAGCTATGATAATCAAAAGACGGGACTTAGGAGCCGATGCTCAACCCTGCAAGCTTAACTAGGTGAATTGCAATAAGGTGAGCACAACAACCCCACCCCCTGAGCACACATGAGGAGTAAACGCATATGCATCCTGGCTAGCATATAAGTCCATATGGAGCTTGGACGATGTGCCTTCTGAGTGCTATATAGATGCTTTGTGAGACACGTCATTACAACCCTCCTCTAATATGTTTTGCATTTTTTTCGGAATCGAAGCGATCCGCTAGAAATACGACCTATTGTTTAAAATGAAAGCCCTGTAATATTAACGGTTTCTATACATGGCGTTGCTGGGTAATTAGAGGGATGTTTAGATTCATAATTTTGTTCTTTTTCAGGGGAATGAATAATGCGAGTTGTCCGAATTTTACCTACTAGCTCCCTTCTGACTTGTCTTTTTGCTGCTGTTTCGAATTGAAAGTTTTAAACCCTTCCTTGTTTTGTTTATACCTATCTTGTTCGAATTGAAAGTTTCAAGCCACCCCCTGTTTTGTTTATACGTATCTTGTTCCAATTTTATGTTCCAAGCCTCCTTCTGTTCAATGTATTACTCTGCTGTTGAGCTTATAAGTTTACAAGGCACAACAAAGCCGTATCTTAAGTGTCCCATGCGCCCTGAATAATGCTTCACGATATCAAACCTCGTTTCTCTTAAGATGTCGAGGGGGAAAAAATTGAAAGAAAGAGTGTTAAGTGTTGCGGCCAGATGATTCAGAGCTCTGCCCAAGGTCTCTTAGTCCGCCTTTGAACGTGAGCAAATGTCAGTGTGACCAGAGAGAGAGAGAGAGAGAGACCTCCAAGAGCTAAACCTCACTTCTATGAAATCACTGATTGATAAGTACTGATAGGTGAGTACAAGTGCATTTTGTGATTGAAGGCAATGGTTTGAAATGCATTGTAGTTTTGACGTATTGACCCTCAGATCGGTTTCTTGGTTTGCCACTCCGTACAAAATCCAACTTTCTAGCCTAACCAGAAATGTACAAACCCAAACATCCCACCTAACCTATCGAATCCGATGCATAGAAAACGCCGATATATATGTGATCTGTTACTTTACATAATAGGTTGGATTTTATCGTTATAGTTACCGTAACGGAAAAAAATGCGATTTATTATTTGAGAGGACGAGATGTGGCCCAAGCGTCCAAATTAAGGTGATTTAGTCAAACCAACGTCATCAGCGATGATTCAAGGCTGAAAGAACGTCATCTACGTTGATTCATTGTCAATAGAACGTCCTGAACGTTGAGTAAACGCCGAATCAATGTTATCGACGTTGATTCAGTGTAGAAAGAACATCATAAACGTTGCTTCAACGCTGAAAGAACGCCATAAACGTTGCTTCAACGCTGAAAGAACACCATAAACGTTGCTTCAACGCTGAAAGAACGCCATAAACGTTGCTTCAACGCTGAAAGAACGCCATAAACGTTGCTTCAACGCCGATCCAATTCCATTCTTGGATATTGTTGCCTCTGCGTTTATTCATTTAATTGTTGTATTACCTGAAAACTCTTAATTATATATTTGGTTATTAATTTCCCTCTAAGTATTAATATCTTTTTATCTAAATTGTAAAAAAAAAGTAAGAGAGGTTATAAAGAGTTACAAAACTTAAGACAAAATGCTTTAGAGAGATTAGGATTGTCATGAGATATATTTTTATCTTTGTCTGTTTTCATTTTTCACCTCCAGCGTTCTTTCATTTGCATTCAGATCATTTGTTCTTTCATTCTGCTTCACAGCTTCCTTCAAGCTTTCTTCTGGCTATTTCGTTCGATTGCTTCGACTTTCAGTCATATATTTTTTCTCACGAGTAACCAGCTTTCCCAAGTTTGTCAAGGGAGTCTGTTCTCACTTTCTGATCAGCGTTTAATTTATCGTGTTTTTTTCGTAATCAGATGCCTACGAACACAGTACATCTACCTAACTAGTTATTGCTGATGGTCATTACCTCGAGGAAAGGTCAAAATGGCTGTGTTGTTCTCTTATCTGAACATTTGGCATTCTGTATACAATTTGACGTTCTTTAAATGTGAGGACAGGTTGCCTCTAGAGACCAATCATTCGCGGAAATGCTTCGGTTTCCATCTGTCCTCGTCAATTTATTCTTTATCCTCTTTTTTCAAAACCTTGGCATCTCCGTTTACCTCGTTCAAAACCCCAATTTCATTTTCCATTTTTCATTTCCCCATCATCCTCTACTCTCACTATCCCCCCATGGACTCTCACTATGTCTCCCATGGACAGATTTTATTATTTATTTCAGTTCTTACTCTTAAGTACAAAGTGCATTTTGTATTCTACTTCTGTACCGCAGTTTCTCCATCCAAGAACCCTGCAAGGCTTCAATGACTAACCCTTTTTTGTGTCATCTCTCCGCTTTGTTGAATTTTACTTTGTTATTCGTTCGCCAGAAGCACTCACGTCCTAATCAGAATTAAAAACAGCTTTTAGCCTTCAGAGATCAGCGCAATAAAAAAACGCACCTCTGGTAATGGTCCCGAGATCTCAGTACGACTCAGAACGCTGTATGCCTTTCACTTCGCTATTTGCATGAATGAACGCCGGTCAGACGAAGTAAATGGAGTTCTCTTAATGATACAACGACTCAAATGGCTTTCCATTGTCCAGGTCAAGAAACTTGGTGATTGAGGTCCCGCTAGACTAGCCATCCTGACCTTCAACCAGGATGCAACGCACAGCAATGGATGGATTTCCAGGTACCTATTTTACTGCTTGGTGAACAGTGGGGCATCAGCAGGGAAAGTCTTCGTTGCCCAAACGATTCTGTTCTGAAGCGTTTAAATCGAATCTGGGACCATTCGGTTGTGGTACGAGGGCGAGGACTACTGCGCTATATAACCCTAAGTGCATTAATGGTTTCTGATTCTGGTGAATATATATATATATATATATATATATATATATATATATATATATATATATATATATATATATATATATATATATATATATATATGTATATATATATATATATATATATATATATATATATATATATATATATATATATATATATATTAATATTGGT
>WNGS01164437.1:61352404-61364614 GCA_020271785.1 Procambarus virginalis
ATATATATATATATAATATATATAATATATATCGATGAGCTGTTGGTTTTTCGTCTCTTTAGTGAAATCCCTTCTTAGGTTGAACCAGATAAGCAAGAGACACCTAGTTCATTTAGGTACATAATTCGTTTTGCGTTGGGATTAATACCTATCGACCATTAGTTGGATAATAGGGCAAACTCAAGTGCTTACTGACAACCAGCAAGTATACTTTAATTTTGAAGAAAGTTCAGGATTAAAGTAAACTTAGTGTATATGCACCGAGAGCAGAGTACATCTCACAGTGTGTATGGGGTATGTTTCATCCATTGTAATGAATAACTCATTCGTTGAGATGTTTACCACAAGCTTCCGGGAAAGAATAGTTTTATTTGTTAACTTCAGCATTGCATTTCGTTGAGTAATTTCACGAAAAACATTTAAATTACTATTAAGTTTTAAACAATCATCACAATTAACTTACCAAACTAATTTACAACGTTGCACTACTTATATACATTTTTTTGTGTATAATGATCGGCCACAACTTATAAATACGTAAAAATTTTTTGTGGAAAATTCACCTAGGATTTCAGAATTTGAACTCAGGTACATTCAAATCTAAGTGCACTAGACTGTATAATGACTTAACACAGCCCAAGTAACCTTCTTGTCGTCACCCTTGTGACCTACTTCGCTCGCGTGCCGTGAGCTCTTAAGCTTTTGAAGGCTTTCAAATGCATAAATGCCAACATCAGTGAGAGCCGATTGGGCCGATATATCCGGCCTCATGTTTAACAGACTTTCAGTTATTAGATTTTACTTACATAATGTATTATAAAAAAAATTGGAAAGAAATATTTAAAAATAATGAAAATCGCTCTGTCTGTTAAGTAAATCGGGCTTTGCATACTAGGTCAAGTAGTGCGGTTCTGGATATTCGGTATGACATACGTATATATAAACAGTTTCCTGTCCCAGACAAAAATATTTATTAACAGTGGAAAAATCATAACTATAAGTTTTTTAAAGGATTTCTATAAGAAATTTAAGTTTATAATAAAAAAAGCTAAATTTTACAAGAGTAGTAAAACTAAATAAAATACAAATTTGTGAACATTAAGATAAAATAAGACAAGTGCTAAAGAGATTGAAGATTATTAATTAAAGAATGTTAGTAAACAGAAACAAAATTTATAATATTCCTTCCTAAACAAAAATATATAATATTTGATATGTTAACTTAGAATATTTTGAATAATATTGAAGAAATTAAGAATTTAGTACAATATTCATATTATATAAAAGCAAATACATAGATGAGAAAAACACACAAGTTCTAAGTCACTTTGTTTTGGTCATTTCGCTTCACCTTATAAGGGCCAAGAACTAATAGGATTGTAAAGCAAGAAGAATATTCTTTGTTGGTTTACGATCTTCTAAATCACTTGTAATTGGCCTCCATAACATGAACAAAATAATATTTACACAGCAGTTCCACGTTCGAGGAAAATGTGTATATAGATGAAACTAAACAAATTTGACCTCCATTACAGTCTTTTTTATAATGGTCAAGTTGTACTGAAAAACGTGTATACGAAAGAAAGACAAGCATATATATATATATATATATATATATATATATATCATATATATATATATATATATATATATATATATATACATTTGCACATGTGTGTTTTATATGTCAGATATTTAGTATAATAAATGAACACTCGGTTTATTTTTCTCTAATATTACTACCCAAATTCCTTCTATCTTATTTTGTGAATACACAAAGGCAATATCGGGAAAATCATGGATCCAGGTCTTTCATATTAAGGAAGGCAAGAACGCACATACATCTACAGAGTGTAGATAAGACATGTGAGAGTTCTAGAGGGATGTGAGGCTCTCGTTTAGACTTTGAAGGGTATTGATTGATCTATTATTAATAGGTGGATTTGACCAGACGGTAGCCAGACAGACGGCCCCCATGAGCAGGCTCCTTTCCTTGCCCAAAAGAATGGGTTCTTAACCCTCACAAAATGTTCTCCTTCACTCACATGGATGTGTTTGCGTGAGAGTGAAAAGAAATACATAAGAGCGCGTGCCACCACCACACCACACACAACACACACACACACACACACCACACACACACACACACACACACACACACCACACACACACACACACAAAACACACACACACACAGGTGGAAACATGAGTGCCCAAATGAAGCCACAGAGATATAGAAGACACTTTTTAGTGTCAGAGTGGTTGACAATGGATGCATTAGGAAGTGATGTGGTGGAGGCATGACTCCATACACAGTTTCAAGTGTAGACTATGATAGAGCCAGTAGGCTCAGGAACCTGTACACCTGTTGATTGACGGTTGAGAGGCGGGACCAAGAGCCAGAGCTCAACCCCCGCAAGCACAAAATTAGGTGAGTACAATTAGGTGAGTACACACACACAAGACCAAAGAGCACAAAGTTCAACCCCGCAAGCACAATTAGGTGAGTACACCACACACACACTCAAACAGTGTAGTACACAAACTAGGTGACTACACACTGACATATTCAGGAAGAGTTAGAGACAGGCAGGAGTGACATAGACAAACAGCCAGTCAGTAGCTGGTCACATTTAATGTAAAGTCTCTCTCCTGCAACTAACAGTGTCTTGTCATTGAACAACTTGCAATATCAAGCAGGCCTTAGAATATCAATCGCTTCTGAACTACAAGAACACTTTATAACCTATATCTTTAACAGCACGGATCTTTAGCGTGAAAATTTATCATCACATCAGGTGAAACAAATTCTCTGACATGTAAACTGAAGCACATCACACAAAGCTCTCATTTCACATGTGTGAGTTGGTTATTTTGCAGTCAGCAAAGGTTAGTGTGTTGATGTACATGTCGAGATGAGGTGGTCTGACTCACTGTAACATACAACGTTACTGTTCAACGTTACAATCATTACAACGTGTAATAAAGTTGTTACAAATAGGTATAACGTGTTTATGACGTATTAGAACGTTATTACAACATGTTTTACTGTTTGTTGCTATTGTTAGGTGTTAAAACTTGTTCGCAAGTTGCATCAACGTCGTAGTTTCGTCGTGTGCTCGGCGGGGCTTGCAATCGCTTCCGTCGAGAGCATCTTGCAGACTCCAGACAATCACTCCAGTTGAGTGCATCTTCCAGGATCCAAACAATCTCTCCCGGGTCGCCTATGTAGACTTACAGCTCGGCGCTCGACGGGGAAGATCATATATTAGACAGACTGGCTTGCGGTTCTAATCAGCGTAGACGGATAGCTTCCGTAGCCCAGTATTACGCCTCGTAAACTACACTCCCGAACCTTGGTATTGTATAATGAATGACTGCTTGGTCACCACTGTTAGATCTTTATCGTCGATACTTTCTTGTGACTAACTCGGCCGGGTGTAACCGTCTGAGACAAGAGAGGTGGAGTTGTTTTTCTCTGTTCAAAATCTTAATTGCCGGGTGTCGAAAGTGTCCATGTGAGAAGATGGTGAAACTTAAATCTCAAGGGGGGCAATAAATTCATATTTTTTGGATTTGTTTTGTATTAAAAGGGAAAGTGTTGCAAAAGTTTAATCTCACCCGAGCGAAGACTTAGCATTTCGATTGAGTGGAGGTGAAA
The DNA here is from genome assembly GCA_020271785.1 of Procambarus virginalis. Lineage (NCBI taxonomy): Eukaryota > Metazoa > Arthropoda > Malacostraca > Decapoda > Cambaridae > Procambarus > Procambarus virginalis. The sequence continues at coordinate 61,356,066 of WNGS01164437.1, forward strand.
TAGTTCATAAAATTTTTCCCGTCAATGTCCGTGGTGATATTTTTTGACTACAGGTAAATGGATTATTGTTGTAAGGCATTATAATGCCACCGCTTGTTGTCCGAGGCATTATTGTTCTGTAAACACAGGTGTGACCTTGGCTCCTTGAGTGGCAGCACTGACAATATACATGTGTCAATCTTTGACCCAAGACTCACTTGTCACCAAGGACTCAAGATTCAGATTAACGTGATACACACACACACACACCACACACACACACACACACACACACACACACACACACACACACACACACACACACACACACACACACACACACATATATATATATATATATATATATATATATATATATATATATATATATATATATATATAACTGAAAACTCACACCCCAGAAGTGACTCGAACCCATACTGCCAGGAGCACTCTGCAACTGGTGTACATGACCCCTTATTCACTCGACCATCACCACCGGACAAAAGATGATGGTAGCCGAGGCTACTTCCCCATCATCCCGCCGGCACTCTGATGGTAATCTTAAGCTAATGCATATATATATATATATATATATATATATATATATATATATATATATATATCTATATATCTATATATATATATATATATATATATATACAGTGAGGATCCACAAGGTCTTCTCTGAGTACTCTTTATTTTCTTCTCCGAGGCTATGGGTCCCTACACTTGCACCAGAGGTGGTACCCCTTCTAGGTATATATATTATATATATATATATATATATATATATATATATATATATATATATATATATATATATATATATATATATAATATGTATATATATATATATATATATATATATATATATATATATATATATATATATATATATATATATATATATATTTGTTTAATTATGGAAGGGAGTACCACCTCTGGCTGGAAGAAGGGGGACCCATACCCATATATATATATATATATATATATATATATATATATATATATATATATATATATATATATATATATATATAATATATATATATATATATATCACACGATCTGTGTTATCAATCTCCTGTGTTTCAGTGAAGCTGGTGAAGTATCTTGGAGGTTTCGTATTGGTCTCAAAGATGGCGGAGTGTAAATAGGTGTAAGGTGGATGTTGATAATTGGCTGGGTTTGTTTGATCAGTTTTGTCTTGTCAACTGTCCAGTCATCTACTGTCGTTATACCTGTTGATAAGTATACTGTTGTTTGTCAGTATATCTCGGAGATGATCTGGTTATGTGTACCTGCTATTTGTCCTTGCATCGGGTTGTGCTTTGTCAGGCGCCTTGAAAGAGGTGTTGTCTTGCCTGTATACTGAGATCATTGCGGCTGACAGTCCCAACAATCTCCACTCGCCTTTGTAGCTTGACTGGTGGTTGTTCGGGGCCTGAAGCGGGTCGGGGTCAACCCCCAATGACCCGCCACTCTTTCCATGATATGGCAAATGATTCTCCAATCTTGTAAAACAGCAGACTCCAGCTCCTTTAAGATTCCTTTAACATTATTTCCATGGTTAAGGGAAATAATGGAAGAGCAAGGAAAGTATTGAAGGGAGGGGAATTATCAGGGGAAAGCTCCAACCTACTACGACTACATAGCACTTAGAAGGGATCAGGATAAGAACAATTCAGTCACAGTTACAGCCCTGCTGCTGTACCAGGTAAGTCCACTATAGGCTCACCATAGTCCGTGCTACTTGCAACATTTTGTTCCAAGTAGCTGAATTACAAATAAAAATCAGGATAATGATTTGGGACAGGACGGGGGCAAGAAATAGTGCCCAACCACTTGGACAGTCGGGGATTGAACGTGGTGAGGGGTAAGGAAGGTGGTGATGGAGAAGGAAGAATACGAACATACAGTACCACAACGACTTCCAATCCACAGTCTAAAAGCCACTGATCTTTGTACCAAATCGAAGCCATTCTCATCCTGTTTACAGTAATTTCATCCAATCTCGGATGTCTCTTAGTTCTATAGCTTGCCAAACTCTTTGGTCCTGATATCTCAGTGACGCTGGAATACCCAGCTGTGCTGGGGTAACAGCAATGGTTACCGAGACGTCGAATGTATTTAGGGAAGATAGTTTGCAGTGATGAGAAGGGTCATGTGTAGTTTAGATCATTTCAGTGCTGAAGACAGTGTAGTTAAGATGGGTTCAGCGATCAGGAATGTTTAGATAAAATGGTTATGATAATTGTGGGTAGCGAGGATGGATGTATTGATGAGAGTTGTGTAGTAAAAACAGATTTAAAGACGAAGGTACGGTGATTACAGTGATGATAGTGTACCTCAGTGACATCACTGACTTCATCGACGCAGAGTACTCCAAACAGTAACATATATACGTCACATAATAATGCTAGAAACCGTGACATCACTGATGCTTAAAACAATCAGTAGAATTATTACAAGCTACCTCTGTGTTTCGGCAAAATCATGCATGGAGCTTTTCAACCAATACACACATTTCTCTCCATGAACATCACAGAAATGAGAACATTTTTGGAGCAGAAAAGTGGTAACGAACTATCATCCAGGGTCATCTCAGACGCGTGCCTTAACTCATAAAGAATCCCTCCGTTCTGCATCAAATATTTTCTAAAATATCACCCTATTACGATTTAATTTGTTTACAGAATACATCTAGGTGTAAATTCTGAACATTTTCAAGATAGAACAAAGATTAAATCGATGTAATTATTTCTTACCCCACACAACCACAGACATCGAAATTTCCGGATATTCACAAATTGACTCTTCGTGAGAGAAATTTTCTTAGCTGGCTAATTTCAGTCCTCTTACTTTTAAGCTCTTATTTTGTTTATTTTCCTTCTCCGTGACCTCTTGGGAATCGTCTTGGTTAAGGTCAAGATTACAGTCTTGGTCGATGGTAATGACGCAGCGGCCTTGGAAAACCTGTTAATCTTGCCCAACCACTTGCACTGGTCGGTAGAGCGACAGATTCTCTTCCTTCTGGGTTGGTGTTCGATTCCTGATGATTCAAGTGCTTGTATTCCGTTCTCTTTACCTGCTGTATTTATTTAAGATTCTTTGTCATAAAATATACATCATAAAAATGTATAATTTTGCTATTGTTCAATGTGACTGATCGGCCTCCCTGTTCAATGCTATTTTACAACGTCTAGTCCGCACGATGATAGTGTTACACTAGTATTGGTGTCAATGTTGTGTCAATGTTGTGTCAATGTTGTATCAATGTTGTGTGAATGTAGTGTCAATGTCGTGTCAATGTCTCCCTCATTTGGAGCTGAAAGTCCATCTTCACACAACTAATTTGTCATAGAAGCTAGCAACAAGAGACCCATTCATCTTAAAACTGTGTATTCATTTGAATAAACATCCTGAATTTATTCAGAATGATGATATAAGGTGACAATTGGTGACTGATTCCCAGAGTACTGTCACATATCAAAGCGAGTCACCAATTTTTTCTTTCAGCGTTAGTTGCAATACTACGATAGATTCTACGATAGATTGTTTAAACAACAAGTGGTGCTTTTACTAAGTGCTTTTCATTCAAAACTTGAACATTTCCTCAGGAAAATCATGCTTCAAATTGGCAGACATATCAGAGAGCTGTAGCTAAGTGTCTATGTTCATTTTATTAAAACTTCCTTATGTGAACACATAACAAAATCTTACATTTCTGATATACTTTGAAGAACGATGCCCTATGCATAGCCGGGATCCAAGAGCTAGAGTCCGATCCTTCAGGAACAAATAAGAACATACAGAAATACACACACACACACACACACACACACACACACACACACACACACACACACACACACACACACACACACACACACACACACACACACAATATAGCAATTCAAAGCAAAAGATCTGAAAATATGTGCAATTAATATATTAATATAATCTAAAGAGTTTAAGCGTTTTCTCGAGTTACCAAACTGTTGTGGTACAAAGAAATAAATATCACACTCATTAATACCGGGTTTTTGCCCTTGTCGTCAGGTAATAACAAAGAGCCATAAGTTCCAAGGTAGGAAGAGGGAATACAAAGGTGACCTCACCTTTAATATATCATATTTGATCAATAGGAAGGAGGCTGCTTTACCAATGCACTCTTCATCATTCTGACGACTAATTGCAGATCTGCACACTTCATCAACCAGAGGACCATCTACACCAATGCAGATGGTGTAGATCTGCATCAATTAATGTAGATCTACATCAGTTGGTAGACCAATTACATATTTGCATATTTTCCCAAGCTGAGGATTACTTTCACCACTTTACATTTCAGCAACTGAAGTAACACAATCGATAGAACTTGGAACAGCATTCTAGAAATTAAAAAGGTAATCTGTTTATGGATTACCTTTAATTACCATTACATATGTATATTAAGTATGGCCATTCCATATGAATATTTGTTGAAAGAATATAATGTTCCCCCCCATCCATAAAACAAATACATCACTTTGTTAAATTCTAATGCTTTATGTGACTCTTTTCTAATCAAATCTTTCAATTTAATTTCTTAATTTTAACATGGCTAAATCTAGGCCTTGGTTTATTATCTGCAAAATAGGCAGAATAATTTAAAAGTATTAACAAAATTATTTAAAAATTATGAACGTATATTTTATTAATAATTCTTTCTCATCAGAAAATAAATTTACTGCACTGGAAAAGTTTATACAGGCAGAATATTTTCCTGATTTTAGCGCCAGGGAATAATTTAGAAATACGTCTCCATAACTCTCCATTTTAATAGTCAAGAAATAATTGCATATTACAATTCTGCATTTCAGCCTCTAAAGTACCGAATTTTATAATTTTATGGCAACAAATTCATATGCAGATCAACACAAAAAAAACAAGGATAATGTGTACCAGCTTGGCGTGTGAGGTATTATGAAATGCAAAAGATAAATAGATGTTGCTTATGGTTTGGCTAAAGGCCTATCGACCACTGGAGGGTTATTAAGGCCACGACAATAACTTACTGACGAACATGGACATATACGTTACTTTTGAGCATTATTCACGACTGAAACAAACTCACAATGCTCATCTAGTTGTGCTTGAGGAGGTTGAGCTTCGCCTTTTTAGTCCCGGTACTCCACTGTCAATGTATTGCTATATAGGTTCCCGAGTCTATTGGGATAGACTGATTCATCTGTGTCAAGAAAAGGTCAGAACAGCAATTCATTCCACTACCAAGACAGATATCAACCAACATCACTAACACCAGCAATAAATTCAGCGTGATTAAGCACTCGTAGGAGGAGCACCCAGACACCTTGATGCAATCAATAAGAAAAACAAATATTCGTGTCAAGAAGATATCAGACGACACTTGTGGCGTACACAGAAATCAGGAGTAAAGCCTAATTAACTTTACAGGCAGGAAATTCATCACCAAAGAAGTATTCAGACGATATTCAGATGAATACATACGACAATGTGTGCAATCTGAAGACTAATTTATTGTTACAATTTCACTTAATAAATAAACACTATAACAAAATTATAAATACGATGGAAGACTGTATGAACCTAATGGATGACACGGACACAATGGGAGTATGGTCCTTCAAATGGATACTAGAGTTCAACTCTGACAAGTGCAAAGTATTGAATCAGGGTACTGTGAACATGAGGCTGTAAAAGGTATCACATTGGAGAGGAAATTCATTTTGGAAAAGGACAGACCAAAAAAAAACTTGGGTGTTTATATTGTAGAATATATCACCACAAGCACATGTCAAACTAATATGTTATCAGCTGTATACGGAAGGTATGCTAGTATAAGAACAGAAGGTATGCTAGTATACTCTTGCTTCTCCTCCTGCTCCTTCTCCTTCTCTTCTTTCTCTTCTCCCCTGCTTCTTCTCCGCCTCCTTCTCTGTATCCACACTCTTGCTTAAGCTCTTATGCTGTTAATTGCCATTATCTTTCAACACTTTTTCGTCTTGTTTTCAGTTCTACATCTGAGCTTATACTCAGAAGCTACACGGCCCTTGAGCGCAAGTGTGTGGAGAGTCTCTTAACTGATGACAGGTCTCGCGTCATGGTGAACGCTGAAGTCAATTATAACACCTTTAAAATCCGTTCCAATCATTATCACTTTATTTAAACATCAAATTCTTTAATCATCAATTTATTAATATTTAAGTATTTAAGCTGAAGCTTAAAAAAAGTTTTCCATTTTGTGCCGATTGGCAAAAAAAAATGCAATGCAACGCCTTTATTTGATGAAACAAGAAAACTTTGCAATGCACCTCTCTTGGATGAAGCCAAAAAAAAAGAAGTAATTCAGCTCCTTCTCACTTGGATGAGGAATGCAGATAATAGCGAGCTAAGTAGTGATGGTCATCGCTTGTCATGTGGATGATGAGCGTGCAGTAGCAGCTTCCTGACAGCTTGGCCTCCACTGACGAGGGTAATAAACAGGTGTTGGCAGCTGTTCGTGATGATACCTGCCAACTGGAAACCCCTGGTTAGTCTTCGCCGGGTTTGGGAATGGATAGTCCATGCTGCCTGACTCGTGTTCTCCGAGTTGATAGTTTATGATTTCACTGATGACGAGTTTTGGTTGGTTGGTGCTAGCATCCTCCTCCTGCGCTCTTGGTGCTAACATCCACATCCTGTGCTGCTGGTGCTAGGATTCTCCAATTATGAGTATGGAGGACTGGGCTAAAACTTTCCCAGTTATGCGTATGGTGGATTGTGCAAACATCCTCCAGCTATGAGTTTGGTGGATTGAGGTATTATCCTCCAGTTCTGAGCATAATTAGTTTGTATATTATTCCACCTGCGTCCCACCTGCGTCCTTTCCACTGAGAATTTCCAAGGATAGGGGTGCAGGAAGGGCCTGGGATGGGGGGGGGAAAGGGAAGGCTTGGGAATGGGAAGACCTGATATGAGGGAGCAGGGAGGATATAGGGTGATTTAAGAAGAGGGTGCATAAAATGGGGGACAGGGAGGGCATGGGATAGGGAAGGTTTTTTCTATGGGATGGGAGCTGACGGTGATGTTTAAGGGAGGAAAATTGTTTTGGAGATGGGATGGTGTGCAATCTAGTAATGTTTCATTTGTCTCTGGGGGGTCTTGCCGGTTAGGGGCTCCCCAATCCCCTCTAAAGTAATTGAAGTTACTGAGCTAAGGCCTGTGACTTTCCAATTTATTTCCATCTCCATGCATCTCTTCCTTGTTTCTGCTGCCATGTCCTCACCATATTCCTCTACAGAAAAACATTTTTGTATTCCATTATGTACAAACGTTTGCTTTTCTTGGGTTGGATTTTCTTTTCTTGGATTGCCGGGTCTGTGGCTTCGTGTATGAATACTTTTATCTGTCAATTCCCATCCTTCTTGTAACCATCTAGCCTGAAAACCTTCTCTATACTGTTTTCAGTCTCCTCCTCTACGTGTAAACACTCCAGGATGCTTCACACTGTTCGATCCATCCTTCTTCACTCCTCCTGATTGGAGTCTTCCTTTTTCCTGAACTCCTAATATTACCACAGTTCTCTTCCTTTCCAGCAGCTGGCTAGTGCACTTTGTTGTTTCCTGTTGAGTAACTGCTTTATCGATGCTTCCTTCAATGCAGATATAACATTGGGGCTATATCTGCATTGCATTATATCTCTGAAGCATTACCGAAAGTGTGCGTTGGTAAGTGCACATTTAAGAAAAATTATTAAAAACTAAAATAGATATGGGAAATTTAATATATATAACCTTTCGAATGATGTGAAGCACATTATATGAATGGCAGAAAAGATATTCAGTCGATTTCAGGATTGGTAGTATTCATTTTTGTGCAATTGCGTCGTATTTTTCAGCCCTGTGTTTAACTCTAGTATACCTTGTCTAATTTGAGATTTATATTGTCTTTGTGTATTAGAAAATTATTAATAAGTGAAACGCTTATTAATTTCATATTGATGATTAATATTTAGAGATTAATCTTTTAGAAAACTTAACTGTTGTGTCCAGGATGAATGTCGAATGGTTTTGATGATATATCGAAAATATTTATGTATGAAAAAAATCTTTATACTTGATTCTGTGTGTGATTGCAATGAAGTACAAACAGAATAAGTTCAAGTAATATGTAACAGCCTGAGGCTAATGCAAGGACCCTGTTAACTGTGATCTTCAGTAAAATACCAGTTAATAATGAGTGTAAATGAAGGAAATGTATGTATCCATGATAGAGAGCATCGTAGTTTATAAATATAAACATATAGTTTTCTTTTATGCAACTTCAAAAGTTTAACATGGAAATATGTATATAGAGAGACGTAGACTGTGTGTGTGAGAGAGTGAGAGACCGACAGACAGAAACTGAGAGTGAGAGAGAGAGACAGACAGAGACACAAAGAATAGGAAAAAATTTAACTCTTGGAGGAACAAATCCCTTTAACCCCTCACAACTTTATATATATATATATATATATATATATATATATATATATATATATATATATATATATATATATATAC
>WNGS01164437.1:61403549-61414842 GCA_020271785.1 Procambarus virginalis
AACACACACACTCTCGCATATTAATATATATATATATATATATATATATATATATATATATATATATATATATATATATATATATATATATATATATATATCACTAAGAACATCTAAATAACCTGACTGGGATTCGAACCCATGACGCCTATGATCTCCCCTAAACGTACTCGGTACCGTGACCACCATCTCAATTGATCGTCTCCAATTGACTTATGGCTTGGGCGTTCCAGCAGCCTTTCTGTCATTCAGATATATTATAATAAAATTTTGTGAGTCCTCACAAAAATACACTAAGTAGATTATCTACTAAAAATGCAATACATTTAAAAGTTTGCATTAGGCGTATTTAGTTTGAGAGAAATCAGAATAGATTGTCTACTTTTCTAACGTACGCAACGCGTTTATGTTTATTAATGGCGTATCAAGTTTTATTTAGAAATAGATGAGCGAACTAGCCCTTCTTCAGTATATTTGATTTGATTAGATTTTTGAAGTAATAGGCTCAAAATAGACTATATTGAATATATTTGCTTACACGATAACAGTGATCTTCAGTTAAGTTCTTGGCCACCAGATTAGACTGGTCGCTTCTTGCATGACAAGTGTTCAATCCCCGATGATGCATGGGGCACTGTTACTTTCTTTTGTACTAAGCAGTTTTTAGTCTGTTCTCCCTACAGTTTCTCATATATAATTGTTTCATCGTTACTCGCTTTTAAATGATAATTAAATCACAGTTATCTGCTCCTCTCTGTCTCTTCTCTCTCTCTCTCTCTCTCTCTCTCCTCTCTCTCTCTCTCTCTTTCGTTGTTGTTTCGTTTTCATGTTCTGTCTCTTCTCTCTCTCTCCTCTAAAAAAAAAACCAGCGTTGAATGTAATGAAACGCCATTTTCTGGGTGAGCCCGGAGGCTCCCTGGAGCTTATCGGGCTAATGTATGTTATATTAGACCGGGACATTAGCTAAGGAGTTCAGACCTACCAGGGACCAGCGCCAGAACCTGGCCCCTTCAGAGAGGTTTCAGGGAGCAATGGCACTGGAAAACCCCCTTGTGGTTGGGGTTTTCCTTATCTGCCATCGACCGGGGTCAGGCACCCAGAAAGGTAGGCATGACAAAACAAAACCCACATGGTAAAAAACTAAAACAAAAAAACCGAACAGAGAAGTAGAAACTCCCTACAATCCCAAGGAAACAATCAAACATCATACTTTACTGCCGCGCCGATCGTCCACGCAGCCCTCCCTGCCCCGAGAAGGGGAGGGGGGAGCCCCGGACCTCACCGCGCCGGCTGCCAAGCTTCAGTTCGGAAGCTAAGCTTCAACCAAAGCGAAAAAAACCGCCAACCGGTGGGAGGGAGGGTTGCCAGGGAGCCTCCGGGCTCACCCAGAAAATAGTGTTCATTTCATTCAACACTGGTTTTCTGTGGGGAGCCCCTGCGGCTCTCTGGAGCTTCATACCCAAAGAGAAGGAAAAGAAAAGGCTAACCGAGGAGGCGGCCGCCACAAACTCCGCAACATGAAGCTGAGACAACAGGTTGCAACCTGCGACCCAAGGCAACAAGAACGCACAGGAGCAGACGCGCATAAAGAATGGGCGGCCAAGAACCTGTGCGACCCTCAATCCCTGTGCCCAAAATGAGCCCTAGACGTCACCAACACAGCAGCAAAAGCTGCAAACGTCCGAACAGCACGGGCACAAAGACAGACTGCAGGCTGGAAGACTGAAAAACTCGCAGACGACCTGGGAGACCCGAGCCCTGAAACAGGGAACGAGGGGAACCGGATCAAACCAAAGCGCATCCCCAGACACGGTACGCAGGTAATGGCAAAAAGCGCAACCGGACAACACAGGACGCACCCCCGGCCAAACCAATCAAGCATCAATAACCCAAGAACCCCTCCGGAAACCAGCCGTCTCGACCATCGCCAGGACGGAGAAAGGCTGCACACGTACAAATCTACCACCAGTACCAAAGAGCAGAAACCTGAACCGAAGGGGCTACCACAAACTGAGGAGAAGATAAGAAGGCACCCTGATCAAGGACCAGGACGGCGCAGGCGATGCATGAGCAGACCGGAGGTGAAACAAAACACGAGAAAGCGTACGAAACGGGGCAGATGTGACGTCCACCCCGAACGCAAGCCGGAGTGGCTCCGCCAGCGCCGCACAAAACGAGGCAACAGTAAGAAACATCAAATAACTGTAGTCCTGAAAACCAAAGAAAGGACAAGACAACCCGATGCAAAAGAGAAGACAACCTACAAAGAGCAAGAAAAAGTGCATAGAAACACCAGGAACGTCATACTGTCGCCAAGACGAAGCTCGCAGGTGGGACACCGTCAACAAGGCCACCTGAACACCACAGAGATGGTGATACCCGCGTCAAAATACCAGACGCGAAGAGCCGAGGAGAAGGCCGAACCAGTCACGTACAGGACCGATCCGACCTGCCAAAGAGGCGGAGCCGCGGGAAAACGCCCCGGGTTCGGACACCTATCAAGCAGCGTCTGAAAATAAAGCTGGGCCGGCCACCAAGGAACCATAAGGACTGCTCTCGTGGGAATGGGCTGCAACCGAGCCAGAACCCGAAGCAACAGCTGGACCGGGAGAAGAGGAACAGGTACCCCCACCTCGACCAGTCCTGCCAAAAGCATCCACCGTGAACGCCTCGCAGGTGGGTAAGGGCGCCACATAAAATGGGCGACGCCTAGACCACGCCGACTCGAAGACATCCATGGCCAGGAGTCCATACGTCCGGCAGAGCCAACGAAACGAGTCGGCGATGACTGGCCAATCCGCGAACAGAGGAATGAACCGAGACAGCTGTCCGCCAGGACGCAGGACACACCCCGGACATGAATCTCACGTTAGCCAAACCCCGAGAATCCAGCAAACGAGCCACTCTAAGGAACCAACCCCAAAGGTCAACACCTAAGAGAAACCCTGTGGTTCCGGCAAGAACCGCCAGAGAACAGTCCGAATGGAGCTGAATGGTAGAGCACCGAGTGACCCAAACCCTCCGAAGCGCAAACCAGACAGCCACGAACTCCCGAACCGTGCTGTGAGCCCGACGGACGGACAGACTCCACCATCCCCGGCCGACCTGGTGAGCACTGGTCACAAAGCCCCAGCCGAGAGATGACCCGTCCGTAAACACATCGAGCGAAGGCTCGGGGAGGTGCCAAGGCACGGAACCCCGAAAACCCCAAAGAGGAAGCTGGTGACGCAGCACCAACACAAGATCCCCAGAGGAACGAACCCAACGATTGCAAGAGGCGGAAGGGGAGTCTCCGAAGGAACCAAACAGACGCCGAAACCAAACCCGACCCCGCGGGCAGACCAGCACGTCGAAAACACACTCCCGCACAACTGCGGGACCCCCTCATGAACAGCCGAAGGCGGGACCACAGCTGCAGTAACACTTCTGGAGGGAAAGACAAGGAGTGGCCCAATAGCCCTAAACAAGGCCCAGGTCCGACCTGGGACGGAAACAGATGGAATGACCTCCAGATCACCAGGAAACCAAACCCGGCGATCTGGAAAGAACCACACCCCTGGCGAGCAGACAAGCGGGCCGACTGGGAGCCCACACCAGCCAGTCGTGGAGGTAGGCCAGACACCAATCTCAAGCAGACTCAGACAGGGCACCAAGATTCGGTAAAGATGCAAAAATACACCAAGTGCCAATTACAAAATAGGGAAGGCAACAAAAGCGGCAAGCCTGAAGCCCCGCCACCAACTGTGCCAATCCCGGAAAACTGGAGAGGAAAGTGCCAAGAATTGACCTGGAGGTCCAGGTCCACCATCCAGGCACCCGGCCCCAACAGAAGCCGGACAGGAGACAACAGTCCTCCGAGTAGGGCATAGAAATCAGGGCACAGACTGAAGAAGTCCAGAAGAACAGCAGATTCGAAAGGCCCATGACTGCAAAGAGCAGACGGGAACCCCAGAAGGAATGGCCCGGATTGACCACGCCCAACGCACCCACTAAGATGACACGACGAAGCGCAGGGGAAGAAGCCCACCAACAGCGGGACCAAACGAGAGTCAACAGAGCAAGCTGCTCCCCCAGCGCCCCGTCAACAGAGAAGGGAACAGAGCCCCTTCCAAAAGAAAAAGTACACATACACATATCATGTATATACACATACATACACACAAGGTATGTTACACACACGTGCACATACACATGTGCACACACACACAGTGTACACATGTACATGCGTACACACACACACTTGAAAAGAAAATTACAAGCCGCCAACCAGTGGCAGAGCACACGCCGGCCAGGCAAAAAAAAGGCACAAAACTGCATCAAAAGGCCCACCTCGACAACAAAACCTCAAAGTCCCAGCGTGACCACAACACGTGCCAAGACCCAAAAAGATCAGTTTGCAAGCCAGGAAGACCTCGGAACTCCAGAAGGCAGAACCAGGTCACACACGAGGAAACAAAGCCCCCTGAACCCAAAAAAGTGGGCCCAAGAGGAAAAAACCTCCGGAACGAAACCAAAGAACCCAAAGGAACCCGGAATCGAACCAGGGGGAGCCCAAACCACCACATTTTGCCGGCGGAGAAACACCACAGAAAGGCAAAGCACAGCCCCCAGACAGAACCCCCTGGGAAATGGTCATAACAGACCGAAAACCAAGGGACAAGGGGTGGGAGCAAGCATAACAGCCAGGGACACTGAGCCCAAACCCAAAAGCCCAGACCCAAAACAGACAAAATGGGAAACCCGGTGTAAAATCAACACTCAAACGTTCACAGAGGAACAGGAAACGGGCAGAAAACATCAGAAAAGCAAAGAAAAGACAACAGGAGAATAAACCCCTGAAAAAAGGTGAAAACTCACCCAAGAAGCTCGATTGCACACCCAGGCGCACGTAAACAAACCGCAATGCTGCCCTGGTGGCCACGCCGGGAAACCGGCAGACGAAAATGGTGGCCAGAACAGAGGGCTGTGACCGACGCAAAAGATACGAAAACACGCCAGCAAAAGTGGGAAGCAAACAGACTGGATGAGCGAAAAACTCCACCTAAAAGCAGAAAACCCAGGCAGGGGCAAACCGCCCCAGAACTGGTAGCAGGCATCCCCCACAGCCCCGAGAACCAGCAACAGAGGCCCCGGGGCAGAGCCGTCCTCCAAGCCATCCGCCCTTAACCCTCAAACCGCTAAGGGCCCAAATGGAATTCACACCCACAGGCGCAACAAAAAAAAAATCCAAAAAATTCTTTCGTCTTATAGAAGTGTTCATTTTTGTTCCCTGATCACGGAAAAAATAACAAAAAAATCATAGGTGGCATATTTTAGCCGCAATAGGGTAGAGAAGTGTGGCAAAAAACCAGCATTGAATGTAGTGAAACGCCATTTTCTGGGTGAGTCCCGGAGGCTCCCCGCAGCTATCCCAGGCTGATATGCTAATGTCTGACTTTGGCATCAGTCATGTGTATGATGTTCTTAGGCCTACCGGGGACCACGGCCAGAACCGGGCCCCCTCAGAGAGGAAAGGGAAGCAATGGCCTATAGAAGCTCCCGTGTGGTTGGAAGCATTCTATGTCTGCCATTGACCGGGACAGGCACCCAGAAAGGTAAGAGCCTCAAACCAAACCCCTATTCTGGTTAAAATTGCTACCAAAAGCCGAACTAGTGGATAGAACTCCCCAACAGAAAACAAGCAAACTAGTGTGACGTCACACTGCCGCGCCGCTGTCTGCGCAGCTCCCCCCTCCCCGGGAAGGGGAAGGGGGAGCCCCAGACCCTCCATGCCGGCTACCCACACCTCAGTTCTTGAGGCTGGATGTCAAAAACGCGAAAAAAACGCCGACCGGAGGAAGGGAGGGATGCCGGGTAGCCTCCGGGACTCACCCAGAAAATGGCGTTTCATTACATTCAACGCTGGTTTTCTGGGGGGGAGCCCCGTCGGCTCCCCGGAGCTAACTACCCACAGACGGAAAAAGAGGGACTTACCCAGGAGGCGGTCGTCACTCACACCTCAACTCGAAGCCGAGACAACTGGCTGCAACCACCGACCCAAAGCAACACAGGCCCGACGAGGCCCAGGGACATTTACAAGGTAACGAGCAGCCAGGACCCTGTTCGACCGCCAAAATCCCCGCGCCCAAATACCAGACCAAGACATATTCCCAAAGACGGCAGCAAGAGCTGCGAACTTACGAACGTCATGGGCACGGGGATAGACCAAAGGCAGGCTGGACTTAATAACCCTGCGGATGACCTAAGAGACCCGAACCTGCGAACAGGGAAGAAGGGAAACCGGATCAACCCACAGCGCGTCCCCAGACACAGAAGCCGTGGCGCGCAAATAACGGCGAAGCGCCACAACCGGACACAAAACATGATGCACCCCCGGCCTGACCAACCAAGCATCAACCACCCACGGACCCCTCTGGAACGCAGCAGTCTCATTCTTCGCCAGAAAAGAAGGAGACGGCTGCAAGCGAACAAAACAATCACCACGACCAAAAGAGCAGAAACCCCTGCGCCGAAGGAGAGCATGAAGCTCCCCGACCCGACCCCCAGAGGCCAAAGCCAACAAGAAAAGAGCCTTGGAAAAACAATCCCGGACCGAAGGGGCCACAACGAAACGAGGAGACGAAAGGAAAGCAAGCACTCTGTCCAAAGACCAGGACGGCTCAGGCGGCGCATGAGCAGGCCGGAGGTGAAACAATGCATGAGACAGCTTGCAAAACGTCGCAGACGTAACATCGATACCGAAGGCAAGCTGAAGCGGCTCCGCCAGCGCCGCACGATACGAGGCGACAGTGTTAGGCATAAGATGATGGTCCTGAAACAACCACGAGAGGAAGGACAAGACCACCCGAACAGACAAGGAACTAACACGACGAAGACGCAAAAAGAAACAGAAGCACCGCCAGGAAACTTCATACTGCCGCCGAGAAGAAGCCCGCAGGTGGGACACCAACAAGGAGGCCACCTGATCACCATAGAGATGATGATAAACTCGAGTCAAAAAACCCATACGCGAAGACTCGAGAAGATCGAACCAGCCACGTGATGTACCGGCCCGATCTGCTGAAAGAGGCGGAGCCGCGGAAAAAGCCTCGGGTTCAGACACCGAGCAACCAGCGCCTGAAACCAAGGCTGGGCCGGCCACCAAGGGGCCAGAAGGACAACTTTCCCCTGGTAAGTCTCTAAGCGAGTCAGGACCTGGAGCAACAGCTGAACTGGGGGAAATAGGTACAGGAACCCCCACCTCGACCAGTCTAACCGAAAGGCGTCGACCCCGACGGCCTCGCAATCGAGGAAGGGCGCCGCATACACGGGAAGACGCCGCGACCACGCCGACGCAAAGAGGTCCACCTCGAGACACCCGAACGTCTGGCAAAGCCAACGGAAGGACTCGTCGTCGACTGCCCACTCCATGGAGAGGGGAATGAAGCGAAACAGGGCGTCGGCCAAGACGTTGGACACGCCCCGTACGTGAATCGCCAGGAGAGCCAAACCCCGAGAACTCAGCAGACGAGTCACCCGAAGCGACCAACCCCAAACAGACAAGGACCGCATCGAACCCCAGCGGTTCAGGCAATGAACCACCGGAGAGCAGTCTGAATGGAGCCGGATCGTCGATCCGCGGGCCACCCGAATCCTCCGAAGAGTGAACCACACTGCCGCGAACTCCCGCACCATGCTGTGAGCTCGACGGAAGGACGGACCCCAACGCCTCTGGCCGGCCTGGTGAGCACTGGTCACAAAACCCCAGCCGAGAGACGACGCAACGTGTACACATCGAGGAGGGCTCGGGTAGGCGCCAAGGCACTGAACCCAAAAACCAAAGAGGAAGCCGGTGACGCAGCAACCGACGCAAGGCCCCCGGGGGTCGAAACCTGCGATCGCGAGAGAGGCGGAAGGGGGAACCCGAAGGACCAGAACAGCCGATGAAGCCAAACCCGACCCGGGGGTAGACCACATCGGGAAGTTCAGGCTCCCGCACAGCCCCTCGAGCAACGCCGGGTGACCCCAGGGCCCACCAGGAAACAGACGAAGGTGGGACCGCAGCCGAGGAGAGACTCCGGAGGGAGAGACAAAGAGGCGGTTCGAGAGTCCCAAACGAGACCCAGCCAAGTCCGAACCTGAGAGGGAACCAGATGGGACTTCCTCCAGTTCACCAAGAACCCGAAACTGGCGAGCTGGGAAAGAACCAAATCCCTGGCTAGCAAGCAAGCTGACCGGAAAGGGAAGCAATGGCCTATAGAAGCTCCCAGGTGGTTGGAAGGCTTCTTGTATGCCATTGACAGGACAGGCACCAAAAAGGTAGAGCCTCAAACCAAACACCTATTGGTAAATTGCTCCAAGCCGAACTAGTGGATAGAATCCAACAGAAAACAAGCTAAACTAGTTGACGTCACACTGCCGCGCCGCTGTCTGCGCAGCTCCCCCATCCCCCGAGAGGGAAGGGGGAGCCCCAGACCCTCCTGCCGGCTACCCACACCTCAGTTTCTTGAGCTGGATGTCAAAAACGCTGAAAAAAAGCCGACCGGAGGAGGGAGGGATGCCGGTGTAGCCTCCGGACTCACCCAGAAAATGGAGTTCATTCCATTCAACAGATGGTTTTCTGGGGGGGAGCCCCACTGTCGGCATCCCCGGAGTAACTACCCAAGACGGCAAAAAGAGGGACTTACCCAGGAGGCGGTGTCATACACCTCAACCGAAGCCGAGACAAATGGTGCAACCGACCGACCAAAGCAAACAGGCCGACGAGCCAGGGACATTTACAAGGAACGGCAGCCAGGACCCCTGTTCGACCGCTCAAATCCCTCGTGCCATGAATACCAGACAAGATCTATCCCAAAGACGCAGCAAGAGCTGCGAACTTACGAACGTCAGGAGCACGGGATAGACCACAGGCTGGCTGAGCCTTAATAACCCTGCGGATGACCTAGAGACCCGAACTCGAACAGGGAAAGAAGGTGAAACCGGATCAACCCACAGCGCGTCCCCAGACACAGAATGCCGTGGCGCGCAAATAACGGCGAAGCGCCACAACCGGACACAAAAACATGATGCACCCCAGGACTTACACACAAGCAATCAACCACCACACGGACCCTCTGGAAGCAGCAGTCTCATTCTTCGCCAAGAAAAGAAGGAGACGGCTGCAAGCGAAAAAAACAATCACCACGACCAAAGAGCAGAAACCCTGCGCCGAGGAGGCATGAAGCGCCCCGACCCGACCCCCAGAGGCCAAGCCAACAAGAAAAGCGCTTGGAAAAAAACAATCCCAGGACCGAAGGTGCCACAACGAACGAGGAGACGAAGGAAAGCAAGCACTCTGTCCAAAGACCAGGAGCTCAGGCGGCGCATGAGCAGGGCCGGTAAGGTTGAACAATGCATGAGACAGCTTGCAAAACGTGCAGACAGTACACGATACCGAAGGCAAGCTGAAGCGGCTCCGCACGCCGCACCGATACGAGGCGACAGGTATAAGGCATAAGAGTGTCCTGAAAAACCACGAGAGGAAGGACAAGACCACCGAACAGACAAGGAACTAACACGACGAAGACGCAAAATGAAACGGATGGACCGCTAGGGAACTTCATATGCCGCCGAGAAGAAGCCCGCAGGTGGGACACCAACAAGGAGGCCACCATGATAACCATAGAAATGATGATAAACGAGTCAAAAAACCCAATACGCAGAAGACTCGAGAAGATCGAACCAGGCCACGTGAGACCGGCCGATCTGCTGAAAGAGGCGGAGCCGCGGGAAAAAACTGGGTTCAGAACGAGCAACCAGCGCTGAAACCAAGCTGGGCGGACACCAAGGGGCCAGAGCGACAACTTTCCCCTGGTAAGTCTTAAGCGAGTCAGACCTGGAGCAACAGCTGAACTGGGGGAAATAGGTACAGGAACCCCCCCTGACCAAGTCTAACGAAAGGCGTGACCCACGCGGCCGCAATCGAGGAAGGGCGCCGCATACACGGGAGACGCCCGACCACGCCGACGCAAAGAGGTCCAACCTCGAGACACCGAACGCTATGGCAAGGCCAACGGAAGGACATCGGATCGACTGCCACTCCGTGGAGAGGGGAATGAAGGAGACAGGGCTCGGCCAAGACAGTGGCACGCCCCGTACGTGAACCGAGGAGAGCCAAACCCCGAGAACCTCACAGGACGAGTCACCCGAAGCGACCAACCCCAAAGAGACAAGGACCGCATCGAACCCCCGCGGTTCAGGCAATGGAACCACCGGAGACAGTCGAATGAGCCGGGATCGTCGATCCGCGGGGCCACACGATCCTCCGAAGAGTGCAAACACACTGCCGCGAACTCCTCACACGTGCTGTGAGCTCGCGAAGGACGGACCCCAACGCCTCTGGCCTGCCTGTGACGCACTGGTCACCAAACCCCAAGCCGAGAGACAAGCAACCTGTACAACTCGAGTGAGGACTCGGGTAGGCGCCAAGGCACTGAACCCCCAAAAACCCAAAAGAGGAAGGGTAGACGCAGCAACCGAGCACGGCCCCCGGGGGTGAACCCTGTCGATCGCGGAGAGAGGCGGAAGGGGGAACCCCGAAGGAGCCAAGAACGCCGACGAAGCCAAACCCAGACCCGGCGGGTAGACCACCATGGAAGTTCAGACTCCCGCACAGCGCCTTCGAGCAACCGCCGGGTGACCCCAGGGCCCACCAGAAACAGACCGGACAGTGGACCGCCAGCCGCAGGAGACGCACTCCCCGGAGGGAAGCAAGAGGCGGTTCGAGCAGCTGGACACGACCCCAGCAACGTCACGAACCTAGAGGTGAACCCCGATGGGATTCCACCGTCACCAGAACCCGAAACTGGCGAGTGGGATAGAACAACTCCCTGCTCGTAGGCAACGCACGCTGACGGTGGATGCCCAAACACAGCACGGTCGTCGAAGGTACGGCCTATACAACGGGCGGAAACACCTAGGAGACTACAAACGAGCCACCAAACAGTGTAAGGGCAATGAACACTGCGAGGTGACAGGTTATCACCCGAACGGGAGCACACGAAAGCGGTAACTCAGATGCCACCGCAACCAAAAACCGAGCCAGTCCTGATCCGCAGATGAATGGGGACTGCACTAAGGTCCTGGAGGTTCAGGGACACCATACAAGCGCCCGGTTCCAAAAGGAGCCGAACCTGCGACAGCGTAGTCTCGAAAGGAGGGGCAAGAATCAAGGGTTCAGATTGGACAAGTCCAGAATGAACACAGGTCAAGAGTCCCGTGTCTAAACGGAAACAAGAGGGAACCATCGAGGGGACGACGCGTTTCGACTACG
>WNGS01164437.1:61432947-61477817 GCA_020271785.1 Procambarus virginalis
GCATTGCAATAAAATAAAACAAAACATACAAAAAAATAATAGGGGTGGTAGGAGAAGACAAGAATTAAGTATTCAGTGAGAATCCACAAGATCTTCTCTGAATGCTCTTTGTTTTCTTCTTCGAGGATGTGGGTCCCTGCAATTGCACCAGAGTGGTACCCCTAATATATATATATATATATATATATATATATATATATATATATATATATATATATATATATAATATATATATATATATATATATTATAATCTTATTCGAGGAACAATAGCATCAAAAGACGTACAAATTTTTGCAATCATTTTTCAAACCAAACGCAAAATGTGTCGGAGTTAGAGTCACACTCCATCATCAATGCTATTAAGAAGAAACAAAATAATTTGGGCCTCATTTGGTTGAAATGAATCGATTCCAAGATGTGAGGGTGTAGTATAGGAGAAGAATTGGAATTCAGTACAGTGAAATGATGCGAGAGAAAAAAGGTGTATTGTAGAGAACGCATCTTGCCTATTGGGTATACTATGCATGACGTATCCTCTCCACTACTAAGTCGCGTTTTGTACGTAATGGTAAGCAACGTTAAAATACAACCTACTGTGAATAAAAACGGCTTAAAAAATATATATTAGCTTTCTATGCAAATGCAGTGATAGGTTGGGTGGGTTGCTTGGGTTTGTACGTTCCTCGTTAAGCTAGGACATTGAATTGTATACGTAGGGGTAAGTCCAGATAAAAGACTTGAAAGGATACGCCTCACGGTCCCAGACAAGGTAGTTAAGATATCATGAGATATTCCTCACATGTTGGACTTTGCAGCTCTGACACTTAAATAAGTAAGCAACAAAGTATAATAGAGAATAAAGGTTCAAACAAAGAATTAAGGTTCTATGTTTTAAATCGTTTACATAAAGCAGACGAGAAGTCACAATAACGTGCCTGAAATATGGTGACCAAACCACACACTAGGAAGTGAGGGGACGACAACGTTTCAATCGACATGAGAATGGTCCAAGACGGACCGAAACGTCGTCGTCCCTTCACTTTCTAGTGTGTGGTTTGGTCAACACGTTTTCATAAATATGATTACTGATACACAGAAGTTGAAAGCTAATTTGTGAACAATATTATAATAAAATTATAGAGCGTTCTTTAGAATATGCAAACTTTCCTTTAAATGAGAGAGAGAGGAATAAAAGGAATTATTATTGCTCGTTTATAAGGAAATATTCAGATGAACGCTCTGGTCGACTAAACTATGACATGGTAAAACCCTGCCCCTTCGGGAATCCTCGAAGATGCCGTAGTCGTACTCCAGGTTACCATTCTTTGACCATGTCGTGTCTTAGTCGACTAGAGTGTGCATTTGAGAACACCCAGCACATAGGTTCGAATCCTCATGACGGTTTCTGTAGATTTTCTCAATGATTTATCACGACAATGTGATTTCTCTGTGTAAGAAAATTTTATTGAATGAATATCTTTTCGAACCGTGCTTACTTTCAGACTCAGTGACGGTTTGGCCGCCTCATAAACAAGTCTAGCCTGAGGACCAGTTGTACGAGTCGCTAGTAAATTGTTTTTCACTCGTAAACAGAACAGAGAGTTTAATGGCTGGATTAACGAGCAATTGGCCTTTGTTAACGAGGATGGCTGTTGTGTTTGCAGTACGTGGCTAAAGTAAAGCGTTTTCACCATAGGAAGCGAGCACTTCACAATATCGCTATTGTGAATTAGTGAACTACACTTTTAATGTTGTGTGAGTTTTTGAGAAACAGTTTTTTTTTTACAGTTTCTACACTTTAATGTTGTATGTGTTTTTGAGAAACAGTTTTTTTTACAGTTTCTACACTTTTTACATAGATTTTCAGGTGAATGAACTCGAATACAAATTTTAGTTACTTGTTTCGTGCGAATATTGAATGTCTAAATGTTCAAATAAGTCTACTTTCTATCCCTTATCATTATATGAAACATCGTCTCTGGTATTTTCAACTCTTACCTTAATATGGAAGTGAAATTTGGAATTTCTTCATCGTGTTCAGCCTCACGAAATCATATCTTGTCCCAAATAAAGCTTGCAACGAGAAGAATAGAAGGCTCTCAACATGATATATGCTGTGGTAAATTCTTGAGTGTATGATAAACATGTTTTCTCTTGTCCAAGCAACAAAGCGTATTTTCAAGCACCGTCTATGAGGCAAACGTTAGGAAAGGGAGCGCCAAGTCATTTTACTTATATAACACTGGGAAGGGGACAAGGGATTAGGGATAAGATGGCGGGAAGGAATGGTGCTTAACCACTTGGTCGGTATGGAATTGAATGCCAACTTGCGTGAAGCTAGACCGTCGCTCTACCGTCCACCCCAAGTGGTTGGGGTAAAGAAATCAGGATTTTCTTTTCTCAGCAATTGCGGTTTTATATCCGGCTCATTTTATGATTGTTTCATAGTCCTGATCAGGTAGTTTGTTATGCGTGTCCAGGTCCTCGATTCCAAGGCCAATTATAGCCAGTAGACAATGTTGATATCATTAATTCAATGTTGATATCGTTGATTCAGTGTTGAATTAAAGAGGATATTGTGCCCACTGTGTACTGATCTTGCACAGGGTGCAATCCACTACAGTTGTCTTGTTCCTCCAGAACCAATGTCCTCCTTGGTAAGCCGAGGCGTTGGGTGAAACGAAACGATGCCCAAATGCTTCTGTCCTGCCGTGTGAATTAAACCCGTGATCATTCTTTTGTAACTTGTCCACTCCTGCCACGAACAATAATACTTTTATTTAGATTTGAAATCAAATAAAATGTATTTTCAAAAGTATTTCGAGATACTTTCAATTAAATTTAATCTTTTTTTGGACAACTGTTAAAATATCCTGATTGTCTAGAGCGGAATACATTTTTTCCTCTTGAGTTTGAAACTACAGAACGTCACAAAAATAGTGTACTAAATTGCCCGAATATAACCTTTTCGAAGACCTTAGAATTAGATAAAGAGACAGCCCGTCAATTTTGCAATCCGCCGTGATTTACAGTACATCATATTTTAATCGTATAGGGGGATTTAAACGTCAAAATACTATGTACTATTCAAGAGGACAGGTTCGATAACTGCCATAAGGAGATGGGAAAGTGCATAAGAACTATCGCCTCTACCCAACCAGCCTTTATTATATCCACCCAAACTCATTCATATATATGTCTAACGGAAGCTTGAAGTAATCTATCGATGACAAGTCGATAGCAATAATCGATCGATGACACGTTATCTGGTAAATTGTATAATAAATCGACCAATATTGGCCGTCCTATATGAGACGATAATATTGATCGTTTGAGACTAGACTATAATATTGATCGTTTGAGACTAGACTATAATATTGATCGTTTGAGACTGGACTATAATATTGATCGTTTGAGACTGGACTATAATATTGATCGTTTGAGACTGGACTATAATATTGATCGTTTGAGACTGGACTATAATATTGATCGTTTGAGACTGGACTTTAATGCCGATCGTCTGATATGGGACTCTAATATTGATCATTATATGGGACTCTTATATTGATCATATTATAGGGGACTTTTATATTGATTGACTGTATAGGACTCTAATACTCATCATCTGATATGTGACTCATTACAAAATACACAAGACCGACCGACCCCTCGAATCGCTAACGAATGCTGAACGCATCAGCTCAGCTTGTAATATTACCAGTCTTTGTTGAATATGAGACTATAATGGGCTTGTTCTTGTGATGAGGTACAAGTTGCTCTGTTGAGAAAGCTCTCCTGCTCTGATCCAGAGAGCCACATTCATCAGTGTCATAGCTATGCCTCGCAAGGATAAATTAATGTAGCACACCGCTGCTTCCACACAGTTAAAAGTTATTCTTTAAATACGCCTTTTGGTCTAGTCCTGCTAGCAATGTGGGCCTTTGGAACTAGCTAAAGCGCTTTCGTTTTGCATTAATGTAATTCTTAATTATCTCGTCAAAATGGTAATTTAATTCTGGTTAATTATTTGTTATATGATTTTGTTTTTGTATTGTGTTTTATTGCCCAACCACTTGGTCTGGACGGTAGAGCGACGGTCTCGCTTCATGCAGGTCGGCGTTCAATCCCCGGTTTTCCAAGTGGTTGGGCACCATTCCTTCCCCCCGTCCCATCCCAAATCCTTGTCTTGATCCCTTCCAAGTGCTGTATAGTCATAATGGCTTGGCACTTTTCCCCCTGATAGTTCCCTCTCTCTCTGTTTTATTTTTGCTTCGTATCATAACAAAGTGAAACAACGTAATAATGATAATTTCTTTATGTTTATATGGAAAATTATTTACATTTTTAATTGGTTTGCAAGTACAGTGATGTAGCACAAAACAACATGAATGATCATCGATTTATATCAAGGCATATTGAACTCAAAATGAAGGCAGTACACCTCCTTGGGTTGAAATTCAACCCGTCCTTCTACAGAGAACGATTTTTTCGCTCGTATGCGTTACATAAAGCCAAAAATTGTCGTGCTAGAAAATGGAAGCGGATCGGGAAAGTGACGTACTATCCCGTTTTCTGTTTTGGGTCCTCTGGTAGATTAGGAGAGGACACTTTAAATTGGCCTTTTTCTTGACGTTTTGAAATCATAGAAGGACGGGCCGCGAAATTGCACGCCAGTTAGTCGTCTCCGAATGTTATTCCGAGGCAAGTATACAGAAATATTTCTGATGTTTAGCCTAAGTATATCAAAGATAAGTAGGAAGTTTGGGAGGTTGAGGACGCTTTAAGAGCCGACGCAATGATGGTATTCAGGCTGCTTGTAAAACAGAACACCTTCCGAGGCTAGGGATGGAAAAAGCTTTGTATCTCACTCTGGAATGGCCAAACAAACTTGTGTACGGTTGCTAATTCAGAGCAGCGTCTTGACTCAATGTTAGTTACCTCGACATGATCACAGCTTAAAGTATAAATTCTTTAGATTGTGACATTGACAACTTGAGGTCGTTCCAACAGCCGGCTTCAGGATGTAAGGATGTTTGGCCAGGTATATAATACATTTTGTGGCAATAGGAAGCCGCAAAGGTAGACTTTTCGATTGATTACCATTTTTAAGTGTGTCTTATCCGGCAAAACAGGACTTGTTATCCATAATGCAAATATATGAAGTATCCAAACGAGGCATGAATAAACTCTAATAAAGAGGATGTTGGCATAGATCAACCACTAGATCAGCCACTCTCATGTATTCAGTTCAGTACTTTAACACACACACTTGTATTATTGTTCAGTACTTTAACACACACACTTGTATTATTGATAAGTACTTTAACACACACACACTCTTGTATTATTGTTTAGTACTTAAACACACACACATGTATTATTGTTAAGTACTTTAACGCACACACTTGTGTTATTGTTCAAAACTTTAACACACACATATGCATTATTGTTCAGTACTTTAACACACACACATGTATTATTGTTCAGTACTTTAACACACATACTTGTATTATTGTTCAGTAGTTTAACACACACACACAATTGTATTATTGTTCAATACTTTAGCACTCTACGATTGTACTTTCTCCGAAAGTACAGAAAATAGTTATTATTCCTCGTCAAATTTTGCTTTGACCTTAAGGCTCTCACAGATTAGGGAAGATATCTTGAAGGTACCTGACGACTACTGACTTGGGAAACACGCTCCAGATAAGGAGTCGCCAGCGTTTAGGTACCAACAAGATGTCTTCCCTAAGCTGTTGATAGTACCTATGGAGACAGTGGGTGACATATAGGACATAGGAAGCTTGAACCCCAAAAATGTGCAACATTTTGTATTCCTTTTGTACTTCTGATTTTGTAGGGGATTTGAGGAGAAAAGAGGAGACATCTAGACAAGGTTTTTCTAGCCTTGTATGGTACAAAATGAGGCGTAAGAATGTGTATATAAGACTCAGGAATATTTATTAGGTATAAGAGAGGTTTGGGAAGGATACAGTTGAATACCAT
Source organism: Procambarus virginalis (assembly GCA_020271785.1). NCBI lineage: Eukaryota > Metazoa > Arthropoda > Malacostraca > Decapoda > Cambaridae > Procambarus > Procambarus virginalis. Next base: position 61,438,959 of record WNGS01164437.1, read on the forward strand.
TAATGAAAAATAATGGTATGCTCTCGACAGTCTGTCAAGAAAATTTAATCGACAGTCGTAATAAATTAAAAAGCTTTTTGAAAGAGTATTCGTTAATGTATTAAAATCTATGAAGGGAAGGGAACTATCAGGGGAAAGCGCCAAGCCATTAAGACTATCTATCTATCTATCTATCTATCTATCTATCTATATATATATATATATATATATATATATATATATATATATATATATATATATATATATATATTTATATATATATATATATATATATATATATATATTTATATATATATATATATATATATATATATATATATATATATATATATATATATATATATATATATATATATATATCACTTGGAAAGGGGTCAGGATAAGGATTTAGGATTTGGGAGAAGCTATGAGGCAGATAAGAACATTTTAGCATATGTTAAAAACAATGACAGAATGATGCAGTGAACATAATCATATGTTCCTCGGCCGACTTCTAACAAATTGTTAACTTTTTGTATATGTAAGATAGTGCTCTCAATGCAAATTATGCTTGACTGGAGCTAGTGTGATGCAATTGTGTGCTTGGTAAATATTTATATTTCTCACTCCAGGCTATGGCCTCCTAGCATATGTTCCTCATTATATCAAATATTTAAATTTTTCATCTCATACCTAACACAATCTTAATGATAAATCCCGTGTGGTTGAATATAATCAATACGTTTTGACGTTGCTATGTTAAAACACTCTACCAACAAGCTGTTCTAACTATCCATCAAATATCTAAAAGAAATATGACTTCTGATTGTATACGTGTTGATATAAAACACATAATTAGCTGACCTTGTTAAAAAAAACACAAAGGCATCATTTAATTGAATGTAATTGTTTTCTCCATTGAGATAACTGGTTTTACTTATCGTCAAATTATGTTAATAAATACATCACTCATTTGTTTGCCTCGAGAGGCGAACTTATATCTGATACGGGCGCGAGAAGGAAGGAGAAGAACAGGATAAAAAACATTGAATTTGACAGAAATAATGACTCCTAACCACCGTTCTCCATTATTTATTTAGTACTGTAATCGGTTACAGGATCACGAACGCGGTCGGCTTCATCATCTAGGTGAAGAGCATGAACGCCCTAGGTGGGCTGCTTTAATATCTATTCTTAGAGAGTGAATTCCCATTGAACAATAACTAGCAGTGAGCTAGCTATTGACGCCCTCCATCACAATCTTCAATCAACTAAGAGAAAGACTCTTATCGTGGTAGACTCTGGCCAAGTTGCGTAAACACAGCTTTTTGTTAGGCAAACTTTAGATGAGATTTAGCTCAAGTTGGGGCTCTAACATTGTTCACCTTCTCAATAGAAAGTATAGAACTCCTTTTATAAAACACCGTCAGTACTTCTAAATATTTATATATACAGCAAAACTCTCGGATAGCTTGTAAGTTGTTTAAGTCTGTGTAATTATGTAAACGCATGGACTTAACAAATATTTTTTTTGGGTGGGGGGAAGCAAGAGAGAATTGCTGGTCATTTTTTTCGATTTCAGGAAACACCAAAAAATCTACAAATTTGTTGTAAACAACGAAATGGTTAACCAATATTTCCTAAGTGCTTTTCTTCGTAAACACATGTCTGTAAATAATAATCTACGTGTGTTTCAGATATCAGTAGAGTTGGCTTAGTTCTTGAGTCACAATCGAGGATCCCGGGTTCGATTCCCGGGCAGGACAGAGAAGGTTGCATTCGTTTCCTTTTGCCTAATGCAACTGTTCACCCTGCAGTAACTAGACACGCAAGGTTTGGCAACAGTTGGGGTGGATGAACCCTTGGGAAACATATATATTTATATATATATATATATATATATATATCAGATGAAGATAAGAAGATAAATTAAGAAATTAGGTTGCAGGAAACCAGTGGTAATTTTAGGTCAAATGCATATCATTAACTGGTGATAAGGTTGAGAATATAAACTATTTAGCCATAGAGAGAAAGTAAATGATAGGAGCAGAGTTGTGCTTGCTCAGTAAACAGTCTTTGTATTTGGAATCAACTTGGGAGCACTAATCACCAAGAGACGGAAATATTATATAATCATTGGCTTCCATATCGCCTGTCCTATGAACTATCTCTTAATGATATACTTTAGAGCTTAAAGAATCTATGTCAGGAAAAAGATGTAAAACTAACCGATGTGTTCTGGAATACGATAAACAAATTAACACTAAGGCCAGATGATAACGATGTCAGATAGAGATGTGTGCATTATTCCTTGTTACAAATGTCTAGAAAAATGTATACATAGATGTGACGTGGAAACTTAACAACGTGTATATGCATACAGGTTTACAAGAGACATCAGGAGAGGTAGTAAACAATGTATTGTGGGGTCAGGATAAGCATTAGGGATGGGACGGAGGGAAGGAATGGTGTCTAACCACTGGGACGATCGGGGATTGAACGCCGACCTGCATGAAATGAGACCGTCCAGCCTAAGTGGATGGCCATTGGATGGTAGAGCCACAGCTTGTCCTTTTGCAAGTCGGGGTTCAATCCCCGACCATCCAAGGGGTTGAGCACCATTCCTTTTCTCCCCTCCTATCCTAAATCCTTATCCTCATGTCCCATCCAACTGCCATATGGTCTTAATGGCTTAGTGCTTTCTCTAAATAAAGAGAAAGTTACTTAACTAACCCCTCAAGGCCATACCTTGGCCTTGTGGGGTTAGGTAAGTAGGTTACTCATTTCTCTGAAAGGTTGGATGACCAGAGACTTGCTGACTGTCATCATAGTTGCACCGCCAATGACTCTTGTATTGAGGCTGGGAGGGAGAGATGTATAAAACCAGTTTTGACATGACCAGGGTCGAATTTGATGAGGTTTCGTCTACCCAGAAGGGCAAAGATTTAGGCAATCTTCCTTACCTAATAAGGCCGATGTCCAAGACATCAGTTAAGGACACCGCTTCGTCCGGGTAGCGGTGTCCTTAACTTCATTGCAGTACTGTTATTTTAACACTGTACTCACCTAATTGTGCTTGCGGGGGTTGAGCTTCGGCTCTTTGGTCCTGCTTCTCAACTGTCAATCAACTGGTGTACAGATTCCTGAGCCTACTGGGCTCTATCATATCTACATTTGAAACTGTGTATGGAGGCAGCCTCCGCCACATCACTTCCTAATGCATTCCATTTATTAACTACTCTGACACTGAAAAAAATTCTTTCTAACGTCTCTGTGGCTCATCTGGGTACTAAGTTTCCACCTGTGTCTCCTTGTTCGATATAGTGTGAAGATAAGAAATTTGTTTCAAACTTATGCAACCTAATCTAACCTATAGAGAACTATTCTCGGTGGAAGCGTCACTATAGCAGTGTTTTTAACTTAAATAAAGCACCGTAATTTTAACGATATGGTCGATACTGTGAGGACAGGATGTTGGTAGGGAGAATAACAAGTAGAGTTCACATTTTCTTATATCTCGCTTAGAAGAATATCAGGANTTTACAGCGGGTTTGCCTACCCCCATCCCTCCCCCCCTCCCCCCAAAAAAAAAGAAATGCGGTCAAAGTATTCATTACGCTCTCGTGTGCTCAGAGAAAAAACATCTTCACTTTACGACTAGTAATAAGCAAGTGGAACACAGAGGGTCTTACAGAAGTCAGCTCGTGGCCGATAAAATACAGGGCTTGCTGTATCTCTTCCTTCTCATTGTAATTTGGCTTCTCTGTAATATAATTAAATCTTCAACATTCTCTATTTGATAAATTCCTCGCCTGGAGCGTATGCTTCGTGGTGTTACTTTCACGCCATTTATGAATACAAAAAATACACAAATTTCAGCAATAAAATCCGCGAAATTGTATATATGATTTTTTTTTGTATGCATTATATTTCTTGCCTCCTCCGATTCCTATTGGCCTGACCTTTTGACCTCGGCATTTTCATTTGACCTCAACCTCCTTGCCCTTTGACCTCATTAACCCCTATCTATGCATTGATCCCTATAGCCCTCGAAATACCTCTCCAATTCACTTATTTTTCCATTACCCATTATTACTCAACCGCTTCCGTTTCTACCTGAGAGATTATCACATGCTACTTCGCTCACTTTCCACTATATTCGGGTGGAAGTGAAATAAAACTATTTTCTCCCTTAAGTCACTCAGTCAGTAGCATCTGAGAAGTATTTTCACCCTTAGAAGGTCAGTCTGCAATATTTGCGAATTATTCTTACCCTGACAGGAATCAGGCCTGACAGCTGAGTGGACAGCGATCGGGATTCGTAGTCCTAAGATTCCGGGTTCGATCCCCCGGTGGAGGCGGATACAAATGGGTAGAGTGTCTGATACCCCGTGTTAACCAAGTAGTAAATTGGTACATAGTAGTTAAACAACTGCTTCCTGGGGGATGTGTAACAAAAAAAAGAGGCCTGGTCGAGGACCGGGCCGCGGGGACGCTAAGCCCTGAAATCCTCTCAAGATTACCTCAAGAAGATAACAAATGCCTGAGTGATGCATTTTTACTAACCCTAGGTCACTATATTCTATAGAAAATTAGAAAACTATTAATCAACAAATGTGAAGATGCAGTTCAGTTGCAGATGAGGAACTTCATATATTATGTAAATTATAATCCTTCCTCTACCCGAATTACAAATATAATATGAAAATTATATTTCCCCCCCCCCACACACACAAAAATTTTCATTAATAATCAAGAAGTCTCCATCCTGCCCACCCCCAAGAGTCTAAAATATTGTTGCAAATTTTCTGCAATATTGATTTAATTAAAGACTGTTTGGAAATAAGGAAACGAACTTCTACCACCTTATAATACCATTAAATAGGGGAGTAGAGTAGAAATAGCCTAAACTACCCTCTTTGAGATGTATTTTATTGTCAGAATAATCGTTCTTGAACCTGAAATACCATACAAAAATATGTAATCAAAAATATATATGAAAACCGTTCGTGATGCTAAGTTATAATAGAAATATATGCTTAAAAGGAATCACAGTATAAATATATATTTCCAAGGAATTCCAACGGTTCGCTAAATAGTTACTATAATCAGAAGGAAGATCTTGATTTACTTAATATGATCAATGCCTTGTATTGAACATATCCCTTACCCGTTCCTATTGTCTATTGAAGCCAGGTGGAGTAGAGTCTAGGACCTGATATACATTTGTCATGTCCACGTGATTGTTACTCTTTTGAACAAACCCTAACCTAACCTAACCTAACCAAACCTCACGAAAATGAGAGATAAAATTTAGAATTGTATATATATGGTGGGCACAGCGTGTGTGACGTCATTGCAACGTCATAATTGCAATAAATGTTAATAAATTAACAGCTTTTTGATCGTACTGACAAGGAATGGTGTATAACTGATGTGTATCAGTGGCGTTTCAACCAATGCAGCTCACAGTATATGAGAGCTGCATTGGTTTCAGCATATATATATATATATATATATATATATATATATATATATATATATATATATATATATATATATATATATATATATATATATATATATATGAAAATAGAACGATTCGGTAGAGTTGTATAGTTAAGTCTGCACTGTAATGGCGAAGCTGTTGTTACAAGTGAAACATTTTGTATCTTATTGGTGGACTGAATACTATAATATATTGACAGAGCTGTAATTAACAATAATAGCTGTATTATCTACGAGAAACGCCAAGAGACGCCTGGGGCTTATTGCTCCGGCTGGTCAGAATCTTAGTTCTCCTGAGAGAGGTCTGAGAGGCAGGTGGTCCAAAGGTCCAAAGTCTACCTGAGATGGTCTGAGAGGCAGGTGGAGGCAGGATGCTTCGGTTGCTAAGGTTCAAAGTCTTCCTGAAACTGGTAACGTGTCCTGGCAAATGTGAAAATAAACATACAGAATTTCTGTAGACGAATTCAGAAATCTAAAGACAGGATCATTACGGATCATTGAAACTATTCTGGATCGAAACACACACACACACACACACACACACACACACACACACACACCACACACACACACACACACACACACACACACACACACACACAATGTGTGCCACAGAGACGTTAGAAGGAACTTTTTCAGTGTCAGAGTAGTTAACGGATGGAATGCATTAGGCAGTGATGTGGTGGAGGCTGACTCCATACACAGTTTTAAATGTAGATATGATAGAGCCCAGTAGGCTCAGGAATCTGTACACCAGTTGATTGACGGTTGAGAGGTGGGACCAAAGAGCCAAAGCTCAACCCCCGTAAGCACAAATAGGTGAGCACAAATAGGTGAGTACAATATATTTAAGTCGGGGATCATTGCGTTTTACGCCTGGCGACAGAAAGGTCAGAGTCCAAAAGCTGAAGACCATTCATGCAGCACAACTAAAACCTAGCCACACATTCACTCACTTTGATTGGACGAAACAGCGACTAACCGGCATTTCGAACCTTCTACGTAATCGTAGATTCTAAGATAGCATACTCATAGTATCTTACACATTCTCCTCATAATTACCTAACCCTCTAATTACCAGATAATTAATTAATTAGCGCTTTATACTGATAGAATAGTCTTGAAACATAACGTATTACCATTGTAATCATTTATGTTAATTTAAATATCTTTAAGGCATTTGAAATACATTGTCGATGTGAATACTTCACTATACATGCACAGCAAAATGTGTGTGTGTGTATATTGGGCACAAGGACTTTAAATCTGTGTATTTATAATAATACAAGGCTTACCTGGTCTATACTGGCTGCCAATCATCGAGATATATGCTGTTATAGTATTACTCTTGGTATATACATAATTATAAATATATACTTAATAGCAGCAACGAGAGCAATTTATAATGCAATGTAATTATTTAATTATTTTAATTACAGGGAATAATTATATATGAACATGAAATATTACATTCTATATTTTTATTTATATTTTTGATCGAGGAATATATATTTCTGTATTTTCACTTCTCTGATGAACCTGTTACACCCAGTGTCTTGTGTTTTGACCTGAATGTTTCTGCAATGGTGGCTTGATCAGGTGGATTTAATGTAATTTGTGCAATAGTATTTACTCCCATTGCACAATTTTGCACAGTGAAAATTTGTATAACATTCGCCTGGTTGCATTAGCATCAGTAATGCGTCCAAGAGGTATATATATATATATATATATATATATATATATATATATATATATATATATGTTCCATCCACTTGAACTGCACAATACGACGACTGTCTCGCTTCTTACAAGATCGGCTTTCGATCCCCTATGATTCAAGCTGTAATTCGATTTTTAATTTGATTTTTAATTTGAATATACACACTCTTAAATGAACAAATCAACAAGGGGCGTGACGAGGGCTCGAACCTACGTCCGAGAGTGTAGTGTAATACACACTTTTGTTCAGTTTGAACACTATTGTTCAGTGACACTTGTTCACTGCCACATTTCTGTTCAGTGGCGCAAGTGCTGGCATTGAGGTGATCATGGCCGCTGCTATTTACCTGTTCAAATGATTGTCTTGGAAGAGACGTTGGTCATTTATCCACAATTAGTTACCATGGAAACCATCAATACACACAGGTGATGTGAACCCCCCCCATCACCTTCACTGGTCAGTTGATCTTTGATTCTTCCAGGATCGTCGTCCGATTCCCCTAAGGATATAATGGTTGGACACCTGTATTCCACTCCCTCCTCCTTATGCAAAATCCTTATCCCACATATCCTTTCCACCTGCTATAGTTACAAGGGCCTATATATATATATATATATATATATATATATATATATATATATATATATATATATATATATATATATACCATTCTCCTCATGATTACCTTTTACGTCATGACATCTTCACTATAGTAGTGAGGATCTGATTATGAGAGCCCCTCGTGGATCTGAACCCTTGGGGCTCCTCCCAGAACCCGAGTCGAAATGACTGAAATCCATCTTTGTATTCCCTTAGACTCTATATCTCTCTCTGTCAAACCTGTTAGAATTCATTACCTCACAGAAATCACAATAGCGTGATGCATCCAATTTTTTTTATCAAATATTAACCATGTCGTAACTCAGTCGATTAAGGCAACGTCTGGGATCCTCTCGGACGCAGGTTCGAGCCAATGTCAAGGCCCTTGTGGATTTGTTCTGTTAGAATTCAGTTAATCCGTATCCGAATTATGAACTTCAGGTCGATAATACGTTGATATGGATACGTAGACGTTGATAACGTTAATTCAATGTTAAATCAACGTGACTCATTACATATACCCACTGGGAGTCTCATGGGTACTTGAGCAGAGACTGACCCATTCTTACCCACTAGAGAGAAGTCAAAATATTAACTAAGATGTTCTCTCTCGATATGAAAAACGAACTAGAAAAATGTATTTTTCTGTCATGCAAAACAAAAATCAATATTCGACCTCTTGTATAATTATGTCCAGCTGACTATATGTTATAAAATGGTTTACGAGAGCAAGAAATGAACACTTAGTTCATTAGTGGTTGTGGAACTTTGCTCGTCAGAGTTGAGATCATCATTACAGTCAATTTGCATAAGATAACTGTTAACAAACAAAAAATTACGCAAGTTGCGGTCAACCACCGACATAAACACAGCCACACACGCACGCAAAAACGCATATGCACACACGCACACACATGCACACACGCACGCACATGCACACACGCACAAACACAAGCACATCAACACACTCACAAGGCGATGAGTCCGAGTGATAGCGCTCGGGGGTCTCGTAGTCCGAAGGGCTTGGGTTCGATTCCCGGCCGAGGCAGAAACAAATGGGTAGAGTTTCATGCACTCTGATATAAACCAATTAACTTTAGTAGACTTAAGTAGATATTTACATCCACTTAAGTCAAGTCTACTAGATTTATACATTAAGAAATTTTATCTAATTAACTTAACTTGATTCATAAATCAACTACTGAATAATCAAGATTTTATTTCGTAATAAATCTACTTAACTCAGTTGTTTAAGTCAGTATTTGACGTTACAAGCCGACAATATATTGTTTGATGACAGGCTGTTAAATTTCTTAACTAACCATCGTAGTAAACCATTAGTAAACGAAGTGTTTTACGAACCTGGCCTCAATCTGAGCACAGATCCCAAGGTAAAAATCCTATAAAACTTAAGGAAGCTTGTTACTGTCATGTTGGCTTTAATACAATGTAGCTTACACGAGCCCTCTTATCCAATGTGAGGATAACATTGACATGCGAACTCATGTTAAAAGTGATGTTATCAGTATTGTCTAGGACTCAGTATTGTCTAGGACTCAGTATTGTCTATGACTAGTGGGGGAAGCCGTGTAATCCAATATTATATTGTTTAGGGGAAGTTCAAGCAATTATTTTTGCTTCGATCACTGCAAGAATCTTGGTGCTTGGAGAGCACTTAAGATCCTCTCGATAAACAAAATCCTTCTTTGGTATTTTGGCCATTTTCTTCTGTTTTAAGATTTAAGTGAGCCTAAGCAAACTTACTTTACATTTTATATTTTGATTGTATATGATCCTGAAAAATCTATAATATTTCGTTTTAATGTAAACAAAATATTTTTGAAAGACAATTTCTGGGTATAGATGTTTGGCTGAATTTTTTAGATGTTCATTAGTTCGAGAAAGTGTCATATATTCGGTGCTAATTAGTTTCCCTACACCACCGTAATTTGTACGTTAGGGGGTCGACAAGAATACAAATTTGGTTCATTTAAATGTGGGTGATCGGGTAGGAAGTATTGATCAGGTGATCGTGTTATCTTTATGACTTGCGGTTACCACTTACGAGATCATTATCGCCGTCAACCATGTGAAACCATCTTTTTTTGGGTCAACATAATCACCTCAACCAAGTTATTGGTCAACAGCTGGTCAACACCTGCTCATCACGTGTTGTAATTGGTTCATAAATTTTCCAACACCTCTATCATGAGGTCATATTTTAAAAATATTTTTTCTATCTCTTGTTATACCTGAAAAATTATCGATTTTATCACCTGCTAACAGAGCTGTTTTCCTCCTAAGTGACGTCATACTGAAATGTTTCCTTCAAATATAATTTTGGGAAATTCGTAATTACTTTATAATGAAATGTTGTCGGCTGATCAGAGAAACATTTAAGAATGGCTTTTAGTTTATCTTTGTTTTACACAAAAGAAAAGTGTTAGTTTTTCTTCGTTTATCATATAAGAAAAGTCCCCAGTTTTTCTTCGTTTATCATATAAGAAAAGTCCCAGTTTTTCTTCGTTTATCATATAAGGAAAGTCCCCAATATTTCTTCGTTTATCATATAAGAAAAGTTCCCAGTTTTTCTTCGTTTATCATATAAGAAAAGTTCCCAGTTTTTCTTCGCTTATCAAACAAGAAAAGTCCCCAGTTTTTCTTCGTTTATCATATAAGAAAGTCCCCAGTTTTTCTTTATTTACACACAAAGTGACCATTGTTCTATCGTCCAGCCCACCGATCTTTTTTTCCCCTCTTCAACTTGTCTCAAGTTCCTAGCTCAAGAATTCTGCATCCTCAAGTCTTCCATCCTCAGCTTACCTGCTCTATTAATCAATCAACACCCCTGTCTCAATCAATTTTTAATTCCAACATGCGACATTCCCCATTAATCCAGAAATGGCTCCTCTTCCTCCGCCTTATATGTGAGAAAATATATAATGATCATGCCATTCACCTGGGTTCTAGGAGACTCGAACCGTGTACCCTCCACGTGTGTGAGGGCAAAGCTCTATCGCCTGAGCTATTGAGTAGCATTAATAAGGAAAGATTCCAGAAGCAGCATCTTAATGCCAAACTGGAATTTTCGACTTGGCGCTTTCTGCTAATCGTTCCTTCCCTCAGGCGCGCACTTTAAGCCTATTAAGGGTGAGCGTCTGGAGGGAAAATCAGGACACTGGTTCGAGGTCATCGTTCTGGTCCAAATTATATACTAAGTATGTTTTAATTTGCAAATCTTTTATCCCAGCTCCTATCCTGTCCTCATATCCCAGCTGTTATCTTGTCCTCATATCCCAGCTGTTATCTTATCCTCATATCCCAGCTGCTATCTTGTCCTCATATTCCAGCTGTTATCCTGTCTTCATATCCCAGCTCCTGTCCTCATATCCCAGCTCCTGTCCTCATATCCCAGCTCCTGTCCTCATATCCCAACTGTTATCGTGTCCTCATATCCCAGCTTCTCTCCTAGTCTCATATCTCTTCCAAATGCTACATAGTTACACAAACTTAACTCTTTCTCATCTGCTTATCTCACTCAGCCGCTCTTATCACACAATCGACCAGTTTATGACTCTAGTCCTTGGTTATTTATTTGGTCTTGTTAGCAGCTTAACGAGAGGAAAAGCTGGGATTATCACTAGACGCTGATGGTGTGTGATTCTGGCTTGGGGTCGAGGTTGTTGGTTGTCAAAAAACGAGTTAATGGGGCCGTTTACGGGAGATATATGCAGAAGGGGACGTATTTTGGGTTTGGTTTTACAACTGGTAGAGTTGGACTAATGGACGTAGGATTGGTAAATATTGGAGAGCGATGTGATTAGGAGTAATTTATTTCATAAGTACATTTTGTCGGGAACAGGCAACCTGTATGTATATATATATATATATATATATATATATATATATATATATATATATATATATATATATATATATATATATATATATATATATATATGAGGTCCCTCTCCCCACCCCCCCCCCCAGTGGAGAACTACAAGCCCTCCCCAGGATGCAACCTCTTATAACAGTTATGTAACCCTTGAAAGCTATTCACGTCTAGGTAAACAGAGGCATTAGGTGATAGGAAACTTGTCCAACGATGTCTGTCCCGCCCGGGATCGAACTCGGTATTCCCGACTGTCGAGCCGAGAACGACCCCATCTTGGAAGAGAGAGAGAGAGAGAGAGGAAGGGATTAATCAGTGATTTTAATTTTTTTAGAATGCAAATGGGAAAGAGTGGTTGCAATCTTTCTTTGCACTGTTGCAATCAGGTCAATAGGACCGAAACCTTGCAGAGCGCTGATTCGAACGAGGTTTTATGACATCAGGATGTTAACGAGTCTCTTCGTTTATAATGGTTCTACCCGTTAAACCGACTAGCAGTCGTTAGCGTTTATGTTCGGAGCGAGAGAGAGGGGGGGAGGGGGAGGAACGGGGAGGGAATTATCAGGGGGAAAGCACCAAGCCATTACGACTATATAGCACTGGGATGGGGTCAGGATAAGGATTAGGGATAGGACGGGGGAAAGGAATGGTACCCAACCACTTGGACGGGCTGGGATTGTACGCCGACCTGCACGAAGCGAGACAGTCGCTTTACCGTCCAAGTGTGTAAACACTAACGTTAGTTGTTTTAGCTGCAATTGCCTTGTTTTGTGTACTTGTAATTACGTTGGGAAGTTTCAACCAGGCTGGGTATTTGTAATTAAGGTTATGTAAATCAGGAGGTGTATTTTACTAATTTGTATCTATTATATGTATTTGCAGAATCGATCTATTAACTCTTGAACCCCGCCTTTCTAACCAACTTTCTAACCAATTTTTTTAATCTATTTTGTCCTCTACATATATTTCTCTCTAACACACACACACACACACACACACACACACACACACACACACACACACACACACACACACACACACACATACACACACACACACACACACATCCCCAGGAAGCAGCCTATAGCAGCTGTCTCTCTCCCAGATACCTATTTACTGCTAGGTGATCAGGAGCACCAGGGTGAAAGAAACTTAGCCCATTTGTTTGTGCCTCGACCGGGAATCGAACCCGGGCCCTTAGGACTACGACCAAAGAGCGCTGTCCACTCAGCCACGAGGCCCCCCTGTAATTTATAATCAGGATGTGTAGCTGTAATTAGGGTGTTTAGTCTTAATGAGCTTGTTTAGTGGTAATGAGGTTTAGTTTAGTTAGTTAATCAGGTTATTTAGTTGGTATCAGGCTGTATAGTTATTAGGATGCGTAGTTTCAGCTTTGGTTTCTACTCCTTTTGACCATGTCGTAGCTCAGTCGATAAATTCAGCGTCTGGGATGCTCTCGGACGCAGGTTCGAATCCTCGTCACGGCCCTTTGGATTTGTTCATGTGAACGTTTGTCGTGATAATCCTTCCCTGATTGGTCTTCAGAACGACCCCTTGTTTAAACCAGGCAAGTAATTCTCCTTTGCTTGATGATCGAAATTCTCACTCAATGAAAGCTCCTTCAAGCACATTACTGGATCTGCTTGGGTTCACAAGGTGAGGATAATTGCTGATTCATCTCCTAAAGGTGCGAGAAAATTCGTGGATCATTTATTGTCGATTTCTGCTTGGGTTCTGTCTTTTCGTTCCTTGGTTCATTTTTTTTGTACTGGCCATTCAGAGTAGTGAGTGGTAATTAGTCGATCATCGATCTTAGTAATTATGGATGATTATAATCTACTGGTAAAGATTTAATACGTACTTAAATTAGTAACTCTATGGTTAGATGAAACTTAAATTGACACATACACACATACACATGGATAATGGTGGCTGAGTGGACAGCGCTCGGGGGTCGTAGTCCTAAGTGCCCGGATTCGCTTGCTGGGCAAGGCAGAAAGAAATGGTCAACAATTTGTTTCACTCTGATGCATCTGTTCATCTAACAGTAAATAGATACCTGGGGTGTTGGACAGCTGCTACGGGCTGCTTCCTGGGTATGTGTGTGCGTGTGTTAGAAATATATTTAGTAGACATAATAGACGAAAAAAAGATTTGGTTAGAAAGGCGGGGTTGAAGAGCTTGATTCTGCAGGCACCATTAGTAAATACAAATAGTACATACACACATACACACGCGTGCGCGCGCGCCACCGGTCATACCACGTTGAGAACACCGCTTCTCGTCCGATCAGCGAAGTTAAGCAACGTTGGGCTTGGTTAATACTTGGATGGGTGACCTCCTGGGAACACCAAATGCTGTTGGCAAAAATATTTTTTTCAGTTGATTGAGAGTTGAGAGGCGGGACCAAAGACCCAGAGCTCAACCCCCGCAAGCACAATTAGGTGAATACAATTAGGTGAATACAAGAGCGAGCACATACAGCATAAATTCTGTTACTTTATCACCCATAGTGTACCTGAAGTAGCTATAGATAAGGTAAACCTTCACTAGTTATCGTCCATCAAGGAACAGGTCATTACTGATCATTCCACTAGTAATATATCACTTATATTTCACAAACTAAATGGCTAATTATGCAAGTTATACACAATCCCAGTAATGTTGCACAATATACAATCCAACCATTGACTGCCAGATTAGGCACAAGCCAGAGTTGATACTCATGGAAGGGCAGTAACGTGAAGGCTAGTCTTATAGGATGGAGGGTGATATAATGGCCTTCTCAATCATGGGTTCCCCACTCACAGAGGCTTCATCACGCACATGATCGCCCTCCCAGCCATGAATGATGGGGCAGAGATCAGAAGGTTTATAGGTTGCTTGATCAGTCTCTACAATCCAAAATGGGGAAAGTTGGTCTTGCAGGAATCGTCGGCTGCAAAAAAAAATTGAGGGGCCCGCCTGTTGCATTATTCATGAGCCTGCATTATGCAAAATAATGAAGGGATAATAAGCAACGGGAGAATAATAAGGCATAATTATCCTTGGGGTAAGACGGTCTCTCTCTCTCTCTCTCTGACCCACAAAGGAGTGATCTACCCCTCCTTGACCCAAGAGTTGAGAGCTTTCCTTCCCTAATCCAAGAGCTCGGAGCATTCCTTCCCTAATCCAAGAGCTCGGAGCATTCCTTCCCTAATCCAAGAGTTTGGAGCATTTCTTCCCCAACTCCAAAACTTTAAGATTTCGTTTAATGACCCATGAACTATCAAATTTTTTTCATGTTCCAAGTGCAAGGAGTATTCTTTCCATGACCAAAGACGGATTCATTATCCAAGATTTATTCATTATTCAAGATTTATTAATTATCCAAGATTTATTCATTATTCAAGATTTATTCATTATCCAATATTTATTCATGACCCAAGATGTATTTTCTGCATAGAGGAGACAGCACTACCCGTCACCGCTAAGAATTTTGCTGACGTGAACAAAGTTCTTGGTATAATAATGGACTTGAACGTGAAAATCAAAACCTTCCACCTTGTCTCCATTCAGGAAGTTAGGTTAGGTTAGGTTAGGTTAGGTTAGGTTAGGTTAGGGTTAGTCTCCATTCAGGAAGTTAGGGGGCAAGATTAGGGAGAACTCAATCTACTGAACAGGAAAATAGAAGCTAGAAGGAATAGGATTAGTAACCCAATTTATTACATAAACCTCTGTAGTCACCCTATTTAATAATAACATTTCATGCTGGAAATTTGTGTAGTCATACTCCTGTTCATAGAGAATACTTTGATCTCATCCTGTGCACAGGGTGAATGTAGAAAAGACTATTTTACTAGTTCTAGGTGAGGTTGGTTACTTTATTGGTCCATGGGTGAGGTAGGCTACCTTACTAGTTCAAGGTGAGGTAGGCTACTTTACTGGACCAAGGTGTGGTAGGCTACTTTACTGGTCCAAGATGAGTTAATGTCAATTATTGTAAACACCACGGACCATAAAGTCGTAAACTCATGGGTAAATTATTCCTTCCTTATCTTCCTCACTTAGGTCTCCCAAAGTTATTGACTTGTGGAACATGCTGAGAACATTTAATGTCTGAATCTCCTCAATAATATGCCTCGATTATTGTGAATTCCAAATTATTATTAAATCTGTATTGCACAGAACGCCAGCGAGATCATGACCCTCTTGAAAATGCGTCAACAGGATGGCTTTTATGTTTTTGATCACCCTCTCTTTGCATGTAAGGTATTAAATAATTTATCTTTACCCAATGAAATCATATTCAAACAGTTTAAAATTCGTCACATTCAACCCATCTGCTTCATTATCATGACCTAGCAGCAAATAGCTTGATTGCCCTTTTCTGGTGTGCATATGAGTTGTCTCTCATGATGTCATGATCACTTGTGCTGCTACTCATGTTCTTATGTGAACATGTGTTACAACATTGAGACAAATGATGTCAGTGTGGTCTCTGTAAATAGCATTTCTTTATGTGAAAATTGTTGCATTTCTTGTAAGACTTATGTAAACAAACAACACAAGTATGTTGACCAATCCATACACTAGAAAGTGAAGGGACGACGACGTTTCGGTCCATCCTGGACCATTCTCAAGTCGATTGTGAGAATGGACCGTTCTCAAGTCACAATCGACTTGAGAATGGTCCAGGACGTACCGAAACGTCGTCGTCCCTTCATTTTCGAGTGTGTGGTCTGGTCAACATACTTCAGCCACGTTATTGTGACTCATCGCCTGCAACAAAGGATGCTCTGTTCTGTGACAATTTTTTGGCTTAAAGGTATGTACCTTAGATCATGAGAAAATAAGAAAAACCAGACGAACCAATATCAAAATGAAGACAAATTTACAAGATTTGTAAGTGCATTAAAATGTGACGATTTCAAACCAGAATGTTTGAAAATCTCAAACATTTTTTGAGGTGGGGGGAATGAATTTTATTCCTGCCGCGATAGAACACCAGGTAAAAACCCACATGCCACCATAAACAGGGGGTGTCGTGTGGCCCTTGTTAGGCTTCGTAGTCAAGCATGTTGTGTCATAAATTTAATATCCAGTCAGCAGTGCGGTAAACTAGATTGCCCTGTAGATACACTGTTGCTGAAGACACACGCTTCGATCACACAACAAATAACAGTTCACTATTAACTGGAGACACTTAAATCACTCCTTACATTCCACACATAGCTGTAGAAACCATTGTATTGTATACCTGTTATATATATATATATATATATATATATATATATATATATATATATATATATATATATATATATATATATATATATAAGGAACTGGGCCCAACAACTGAAGCTTGACCATTATAAAAGGTAGAGTTAGGTAATCACGCACACATGAAAAAGACTTTGACTGATGATGAATCAGTTTAGTATACATACGAGTCATTCATATCAGGTATACATGCCAGGCATTCCAACCAATATACATATCAGGAATACCAGTTATACATTCATGATATTCATACCAGGCACACAGGTAAGAAATACCTGGTAAATATACCTGCTATACATACAAAGTGAAAGGCTATGGGCAGAAATTATGATAAATACACAAAGAAGATAATAGGCAAGAATATTCTTTCGCAAGTCTCAGACGGTGCCCTAAGATCAAGGATAATATCCTAAGATACAATCTTGCCTTATTCACCTGAATCGCTGAGTCCGGTTCCACCGGACGCAAACCATCCGGCAGAGGAAGAGAATGAGGGGGGGGGGGCGAAAGAGAGGAGAGGAGGGAGAGAGAGAGAGAGAGAGAGAGAGAATAATTTGTGTGTGTGTTTAATTCCTCATTTGTGTCTGCAGGATCGAGCATTGACTCTTAGATCCCGCCTTTCTAGTTTCAGTTGTTTAGTTGTTTAAAGCAGTGTGTGTACTCACTTAAGTGTACTCACCTATTTGTACTCACCTATTTGTGCTTGCGGGGGTTGAGCTTTGGCTCTTTGGTCCCGCCTCTCAACTGTCAATCAACCGGTGTACAGATTCCCGAGCCTACTGGGCTCTATCATATCTACACTTGAAACTGTGTATGGAGTCAGCCTCCACCACATCACTTCCTAAAGCATTCCATCCGTTAACTACTCTGACACTGAAAAAGTTCCTTCTAACGTCTCTGTGGCTCATGTGGGTACTCAGTTTCCACCTGTAGGTGTGTGTGTGTGTGTGTGTGTGTGTGTGTGTGTGTGTGTGTGTGTGTGTGTGTGTGTGTGTGTGTGTGTGTGTGTGTGTAAATTAATATTCATTTAATCAGCATCAATAAATATCATACATTTAGCTTTATGCACTTGTAAATATATAAATATGTTAATGAAAAAGACTTGCTTCGTTCATATATGACTCCGTCTCAGTATCATATTAGCGGATATATTGTCAATGATAAGGACAGGTACACACCCGTGCTATGTGTGTGTGTGGGTGTATTTTCGCACACACACACCCCGTGGCGTGTGTGTGCGTGGGCGTTGGTTCGTATACATTCACAGTCTCTGTGTTTGGGTGTTCAACACAGCTGCAAATACATTGTATGGGGACTGGATAAACAAATTGGAGCATAACTACCATTGTTCTTCCTTGTTTGATGCCAAAACCGTCAGTGAGGACATTATTTTCCATTACACATATTCTGGTTTGAAACGTGAAGCCAGCCAATCAGAAGAGCTTCTATTTGAATGAGCCAATGGGTGCTCACGAAGAGGAGAAGCTCAACCAATAGGAGACAGCCGTGAGAAAGAGGGACGCCTAATTCTCTTTAAAGTGCACTACTAAGTGTAAGAACGATCGTGATTGGACAGCTACACAATCGATCAATTCTCACGATTTTCCACTCTGTAAAATATTCATGTGTTTGGCTAACGTGAAATGTACAAACCCCACCAACCCACCTAACCCAACGAGGCCAATGTCGAATTTTTGTCAGATTGGAAGATGCCGTAAGAAATTGCGATGTATTACGCAAAAGAGCGCGCAAACATCTTATTGGGCATGGTGTCACGTGGCCGGATGAATCACTAGAACTTAGTGATCATCCACCAGTGCCAGATATCATCCACCAGTGCCAGATATCATCCACCAGCGCCAGATATCATCTACCAGCGCCAGATATCATCTACCAGCGCCAGATATCATCCACCAGTGCCAGATATCATCCACCAGTGCCAGATATCAACCACCAGCGCCAGATATCATCCACCAGTGTGATATATCATCCATTAATACCAAAAGAGCGACCTGTCCAGTTATATTTTCAATCAACCCGTCCTCGCAAATTCGTATAGTCAATATTGACTTATTAAATATGTGCATAGGTGACATACTTAACATAATAGTTTCCCTTGAAAAGCTTCATAGAAAACACCGACCTTACCTAACCTACTTAGTATGTTAAGATAAGCATCTTATTGCTTCGTAATTACAATTATTACCTAACCTATACCTGTAATAGGTTACGTAACAATTGTAATTACGAAGCTATAAGATGCTTATTTTAACATACTAAGTAGGTTAGGTAAGGTCGGTGTTTTCTATGAAGCTTTTCAAGGGAAACTATTATGTTTAGTATGTCACCTATGCACGTAACTAATAAGTCAATATTGACTATACGAATTTGCGAGGACGGGTTGTTTTAATAGAAATAAGAGAAACTGGTATTGAAGCCACACCTAACCCCCCCCCAATAAAAGAGAAGGGGGGGGGGAGTTTGAACCCTACACCACAGGTCACGAAGTGTCCTGCTGACTGTGTGATAAACAGGTTCCTGTTGCAGGAGCTGCAACTCCCTTATCTACAGGTGATTAGTGGAGCCAGGACTCGTTAGGGGGGTCAGAGTGTTCCTTCCTCGCCCATCTAATAGGTCGCCTTTCTAACGGAAAT
Organism: Procambarus virginalis; assembly: GCA_020271785.1. Taxonomy (NCBI): domain Eukaryota; kingdom Metazoa; phylum Arthropoda; class Malacostraca; order Decapoda; family Cambaridae; genus Procambarus; species Procambarus virginalis. Next base: position 61,458,577 of record WNGS01164437.1, read on the forward strand.
CGATCATTCAGTTAACAATGTGATGAATTGATGAAGGTTTCGATTAGTATTATTCTTTTTTATGCTCTGGTCACGATATTTTATTGGGAGACACACTACACCCACAACTTGCACTGTTCAAAAGCACACACATGCCTGTGTGGGTATTGCTGGCAAGCACACACTAGTGGTCAGCTTGTGTGGGTATTGCTGGCAAGCACACACTAGTGGTCAGCTTGTGTGGGTATTGCTGGGAAGCACACACTAGTGGTCAGCTTGTGTGGGTATTGCTGGGAAGCACACACTAGTGGTCAGCTTGTGTGGGTGTTGCTGGCAAGCACACACTAGAGGTCAGCTTGTGTGGGTATTGCTGGCAAGCACACACTAGTGGTCAACTTGTGTGGGTATTGTTGGTAAACATAGACATTAGAATAGTGAATCAATTTATTTAAAAGACCACTGTGTGATTTTGTAATTAAAATTATATTTCTAAATATTGTATTGTAAGAACAGTAACTCTTATATTCCCAATCCCCCATCACTGTTATGATCCTATCCAACCTACGAATTCAGTCCTATCCAACCCTTCTACTCTCACAAAATAAAAAAACACATTTTCTCAGCTATATGCATTAGGAAAATGAGATAACCTTAAACAGAAAATGTAAAAAAAAAATCAGAATGCAAATCAAGGATTGTTTGAATTAAATGAAAGTGTTTCTTTAAAGTGGATAGATGCGAATGGAATCTAAAGTTATCTGCATAGAGTCGAGGAAAGATCCTTGTCTGTGCATTAGAATCTTGGTTGGTGTAAGCCAGTGCTTCAGGTGCTGGGCCGCACACTCTTCCTTGTAATTAAACTCTTTGGTGAGGGGGTCAATGCAGGTGGGAAGGGGCCTCATTATTGCAGGCTAAGTAGAAAGCGTCTCGAAATGAGAGGTGCAGATTTTTCTCTGAGTGGGAGAGAAAGATGCAGTGAAAGGGAGATAATTAGATTCTGAATGAAAACGGGAAGAATGGGAGTCGAAGAGAGAGAGAGAGAGAGAGAGAGAAAGAAGCAGGATAATTAATAATGTGAAAGGTAACAAATGCGTGGGAGATGATAGAGAATGCGGAGAAGTGGTGTGAGAGGAGAGAAGGAAATGTAGTAGAGACAGGTGTGGACAGAGAGAGCTGTTGGTAGAACAGAATAAGATGATGATACCCAATGTCACTCCTCCAATTCAGTGTCACACTTGATTGTCGTTTCAGTTATCTAGTTTATCATCAGTAAATCGGGAAGGCCGCTCGACATTTACTCCTTGTTGTGCTTTCATGTATATTTATGCATTCACTTTTAGACGATCACAGAAGTGGGATTCGCACTGTTTAAGCCAATGCGTTGAGCCCGGTTAATGTAGGTTCGAATCCTTATCGGGTCAGAGAATTCTTAGTGATTTATAGCTTGTGGACTATTCAAGCTTACCTATATATATATATATATATATATATATATATATATATATATATATATATATATATATATATATATATATATATATATATATAAAGTTAAATTCACAATACATTCAATATCTAATACTGAAGGAAAACAAGTGAGAAAAATTTTTATAGGAGAGAAAGCCGCGAGAGAACGCGAAAACGCTTAATACCAAAACGAAATAACTAGGAAAAGCAGGCTATAAAACCAGGAGGAAAAGAAAACCTCAACACACACACACACACCACACACACACACACACACACACACACACACACACACACACACACGCACACACACACACACACACACACACACACACACACACACACACACGCTCTCTCTCTCTCTCTCTATTCCCTGTTCGTTGGAGAAGAACGCAAGAGATTAAACAAGGAGCATAAATTTTCACACCACAGTAATTTATCTCAACACCCTGGTCGGTGATGCCGGACACTGCCACGCCAGCCTCCACACAACGTTTAGATAAAACTCTCAGATACAACAGAAATAAGTTTTTTTTCACCGAATTATTTCAAGACTCACATGCATCTTTTCTACTTTTTCTTATAAATAATACTTTTAAAATACTATCAATAAATATAGTATAAATAAATAGTAAATATATATATATATATATATATATATATATATATATATATATATATATATATATATATATATATATATTACAACAGGGATTGTTATGTGTGTTTTCTGTAAACTGTAACACAATGTAATAAAACTTAAAATTAAAATTAATAAACAAAACGTAAGTGTTGTAGGAGAAGAAAATATTAAAGTGTTCAGTGAGAATCCACAGGGTCTTCTCTGAATACACTCTTTATATATATATATATATATATATATATATATATATATATATATATATATATGTTTTCTTCATAAATGAAGTTGGTTAGCCTCCCCGTCAAGAAGAGAGCTTTGTCTAGCCATCATCTTCACTCAGAAGTGGCGTCTATCACTATCTATCGCTATACGACCCACGCACGCACTGAATGTCTGCTTGCTTACCCACCAAAACAAGTTATAGGAAAACATTTCTTGTCAAATCTAATTAGAAAAAGAACACAGAGAAACATAATTATAACAGCCGTGTTTGGTGGTAAGGAGAATAGTGAAAAGTCTTAGTGATAATAAGTTAAAATTTTCATGTAAATATTTGTAAAAATAAACAGGTTCGAAATAATTAAAATTCAAAATTTAATTTAAAAAGTTTTCTTGAATGTCTTGTATGCTAAATGAATTAATTTGTTAAAAAACCATAAAATTGGTATAATTTTGTTTAAAAAAAATTCTTCTTGCGAATGAGCAAAATTTTTTTTAAGCATTTGTAAAGACCATAACATTTTCAGTGTGTTATGGAAGTGAAAAGCACCGTAATATTGACGATTTCAGTTTCATTTGATTATTTGCTCAAGTTGGTGATTGGTTGGTCAGTTTTAGATGCTTCGGGCGTGGCTGAACCACTGCATTTTTTCACTGAATGGTAAGAAAACAGACTAAAAAAATTACGAAAAAGCTCAAAATTACTACAATTTAAAAAAAAAATGAAAATTATTTGGAAAATTTGTCGTTTATATTGACCAATTTGAATGGTCAAAGAATCTGGTTTAGGTAACTGGTAGTAAAATTGATATTTGTCATTACAGTGCCAACCCTCCATCATTAAGAGTTCATATTTTAATTAGTTGTTAGGAACAGAGAAACTATGGAGTACAAATAGAAGACTAATTGCTTTATTCATCCAATAGACTGGTCAAATCACTGTCAATGTTACTGTAATCGCTCACAGATTAGCATCCTTAGAGTGCTTTTGTCTGAAGATGAGCGTTCAAATTTAATCCACCTGTCTATCTACTTTGACTGTTCGATAGACTAAAAGTCTGGCTTTTGTTGATTATCTTTGGGAATACAGTCCCATAAAAAAAATTAATACAAAAGGCAATTTTTTTTTTTAAGAAATAGTCATCGTCAAATTAGGCCCGCCGTAGATACCTGTTCATTTTGTTTTCTATATTTGTCACTCCGTAAGAAACTCATCCTTTTAGCCTAACTAGAATCATGCAAACCCCGAAACCAAACAACTTAACTAACCTATCGAGTCCGATGGACAGAAAACGTGGAAATGATTCATTGTTTACCTTAATAACTTGCATTTATTAGTTACGGAAACGTAAGCAAAACTCGACCTATTAACTGTGAGGACGGAGTTTACCTGTTGGCCTCTATAAGGAGTAAACCATTTGTGAACCCGACCCGGAAAAACAGCGATTCCAGGATTTCCTTTTTAAGCCAACTCATAGCCCAGTCCACAGACCTTCCGTATGGGTTCGAGACCAATACAGCCCAGGTGAATTTGATTCCAGCTTCCCACCTTGAAGATCGATAATTACTCCGACACCTACTCTAGGATACTAACAACAGGTAACCACAATCCTCTCCTCTCATCAAGTACGTCTCATTTACAACGTTGTGGTCCCAAACGTTCAGATAACAAGCTACTTTGAAAATAGCTTAGATTAGATAATTTAAATCAAATCATCTCACCAAGATGAGATGGTGAGATGCTTGGGTGTTTGCACGTTTCAGATAATACTAGCATTTATTTATTTATTTATTTATTTATTTATTTATTTATTTATTTATTTATTTATTTATATACAAGAAGGTACATTGGGTTTGTGAGAATACATAGCATATTTTCAATCTTGTAAAGCCACTAGTACATGCAGCGTTTCGGGCAGGTCCTTTATCTAACAGACACTTTTAAGTAGGTATATTCTAGCAGAATTAACACAAAATGATAACAGGTCCGTAGCATTTTGTATTTTATACATTGTGGCATGACAAGAGTGAGCGCTACGCTATGAACTTGACCCGAAAACACACAGGTACAACCTTCCTACCATGACGTACGATAATTGCTTCGACACCTACCGCTGACCTCCAGAACAAGAGGTAACTACGCCGGGTAAAATCGAGAGGGGGTGACGGCTCAGGTAGATATAGCTGGTTTACCTTGCAAGACTCGCTAACAATAGTTCATGAATGGTGATTCTCTCCGCCCATCCATTGAGCATCGTGAGGGGTGTGAATGTCATTGTACTCGGTGCCCAGGCGGGTGTGGCCTTGATGGATTCAATGATAGTAAAGATATAAACAAAGGGAGATTGAGCGTGTGAGTCTAAGCAGTTGGATCGTGAGCTTTATATGATGTGATGAGCTTTATATTATTGTTGTTTAAGATTTAGCTACTCAGAACGAAATTTCCATGTAGCACGGGCTATGGTGAGGCCGTAATTAGCTTTATATAGTGTGATGAGGTTTATACGGTGACCTTATCTACCTCTCAGTGCTAAAATATCAGTGTCTACAGGGTAGTGAAGTCTATATAGTACAAGTAGTTACTTACATGCCTTAAATCCATCTGTGTTTCTACTTATGCCCCCTTGTCTTAGATTCTTTCCCATTGAAGAGGCTGTACATGCGCAACCACTTGAGCTGGACGGTAGAACGAAGGTCTTGCTTCATGCAGGTCGTCGTTCAATCCCCGACCGTCCATATATGGTTGGGCACCATTCCTTATATATATATATATATATATATATATATATATATATATATATATATATATATATATATATATATATATATATGTGTGTGTGTGTGATACCCAGCAACTGGAAAACAATAATTTATTCATCAATGTTTGGACACAAAAAACACTTATCAATTACTAATTTTCTCACCTATTTCGCGTTAATTAATACGTGTACCGGTATGTTCATCACATCACCTGTTGCTGCGGCCTTAAAGCCTTCATTATGCTGCCTTACTTGTAACCGGAAAACATCAATAACCCAAATTGCGCTCCATATCTGCAATGATGCGAGAGAGAGAGAGAGAGAGCTCAGTCTGCTAACAGGGGATCCCAAGGCTTATATTACGATACCTACCTGTGTAAAAGAGAGTGAGAGAGAAGAGAGAGAGAGAGAAGAGAGAGAGAGAGAAAGAGACAGGGTGAGAAAACGAAGCTAGCCAATCTTGAAGGCGCTGCATAGCGTCAGTCATTGTTACTGTACATAAAAAAAAATATTATTATCTCCTTTTGAATGATGTCTTCCATAGTGGTCTTTTTTTCCCTATTAGTGAAGGTCAGGAAATTGTGCGGGTGTGGTGGGTCGACGAAGGCCATTCATACATTATGCACCATATTTCTGACGCTATATTCCATACCGTCAAAAATCCGGTGGTTGAATGAAACTAAAAACGGCCTTATATTGCTGTTGGTTTCATACATTGTTTATATGTTTCTTCACGAGTATTTAAACATATGGGAATATTCATAGATGAATACTGTGAGGCGTTCATGTATACGCAAGCCGATGTTCATGTATATTTGTCTTACTGGATTGTGTATTTGGGTGTCTTTTGTGGCGATTCATCTTGTGATTAGGTACTGTGGGGGATTGGTAGCTATTGAACAGCTCCAAGCGCCTGAGCCATCAGCTTTAAGAGTGGGGCATCTGAGCTTTGAGAAATATTTTTTTAACATTGGGTTATTTAACTTTTTGATTGTATTCCACACCCTGGTGGCTTGCGTGTTGAATTCCACACCCTGGTGGTTGGCTGTTATATTCCACACCCCTTGGGGGATGATGTTGTATTTTACAACCGGTTGGTTTCCTGTTGTATGCCACTCCCTGGAGGCTTGGGTGGTAGTAAGGTCAGGGCTTGATGGAGTTATTGATTTGTCTGATCATATAGTGAATGATGTTTGGCAGCTCATCGTAGTGCCTTGTTTGGCACTGCTTGTCACTGTTACAAATGAATTTTCTTTGATGTATTTGAAGGATATTCGAGATGCTGGTGGACTAGAGCCTTGTATAAGTGTATTTGTGTGTTCGTGGCAAGGTTATGCAATCTTCTTGGTTTGTCGATATCAAAAGCGAGAGAGAGAGAGAGAGTGAGAGAACAGTCCAGATAATCCAAGGGCAACAGAGTTTTTACCTACCATTAATTAGTTGGCTTTCATGCAGGTACACATGTTAAAAAATGTGGTCGCGTGAAATCTCCAAGCGTACACACCCGCCCCGATGCACACACACACACACACACACACACACACGTGCACACACTCACTCAATTTCAAGAAGATGTACACACTCGCCGTCACACGCACACACTACATATGTAATACATAACACTATGTAACCTGACAAGTACTGAAACTTCCCTCCTAAAATGACAGTACTTATAGTGAGTATTGATGGAATGTACAAAGAGGGACTTTTGGACTCGATTATCAATTAGCCAATTATCAACCTAACCTTCTCTACGCCTAAATAGGTAATTGCCTAAGCTTTATATACGCAATATAAGCATAAATTAATACATAGTTATTCAACCAGGCCTTGAAATTGTTAGGCTTGATTGTTACTGTCTCTCTGTGGTTCTTTATGAAATCAGTAATACGGATTGTTCACTTATTTCAGAAGCTTCAGGCCCCCATTCTGTATCCTCGATCCATAGTCACTATATGTACTGTTATTTTTGGGTGGTAGGTTAAAGATGTTAGATCAATAACCTGCTCGAGATTATATGAAAAAAAAACTATTTTGTTTTCAATTTTTAATGTTCTAAGGGTTTTTATTTCTAAAGTTAATTAATACTATTTTTGTCCCAGAGAAAATGATCAAATTTCGAGCGAGAAAACATATTTTTCACATCAAAATGAACGCATTCTCTTATGATTTATTTTAATGTGTAAAACTATATTATGGTTTAGTGGGTAGTGATGGTCACTGTATACGTGTTATTCTCAGCATGTTTTGCTATATTATAACTGACAATGACCAGAATTTATAGTTTGTAGTGTATGATCACTCAGGTTGTGGCTCCCTCTGTACGCATGTACATCAAACAGCCGAAGCTTCGTCTGATAAATAAACGATAAATTCTCGTTAGTTCACCTGACAAACCCATTGTTTATGAACGAAAAATACTTTACACACGACACACTGATATGACGTTCGATTTTTTTCCGAACGGCGTTTGATGAATTTTTTTTAGTGCGTTCCAGTCGTTCCTCTCGTTCGTTCGAATCGTTCGCTCGAGTCGTTCCAGCCCATCATCAAAACAATGGGGATGTGACGTTCACTATGAAGAAGTCAAACACTTTTCACGTGTGCTCTTGTGCTTCCAGCAGTAATTGGTGACATGCAATTGGTCGTTTCCGTACAAAAATACGACGTATTAGAAGATGGCAAAAAATCCGTAGCTGATTTATATTTTTTGACTTATTAATATTCCACGATATAACCCGTTACATTACCTTAGTTAATAACGAAAGCTTCAACACATCCCATTATTTAGCTATCAAACTAGTAGTTAAAAGTAGCACACAGTACAATTACCAGACGGGCATAATTAGGTGTGTCATAACGGTAGTTATTATGTACGCTAATGACAGTTGTTACGTAGTATTAGCATATTCTGTTACGGTTTGTTGAGTAAGTGAGTTGGGGGATATCGTTTCATGTGTTTGCTGTGTCTGAGATTGGCTTAGTGAATCTTATATGGAGGTCTCCCTTACGGTCTGTGCTGGCTTTAATTGCTGCCTCGAGGGGTGGGGGTCATTTTTAATTATCAGGGGGGAAAGCGCCATGCCATTACGACTTTATAGCACTAGGAAGGGGTCAGGATAAGGATTTGGGATGGGACGAGGGGGAAGGAATGGTGCCCCAACCACTTGGACGGTCGGGGATTGAACGCCGACCTGCATGAAGCGAGACCGTCGCTCTATCGTCCAGCCCAAGTGGTTGGACGGGGAGGGGGTCAGACACTCTTTGGGGATGGGTGGTGGGTGGAAGTCAAACACCATCTGGGGGATAGGTAGAAGTCAGATATTCTCTAGGGAGGGTGATGAACCTTTTAGATGAGTCTACCTTAGACTCCCTCTAGTCTAGGGGAGGTTGATAGGTAGGTTCAGACACCCTTTAAGGAAGGGGAGGTCAGTGGATGTCACCCATCCCTCAGAGTAAGGGATGTGGGTCCGGATCAAACAAACCTGAAAGTCAGGGCGAGGCGTGAGAATCAGACTCGATTGGGGGTAGTGTGGGGTAAGCAATCCCCAGAAAGGGAGAGGGAGGGAAGAAGTGAGACTCGGAGATCAGTGTAACGATCAACCAGCTTCGTGGGAGAGTTTTGTGGTCAGCTAGCCTCAGGGTTGAACTTCAGACAGCCTCAGGGAATGGGAATGGGTCAATGAGCCTAGAAGAAGATATGGGGGGTCTCACACGCCCTCGGGAAAGAGAATGGGGGTCACACGCCCTCGAGAAAGTGAATGGGGGTCACACGCCCTCGGGAAAGAGAATGAGGGTCACACGCCCTCGGGAAAGAGAATGAGGGGTCACACGTTATCTGGGAAGAAAATGGTAGGGACCGATAGCTATGCATGGTAGACTGGATGTCATCCAGCAAGAAGCATCAATACCAATTGTATAAAAAAATATAACAAAACGCTTTCCTTGGAATAATTGTATACGAAATCAAGTTACAAGCAAAAGGACAATGCATCAAGTGGAAATAAACAATTACATACATTTACAAACAATGTCTATAACTATAATGAATTAGCATTATTGAGGGCAAGTTATATGATAGAATAGAGACTGAAAGACTGTAAACAACTGCTGAAAAATATGAACAAATGCACAAGAACCGTGACGAAGGTTCGAACCTACATTCGAGAGGATCCCAGACGCTGCCTTAATCGATTTGTTCATATGATGCATCACGCTATTGTGGTTTCTGTGTGAGCTGAAAAATATGTTAGTGATGGGCAAAATGTGTTTTTGTAGCGGAAGAGTATTTAGTGAATCCGATATTTACATCCTAATGAATCCTAATCTAGTCAATCACAGGCAAAGACAAATAAAGGTAGTCTAGGGAAATGCTATGAATCGCGTCAGAGATAAGAAGTAAATGGAGTTACGGGACATGATTACGACATACAAAATTATAATGAAAAATACAGGACAGACAAGGAAAACTCATTTGAAAAGATTGCAACATAGAATGATGAGATACAAGAGGAGGATAAGTCTCTCCCCCACACCTGTCTCTCACCCACGACTTCCTCTCCCCCACACCTGTCTCTCACCCACGACTTCCTCTCCCCCACACCTGTCTCTCACCCACGACTTCCTCTCCTCCACGACTGCCTCTCCCCCACGACTGCCTCTCCCCCACGCCTGCCTCTCCCCCACGCCTGCCTCTCCTCCACGACTGCCTCTCAGCTCACTCCTACCTCACCTTCGTCGCCCACATCTCAACTTTTCAACAAAAAGAGGCATCGGAGTATTTTCTCCTGACCTGCTTACCAAGATCCTCCGGTTGTTTTTACAGGGCGATCAATCGTTAAACCCAGACCTCGTAGGCATCTCTGGCCTTCAGAGCCACACACTTGACTGATAAACCAGCAGCAGCTGCAACACCGCGACACAATGCGCATTTACACGAAGCCATCTCCCACCTATAGCAACGTATTCACTTATGTTCAAAGTTGAGTGCAACTTGACGGAATGACTCCCATCTAAAGTGTACAGATCTCCTGAAGTACATGATTCAGCTTCTAACTTTCCACTTTCTTAGGGAATCTCTTGATCCAGAGAGCAGAGAATCAGGAATCCCTGGCCTCAGGGTTTATGTTCGAATCCCATCTAGTGCTGTAATGAATACCTCAGTCTCGAAATTGGAGAAATGCTGAGTTACTGCTGATTAAAAAGTCTATTGCACATAGACTCATTATTTGTTTGTCTTAAGATTTTTGAAGAGACTTAACGAAGGGAAGTGAATGAACACTTTTTTTATTTTTTATTTACTGCTACCCAAGACTTTTTGAAGGGTTAAGCAGTGTGTATCAAGAGCCAGGTGTGTGATACTAAGGTACCTGGATTTATACACCTGCCCTAGACTATATGAAGGGTTACACAGTGTGTATCAAGAGCCAGGTGTGTGACACTAAGGTACCTGGACATTTATACACCTGCCCTAGACTATATGAAGGGTTAAACAGTGTATCAGAACTGGCTGTGTGAAGCCAAATAATCCCCATATCGCAGGATGGCTATCATATGGCTAGCCCATGTGATCAGTAGCCTGTACAAGCGTTCTTTGACGCATTATGAAAATATCACAATCGACTAGATAAGGGTCCAGACGGACCGAAACGTCGTAGTCTCTTCACTTTCTAGTGTGTGGTCTGGTCACAAAAAAAGCTGTTTCTTGTTATAAACACACTTAGATACATCTGCAGCTACTCTATACTGAGAGAAGGTAACTATCAGGGAAAAAACGCCTAGCCATTACGACTATATAGCACTGGAAGGGATCAGGATAAGGATTAGGNGGCTCTTGGGTCCCGCCTCTCAACTGCCTGTGCGTGCGAAAAGGTACTAGTTTCATAATGGGTTTCAGTAGAGATGTAGTTTGGGAATTGTGTCTGGTTTCTGCTCTAGATGTGGGCGATTTTGGGGGGTTTTTGTTTACAGATTTGATTATGAGTTAATAAAGGACTGTATACGGGTTCTGTCGTAGGCATGGATGAATTTATGGTTTCTGTACGCGGATTGAACGTGGATTGAGTGGATTGAGCTGTGGTCGTTTCAGTAGGTGAAGAATGTTGATGCTAACTTGAGACATGAGTTAAGATAAGTATACTGTTGTCTCTAAAGGCGAGTAAGAGATGTAACTGAAGCTAATTGCAAGTATAATTCCAAGTTGTTAACCAGCCAGGCCACTCGCATCAAATTTTGGCTTATTAATCCATGTATTCCCTTTAAATATCAAGATAAATGTATATTTTAAAGTCAAGAATGTGAGCTGAGGTGATTTATTTACCGAGAAATACGGGTTATCTCGACCCTTCAAAGAATTCGTCACACAAGGCGGGTTAATTTTTCAGCAATTGCATATCCCTTTACCAAATGCAAATATCGATTGGGTTTCTCCATGTAAGGGCTCATTATATCTCCAATCACATTCCCCTCCCTTGTGGCAAAATTGCATCTGCTCCATTAATTAAAGCAACTTATGAATTAATTAGCTCGTTAGGGAGGTATTGGGAGGGAGGAGAAGTGAGGAGGGGTGAAAGGGAAAGGGAAGTGACAGGAGGAGCCTAGGGGAAGAGGTAGGGGGTGGGACGGAGGGTGAAGGGAGGGAGGAGCAAGGGTAGCAACTTGGATAAAGTAACTTTCATGTTCTGGCGATGAGAGAACTACCACACGAAAGTGTACATTGCGTGGGTCATATTGTGAAGGTGAGTAGGTGAAAACTGCTGGAAGGTTAGAAGGAGCCCAATTGAAAGTTAATGAATGCAACGATTGCGAAGAGGTATTAAAGAGCACAGGAACTTAGAAAAAGTTAGCCTGATTTGATAAAATCTCAAGTGGGAGTCATTATAGAATGATGGAGTGAGCTGTGTGCTGGTGGGCTGTACACAGGACCAACCCCACTATACTCACACCTGCTATTGGGTCAAGATGGTGCACCAACCCACCATACTCACACCTGTTAGTGCCCCAAGATGCAGCACACTGTACATACACCTGGCGTGGACCATACATATGTATCCAAGGATTAATTGGCAATAAAAGAAGAATTGATGGTTACAGATGATAAAAATAATAAGCAATTCATATGAGAAATTTTATGAAAGAAGTATAACAAATTATCCATGATTCAGTATATATATTATTAAAAGGAAAATAATTGTCTCATTTGGTACTAAAAAAGAACTAATAAAGAACGACTTAAAAGGATTTTTGACATATATACCTCCACACAGTACTCTGAAATATCTGCGCAGTTTAGCGGTTAAGAAGGTAAAACTCATTGAATTAGAAACGCATCAAAAAAAGTGTTGATAATGAAACATCTCAAACGAAGATATTAGAGCCACACAGGGAGAAAACCTCTCAAACAAAGATGTAAGAGACACACAAGAGTCCCAACGCAACCCGTCCTCGCAAATTCGTATAGTCAATATTGACTTATTAAATATGTGCATAGGTGACATACTTAACATAATAGTTTCCCTTGAAAAGCTTCATAGAAAACACCGACCTTACCTAACCTACTTAGTATGTTAAGATAAGCATCTTATTGCTTCGTAATTACAATTATTACCTAACCTATACCTATAATAGGTTAAGTAACAATTGTAATTACGAAGCTATAAGATGCTTATTTTAACATACTAAGTAGGTTAGGTAAGGTCGGTGTTTTCTATGAAGCTTTTCAAGGGAAACTATTATGTTTAGTATGTCACCTATGCACGTAAGTAATAAGTCAATATTGACTATACGAATTTGCGAGGACGGGTTGCCCAACGAGAAGAGAGGAGTTCAGAAACCGGCAGAAGTGGGATAAGAAAGACCATCTTGTGTGCACCCTCAGTGGTTCTGGGTCGACGATATGAAAGTAGAAGTGTCAGGTATTTGCACAGCATCCCTTAACTACCTGCCACTTCTCCAACAGGTTTACATTCTGGTCTTAAACTCTCAACATTCCTGTTTTTCTCCAACAAGCTGGAGTTTCCAGAATGATGCCAACTGGCTCACATACCTAACCTAAAAAAACAACAATCAATATGGCGCAAGAAATTATGGAAATAATAATATTTTATTCATACAAGAGTGCATGCATACATACATACGTATGATACATGAACACTGGAGGATTTATAGGTAAGAAATATACAATGAGTAAAGTCACTAATACCCAAATCGTTTCAGGCATTGCTTAGGCAGATATTATCACTACAATATGGCTGAAACTTTTATTCACAAGCAACTCAAGTGAAAATGAAGAATAGGACAAGTGTGTTGAGTAGCTATATGTTCCTTAGCAAATATATGAAGCTTGTGATGTTCACCTAAAAATTGACACCAGGGAATAAAATAAAGCTTGTAATCATGTGAGAAACTAAATTTTGGAATGTGTACAATGTGCTTATTGTATAGCACAGGTGCCATATCCACACCTGTACTGGCTTAGTTGCCTCGACCACACCTGAACCAGCACAAGTGTCGTGCTTGGAGAAGATTTCGTCATAGTAACAATACAATGTGCTGCAAGGGGCAAAAGTTTTAATTTTTTTTAATTATTCTCAATTGCTGAACAAATAATGGTAATAATTCTGTATTTTTGTATAATAGGTCACAGGAAAAACAATAAATTACGTAGTAAACGTAAACAAATACGTAAGTGTGGGATTTTATCTTTTATTATTATTATTAGTATTTTTACGCTATATTGGAAACTCCAAATCACTGGTCACCCCAAAATTAAAAACGAAATTTAATCATAGTTCTTTTTGAGTTAAGATTAGTGATTGTGTTGGAGAGAAATGTGGGAAAGAGAGGTAGATGTGGGAGGGGTAGTTGGTGGAGAGGGATGAAGAATGGGGATGTATGGAGAGGGGAGAGGATGGAGATAGGGAGCGGGTCATCAGCTGATAATAGTCATCATAAAACTCTTCAGCTTACTCATCAGCTGGTGATAAGACGGCTACCAGCGGGTCCCCAGCTGGTGATGCTGTTGCCAGAGACAAGATGGCGACCGTCCTGTTAAATTTGTTGCTCAACAGACGTAATACAGACTTGGTAATGGCTATTACTATGCAGGACATCTGTTATCTGTCTCGATGATTAATGGTGACTAATTAATGAAGACTACTTTGATTAATGGTAGCTACTTTGATTAATGGTAACTAATCTGATTAAAAGGTGACTACTTAAGTAATGGTGATTACTTTGAGTAATAGTGACTACCTCACCTTTAATAGCCCAAGGGCTATCATTAGCTATATCCTGTATACATTTGCTTATATAGCTATAGGGGCTATATCCTGTCGTTAATTCTCTTCCATTTGGAGAAGTTTAAGCCATATCAGCAGTAAACTCAAAGGCAGGAACAATCGCAAAAATGTATAATACAACAACAGCTCGGAAATTTACACATGGAAGACATCGCTTCAGATGACTCACCTGAGCCATTATCAACAGCTTACCTGGAGCATCCTCCGGCAGGTGGTGAGAGCAACGGGTCTTATGACGAGATAAAGATGCTGCTCTACAGATCTGACTAGCATCATCAGCCACTGTTGGGGCAACTGGTCGAATGACGAGTCAGAGATGACTGGGATTCATCAAGCATTTATATTTACCCCTTACGAAACATCTACATCTTTCCGGTTAATCATGTTGGCTTTGTTTATTATAATAAGAACTTTATTGATTATAACAATAACCTTACTTCCTACGATTTTAAGGCTTGCCCTTACCGCCTACGATATCCCATCCATCGTAAAGGTATCTGTCGACCGGCTGGAGTTGATGAGGTCTTGTGCTATTACACGTAGTTGATGCTTTCAATCGTCCATTCAAAAGTTTTCGTTCATACCAGTTCTTCTTAGTTTGCATATTATTGTTGATGTGCAACTTCTGATACTCATTTTCATTTGAATCAGGTTACATTCATTTTTTGTAAAGATAGTATACAACTTTTGTAGAGAAAATATGTAACTTTTGTAGAGAAAATATGTAACTTTTGTAGAGAAAATATGCAACTTTTGTAGAGAAAATATGCAACTTTTGTAGAGAAAATATGCAACTTTTGTAGAGAAAATAATATACAACTTTTGTAGAGAAAATATGCAACTTTTGTAGAGATATATCAACTTTTGTAGAGATAATATCAACTTTTTGTAGAGAAAATATGCACTTTTGTAGACGAAATATGCACTTTTAGGATATACAACTTTTGAGAGAAATATGCAACTTTTGTACGAAATTATTTATATGATGGCTGTAGAAGAATCTGTAGGGTGTTAGTGGATAATTGCTACCTCAATGATCTCGTTTTATTCGGATCTTCGACCGGTGGTGTTAAGCTCAGCTATTCCAGTAAAATGTTCGGATCATCATTTGGGTCATATTATGTCTTTTTGTTGCACATGAAGACGTAACTGAGATGTAAATGTAGAAAATAAGATAGCGATCAAAACAACCCACAAAGGCAGTACCTGGGATAGCTCAGGACTGTAATTTGGCGGGTTTCATTCAGCGCACACTACCCTACCAGCACACACGACACAACACAAACAACACCCAAAATACACACTAAGTGACACACACACTACAGTACAACAGGGGGCCTCGTAGCCTGGTGGATAGCGCGCAGGACTCGTAATTCTGTGGCGCGGGTTCAATTCCCGCACGAGGCAGAAACAAATGGGCAAAGTTTCTTTCACCCTGAATGCCCCTGTTACCTAGCAGTAAATAGGTACCTGGGAGTTAGGTAGCTGTCACGGGCTGCTTCCTGGGGGGTGTGTGTGTGTGTGTGGTGTGGTGAAAAAAAAGTAGTTAGTAAACAGTTGATTGACAGTTGAAGAGGCGGGCCGAAAGAGCAAAGCTCAACCCCCGCAAACACAACTAGGTGAATACACACACACACTATACAATAAATATAACTATTATATAATTATATTATATATATATATATATATATGACAACTCGATCTGACCTCATCGCTTACACCCTGGACGTCCTAAAAACCTGGTTTAAGGCAAGTTTTTTTTTTTTTATTTTTGCAACAAAATAACACAATCCATTCTTTTAAACAGTTATATAATATTTCCTCTCTTCCTCTATATATATATATATATATATATATATACTATATATATATATATATATATATATATATATATATATATATATAATTATATATAATACACAGGAAATTTTCAATTGCTACTATTGGTATCAGGAGCACAAGGTTTATTCCCTAATAGCACAGAGCAGACTTTGCTGACAAAAAAAGAACAAAAAAATTATTCAAACCCTTTCAGAATTACCAAGCGACTTAAATATACATCAGACCACCACATTAGTTTCCATTCATCGCCTGAAGCCCAGTATTCGTTAATCATTGAATCAACCTCTTGGTAGTTTCTCAGATATTCCTTGTGCAAATATTATTTTTGAATCCGTAAGAAAGAGACTCAGAAGTTATCATTAAAGCCTCGATTTACTGCTAAGTTTAAAGCCCTTGGAGGTCAAAAACCAGCATGTAGATCTCAGACTTCCTAAGGCACTCCATATCACAATCTTAACAAGACTTAAAGTCCTGCAGGGTCCTCCTTATCTGTGTCTGAGTTCTCTATAATACTTCAAGGTATCTAGACCTCAAGATCCCCCCCCCCTTCCCTTAATCTTATAATTCTAACTATGACCAACAAAACCGGTTATCCTACCTCTGCGTCCACCTGGTTGAGGAACCAGCAACCGATTTATCGGAAACTGGTTTCTTGCGCCATCTGGATCGATAGCTAAGAACTCGTTAAGGAGTTAAAAAAAGCATTGATGGGGTGCAAGAGTCATTTATAGAGTGGCCATGACTTTCTGGGACCTCTCGTGTACTCTGTGAGTTATCCGGACTCAGTCGGATAAGCGGTAGTCTCTCTCTCGTGTCTCATGACTCATTGGGATCTACCCTAGTCTACCTTGACGTGTGGAATCACTAGCAATCTACCATAGTCTACCATGAAGCATGAATCACTGGGATCTACCACAGTCTACCATGATTCTTGACTCACATGGACTTACCGTATTTGGATAATTTATCTCATGAATCACCATTATCTGTGGTATCATACTTTGAGTTTACTCACCTGTACTCCAGGGTTCAACTTGGACCCCTCTTCAAACATCGTAGATTGTTGTGGATTACATTAATCCATCTTAAACAGACATTATCTACCATTGAATGCAAATACCTCACATTAACTACCACTGACCGCAAAATACCTCACATTAACTACCACTGACCGCAATAACCTAATATATTGCACCTCTTTCTTGTATGTGTGTGTTCTGAGCCTCTCGTCTAAAGCTAACTCTTGTATCAACATTGATCGATAATTAATGTTTTCAACCCCACTTAAATCCATATGTGTGTGTATCTGGGTCGTGGTTGGCGACCAGTGTTGGATGCACAGACATTCGGATCACATATATGCTACTGTTTACAGCGGATATATCCGATTAATGAGGGCAAAATTATTATTTCTATTTTTTACGCTTGGCTTAGAGAAAAAATTAATAAGTGTTCAGGAATAGCCACATACGCCAAAAATGGTAAAGTAATATATCAGATTTTTTGTTATCAGGAACGGATGAATTTTGGACGTTTTAAAGGGCAGACTTGATGGAATATATGTTCGTAAAAACGGAAAGTTTAATGCGCTGCACAAGCCCACACACACACACACACACACACACACACACACACACACACACACACACACACACGACAAGACGAAGAAACGACAACGTTTCGATCCGTCATTAGACCGTTAACAATTCGTATGTGTATCGCAAACGTATCACATACGACTTGCTAATGGTCCAGGACGGACCGAAACATCGCCGTCCCCTCATCTTCTAGTGTGTGGCTTGTTCATTATATGTTCATCCAAGTTATTGTGACTCGTATTCTGGATTTGAGCCTATGCTCTGAGTGCTCCCAAGCACATGCCTTAGACAACTAGGCCATGATAAAATCTATTGCAACCTGGGATTCTACTGAATCCACGAGGATTCTTGAGACTTCAGGAATCTCCCAATTCACGTTCGTATTTTCGCAGTTTTTCATTTACACAGTTTCCCCATTATTGGGGAAACCGTGAAAATATTTGCTTTATTGACATATATATCATCTCTTGGAGTGACATTAGAGGAGAAACGCAAGCATATAGTAGAGATTAACCCTTTGCTTCTCCCTGGATACCACTCAGACCATCCCCTACTCTTCCCAGGATATTAAAGACCAAAACTCTGCTTCTCCCAAGATAGCGAAAACCAATACCCTGCTCCTCTTAGGATAGCACACAGACAACCGGTCCACTGGTCGATATATCATGTCTTATTCTACATCTTTTCAAATTCACAGACGCTTTTAAAGAGATCTTAATTTAATATTCTTCGTCGGCGCCATATTCACCTACCATCACCAGTTTGCGAAGAGTTACTTTGCCAAGATCTCATATCAGACTTGGAGGTGTTCATTACCGCATCTTAGCCGCTACTAAGGGCTCCATAAATTATACAGTGATTGTTTATTGATTATTAACATGTGATTTTGCGTGTGTTGATGGTGTCGTGCGATAAAGAGAGGTTCAGATGCCACAGCGGAAATAACTGTTCAAGCTTTGGGGCAAACTCTTAAAATATTTTTGTGTATTTTAGGAACGCAATGGTTGGTTGGTTGGTTGCCTGTTACTGGACAGCCATCTGTTTATCTGCGGGGGAAATCAGTCTGTTTGTCGGGGGATTTCAGTCTGCTGGAAAAATCCGTCGATATGATAGCAATCTCGGGCAGTCTGCTGTGAACCGCAGGACTGTCTGCTGTAACACCGGTCTTGCCCGTTGACAAGCTTTCGGTCTGTCTACTGGAAGGCCACCCTCTGCCTGGCTGGAAAGTATGACATATCCTGCCTATCTATCTAGCTGATACCCGTTATTTGCAACGACCATTAATGGATAACCATTGAGCTTCGGTGAACCTGTTTAAGCAAGTCTTATTATAAGCAACAGATGGTCAATCAGAACTCTATAATCTAAAGAGCACATAAATCCTCATTGTAATCATTATCGAGAAAACCCCCCCTTCCCACTCACTGTACCCACA
>WNGS01164437.1:61544664-61560754 GCA_020271785.1 Procambarus virginalis
CTTCACCGTTGGTAATTAACCTCTGCTTCCCGAAAAACTCACTTTGGATTCCTCCTGCAAGATGACCATTGTGTGACTGGCAAGTTTCAGTTACCTGGCAATTATGGGGAAACAACATTTTATTTTGATTACCATGAAATCTGTGCCAAACACTTTGCGAGATATTTCTTTAGTTGGTTGGTATTTAGCTACTGTCAAATGACGTCTCAAGCCCGCACTTAAGATCACGATGTAGAAAGGGTTTTCCTTCACTTTCCAAAAATATTTTTACCATTTTTTTAAGCAGTGAGAATGACAAACTTTTATATAAGAAACCTTTTGACAAAAAAAGTCCAGAAAACAACGTACGGAAATTCATAAGAAACAGCAACAGACGAGTGTTCATAGGAATACTCCAGGCTGAGTGACCACGTATACAACAGAAATTTATAATGTGTCTACAGTGCTACATAGCCTTCCCGACTTGGTGCCTTCTTTTTTATAATTACTTATAATGTAACATTTGACTTTGCATAACAGACCAAAATACAATACCTAACTCCAAAACGAGAGGTATTCCAAAATGCTAAAATATATTGAAATCTATTTCACGTGTGCCTACATCATTGACATAGTACTATTTACATAAAATATATTTAAGGGGAATATTCTATTATTCCCAGTTAATGACACTTTTTTTTTTTAAATCATCAGCATGGGATGAATCTCGAGCACAAGTGAGATAAATCTCTGTGAGGCAGAAATTACAGGTGTGTGAGAGAGTGATAGAGGATGCCCGGAGAACCTATGATGCTGAGTTTATGACTGTCACCTGAATACCATGATAGGCCACTTCATGCCATAATAGGGCACTGGATAACGTTTGGGTGGCCGTGTAAATTTATCTGCCCCCTCGCCTCCTCCCTCACCACCCCTATGTCCTAGTGTCTAGTACTTCAGGTTAGAAACTTATCATGCCTACCCCCACTTTACTTCCTAATATGTCTTACCTACCCTTCACTCTATCCACAGTGTGTCGTGCTTGTCCCACACTATCCACAAGGATGTCTGGCTTTCCCCTGCACTATATCTACACAGTAGGTCTTCCCTGAGATTAGAGAATCTATCGTCCACGGTAAATGAGTTTAACATCGGACGGTTCACAGCCTTTTAGGCCCACCTTAGAGTACAGGCTGTACGAAACGTTGGAAACTTTAACCTGTCCTGGTTTATGCCAGCTAAGAGTGTTGCAAGTAATGGAACTCCTTTAAACCAAAAAAGTTTCCTTTTCAAAGGTCTTCTTTTGACGGGGGTGTAGTCACGGAGGAAGAAAAAAAGAGGAAGGAGAGAAGTACGGGAGAGATAGAGAGGGAGAAGGTGGATGGAGGTAGAGAGAGAGGGAGGGAGAAGGTGAAAGGAAGAAGTTCAGGGAGGGAGAGGAATAGAGAGAGAGAGAGAGAGTATTTGTGGAAGATGGGGGCGGGAGGAAGCTAAGGAGAGAAAGACAAAAAGAGAGAAGACAGGGCAGGAAGGGTTAGGAAGAGGAAGAGAGAGGGAGGTATAGGGGAAGAGAGAGGGAGGAATGGGAGAGAGGAGAAAACAGGTAAAAGTGAAGAGAGAGAGAGAGAGAGAGTAGATTCGGACACTGCTAAGTATCATTTCTGTACGTTTGTGTGTGTGTGTTGTGTGTGTGTGTGTGTGTGTGTGTGTGTGTGTGTGTGTGTGTGTGTGTGTGTGTGTGTTCATATATATGACTTTCGTCTACAGGCTTGTAAAGGCAGGTATATAGGATTGTTGATGAGAGGAGACGTATTAGGCCACAACTGACCTTCACTAGTTTGTAACCCAACAACAGTTGCCTAACTCACTAGTATCTATTTACTTCCAGGTAAACAGAGGCATCAGATGAGAGGAAACGTTGCCCAAATGCTTCTGTCCTAAAAATTAAACCCCGGACCTCCCGCTGTGACCACTACACTTTTTTCTATGTGCATACTTCTATGAGTACTGGTTATAAATACCTAAATTATATCCACGTACCATCTATGTATACATCCTTAAATGCATACATATAAGGGCCATATACATCCGAACGTATATACAACCTAAAATGCTTATACAATCTAAAATACTTACATCCTAAAATACATACATCCTGCATTTATGTTTCAACTCCGCCATAACAGCTTTCGCGAGACACCCCAATCCTTCCTGTTCCTTTCACCTTGATATTTACCAATGCACCGGGATGTTCTTGAGCACTCTAAGGCGCACAGTAAAAAAAAATTAAATTCCAGATTATTAACTCCCTTGCTGTCAATAGGAAACTAAATATACAACCATTACCCAGATTCGTGTGTTTCTGTTATGTAAAATAAAAGGAATATGAAGCTAACGAGGATTTATTTATAATTAATTTTTAATATTATGGAGCACTAGATTGGGTATGGTATGTTACCCACACACACCTGTCAACATCCCCCTTCCCTTTCCTCTAACACACCTTCTCCATCTCGTCTCGTCACTGTTATTTTCACAACAGCAGCTTATAACTATTTTCACAACATTAACACCGTCACACCACATTAATCTCACTTACCCACACCCTCCCCATCTCAACCCATCATAGACTCACCCCGTATTTCCCTAACACAGTAACTGTTTTCACTACATTATCTACATCTTCTGTTACCAAAGGTTCTGTCGTAAAGGCAAGTGTGTCATATGAACATTACTTTTGCATGTCAATATCTGAATACAATAAGTTATATTATGTTAAACTCTACGGACTATCGATAAATACAGCGATAGCAGGAGACTCGACATCAGCGAGGCACTACACATCAAAAAGTCAACACCAGCAATCAACAGCCAATTAATGCACAACTATATTCTACCACTTCAAGACCTCGAACCAACAGAGAAGCAGCAAGAGGAAGTATGGGCAATAGGCCTTCTGCAGTTACTTCCATTCTTATGTTTTCATACCCAATATATATATATATATATATATATATATATATATATATATATATATATATATATATATATATAATCCGGGAGGGGTAAAACATTCTCATCTATCACAACACATAACACCAACCATAACGATTTATTTACAATAGATCACCTGTCTTTCTTAATTATAAAATTCTCTTATGTGCCGTGATAATATTCAGCTATTAAGAAAAGGCACAGTGTTGTAAAATTAATAGGAATGACTTGATGGAGCCGAGAGTTGAACATATGGTCAGTCTGGGTGGCTCATATTCGTAAGATTAGTAAATAACTAGTTTGTGACGGCTTTCATTTGTCTTGTCCGAGAAGCTCCAGTGGGCTTTCAAAAGAATATTTGGGATTCAGTTAGTTTTAGCTTTTATATTTAGTTTCAGTTGACTTTACAGTGTTACAGAGAGATGATTAAATTCACTGAACAGTGTTGGGTACAGCATCCAACCTGAGGTGTAACCAACTCATACGATGCACGATTCATTAACTATGGCATGGTGGATGAGTGTGATGGAATGTGCAATGATGCTTTAGGTATGTCTTATGCTTGCAGCAATCGTTATTCTCTCTTTCTCTCTTGCTCTTTCTCCCTGTCTCTCTCATAAACATGTTGACCAGACCACACACTAGAAGGTGGAGGGACGACGACATTTCGGTCCGTCCAGGACCATTCTCAAGTCGATTGTGAGGATGATTTTCTCACCATTCGACGGTGAGAATGAACCATTCTCAATCGACTTGAGAATGGTCCAGGACCGACCGAAACGTCGTCGTCCCTTCACTTTCTAGTGTGTGGTCTGGTCAACATACTTCAGCCACGTTATTGTGACTCATCGCCTCTTAATCATATTAACACAAATATAAATACCCAAAATATTATTTTAAAAACTGTTTTATAAACAAAAGACATGTGTAAAGAAAACCTGCTGCCAGTATACAATATATATATATATATATATATATATATATATATATATATATATATATATATATATATATATATATATATATATATATATAAGTTCTATGTTAGTTGGCACTTTTAATGTAAATAAAATTAAACTATGAGACTAATTGCAACAGGAAAGCACTTGCCAGTAGTAGAAGGTTCAAACTAACATGCATTGTTAGTTTGAACCTCGAGGATTAAAAGGACTATAATGAATTTCGTGATGAAGTCTTTTTAAAATTTAGTTTAAGAAACTGCTTCATCCATTAAACAAAGAAAAAAAGGAATTTAAAAGCTGGAACAAAAAGTTTTGATTTAGTAAAAGAAACCAATCAGTTTCGCAGGAAAATTCAAATCGCGAAAGTGTGTTTTGTTTTCCTTCTTTGATACAATAAATATTTGAGCTAAAACGTACAGCCATTTATTAAACAAAGGATGAAGCACTATTAAAACCCAAGAAATTTAAACTGGTTTAAAAAATATAAAAAGAACTGATGGGCATGCCAAAGTATACCCATCACAATCCTCCACCCACAACGTACATAGTATCTGAATTTATGCTCAGCTTAGGATAGACGTCATGAAGGCTGGGGGCTCCAGCTGACGCCATGTCGTGTTGTTCCTTAATTCGCTATAGCAGCCATCAGGTACCGTCAAGATGTCTTGCCTATAAGCAGTGTGACACAAAGGTCAAAGCAACGTTTGAGGAGGAATAATAACCCATTTCTATACTGTGGAGACATTGGCAATCAGAAAATAAAATATACTCCCCAGGAAATAATTTTATTACACAGTGGAAGGCTATCAACCACAGGGTCAACTAACTCAATATTAACGCTTCTCGGGACGGATAAGCACTGGGGTCAATAGGTTAGTTGCAATGCGGTTCTTTTTACACAAACATAGCTTAACATTCGACGCTTGTTTAATTATGAGAGCGGGTTAGTGGTCTTGCTATGCTCATTCGTCGCCTTGAAAATATTTTTTTAACATTACTCACGGCTCGGCAAAACTCACCATTCCTTCACGTGTAGTGTTAATTCCCGTCTGACCCACTCAATGATCCTCACCATCTTCACCTGAGGGGCGGCACCTTTCCTCCCAGACAGACCAGTTTAGGTATTTGCAAATAAAGTGTTTCATGGCGTTAGTCATGTCAGTTCCATCTGGATTTATGCTGGAGCTGGCTTGTCTATGCAAATGCCGACTTTGATATTGGCTTAAGCTCTTTGTTAAGATGCGAAGTTGGCGCATTTATGTCTTTATAATGCATTCCTTAGTCTCGATCTTTACACATTTGCACTGCAGAGCGGGTTCGCGAAAAAGTTACAAGTCTCTCCTGGAAGTATGACATGCAATGCCTTTGTTCTCCAAGTGGTTTGTTGACCGAGGACAGCCTTGTTTAAGTAATTTGTGAGGCCATGTGCTACTTAGCTGCTAGCGAGGCTACTTTTTTGCTACTACTAGCGTTTATTCAATATTTTAGAGAATGAGTTTGGGTGTGTATTATATTTATATATCATTAAACACAAACACCCACACACACACACACACACACACACACACACACACACACACACACACACACACACACACACACACACTATATTGATATTTGAGTATCTGGAGGAAGATAACTTACTCAAGGAAGGGACCAGAAAACAAAATGCCGGCATACTTACAGGGTAATTACGAGAAGATTATAAAATTCCTTTTAGAAATACCATGAGTAACAGGTCAGAGGAAAGGCTTTTCAAGACACGATCACCATCACAACACTCAAGTATCAGGAGGCAGCAGACAAGTTTATCCCGGCCCAAAAGGAAGAAAATGAATTCGAAACGAGGTACCCATGGTTTAAGCTTGGATACATGCTGGCTAAGCAACTATGTACAAGGGCATGGATGAACTACTGAAATAACAGAACACCGGAGAGCAAATGAAGATACTACAGAGCATAGGAATGAGTACCTCAGTATGAGAAGAGGAAGTATGATAATGGCATAGCAAATAAACCGAAGACTCAACCCAAATTGCTTCATAGTCACATCACGTTCAAACATTTCTCATAAAGTCTCAGGCTATGTTCGAATCTCACCTATGTAAATATCTAACCCACATACTACATATACAAATACCTGCCAACGGAACAAACACATAAACTACTCCTAAATATACACAATACGCTAATACATTAATTTTTATTTTAGAAAATTCATATTTTAAACTGATGTTGACACTGATGAATGGGTCATTGGGGTCGGCCACTGGATGGAATTCTGAAACGTTAAATAAATGCATGACTATATATCTTGCCGAACACGCTTCGAAGTAGTAGATACAATGAGGTTTACCTTAAAACTATTACCTGAGACGAGACTCATGAGTTCCGAAAAAAATATAAGTAACTAAAGCATGGGAGTCATGATCGCCATATACGAGATACTCATGGGTAATTTACAGGGCAAGAAAATTACAGTTCTTTACATGAGTGGTACTCGAACGGGGAGAAGTAAAATAATATTATAAATATCAGAGAAGTCAATAACTGAATGAGTAGCAAAATCGTGAAGGCTGACCCCATATACATCTTCAAATGTGGATGTAACCAAACCCAAACGGCTCTCTCTTCAAAAAATACATATTTGATTTAAATCCAACTAACTTGGGATTACACGAATCGGCTGAAGGTTGAAATTTGGAATAAAAGAGCTGAAGTTTAGTCTCAGTAAAGGCGAAAGTGGCGAGTAGAATTAGGTGTTAACAGATACATCATTTAGTAAATTAGTTGAGAGCCAATTTTGAGAATGACACCTGAGGACAGCCTAAGATGCTCCGCATCCACATCAAGAGGAAATTCCAAGGAAGATCAGGCTACACCCCAACACGAAGAGGTCACACGGAGAATGATACTGAAGAATGACAAGTACTACACCCACATACACCCAATCAGCCTCCCCCATCTACTGGCTTTCCTATCCACCACAAACTCGTTCACTCGCCCACCAACTCAGCCTTCAGAGTCACGTCTCAAGCAAGTCCCCCCTTAACACAGAAACACAAATGCCTAAGTGTGTAAATTTTTCTGCTTTCAATATAGGTGTGTTTTTCTTGTCACCCTCAGGGGCGCCCGTGAGACCCTGGGGCAGGTAAAAGTGCTCTGGTTGCCTCTCTCTCTCTCTCCCTCACCCTCACTGTTTCTCTGCCTCACTCTCTCCCTCACCTCTCTCTCTCACTTTCTCTCTCTGGGGACTACAGGACGTTACACTCATTTCTTTCACTCCTAAACCCGTTCTTAATCTGTCTCTTCTTAATAGCTCTTCTTAATCTTTCTTCTTAATCTTTGTCACCGTTTCCATTTAAGGTTCTGACTTATTTTGTACAGGTAATATTTGCTGCTTCCCTTCCATACTCCTAATATGACAGGGTTTGTTTTTTTACGTTCAACCAAATTTTACATTTGGTCCACCGTACAGAAATGTACTGCTGAAGCTAACATTGTTAAAACGTTTTTACTATGAATTTCGTAGAGGGACCCCCCAAAATTAAACATTTATGATCCTAAAATAGTACATATTCTAACATTTTTGACCTAAGATAACGATTTCAAGGCCTAGAACTGCTTGGATAGGTTAGGTTAGGTTAGGTTTTTTCAGAGATCTTTCAATTTCTGCAGTATGCCGTTTGGGCTAATTTAGTAACACAAAATAAGCTGATCGATTCCAACAGTTCAATTTGGTACGTTTGGGTAAATAGTTGCAATGCCTACTACAGTTTTAGTAAGGGAACTATCAGGAGAAAGTGCCAAGCGATTTTATAACACTTGGATGGGTAAGGATTTGGGACGGTGGGAAGGGAAGGGAAGGGAACTATCAGGGAGAAAGCACCAAGCCATTGCGACTATATAGCACTGGGAAGTGGTCAGGATAAGGATTTGGGATGGGACAGGGGGAAGGAATGGTGCCCAACCACTTGAACGGTCGGGGTATTGAGCGCCGACCTGCATGAAGCGAGACCATCACACTATCGTCCACCCCAAGTGATTGGGCTCTCATTTTAGGGTAATTTCTTGTTCAGTACAATTAATGCACTTATTAAATGCACAATTGCACTTTGCATACTGCAAAGTGTCGTAAAATAAAATTAAGTGTATCATCAATTCAACGTGATGCATTTCAAAGTGACATGTTAGGTCAGGTCAAAGAACATTTACAGCACATCAGTTCAACCAATGAAGGAAAAAGGAACAAGTATAATGAACATCACACACATTGATATAACAAAGTGATATATAGGAGAACAATATATTAGGATCGAATGTACCTCTCTGGGCATCCCAAGATCACACACTACCGACTGAACCATGATGAACCCAGAGGTGTTATAGGACCTGTTATATGTTATGCTTGAAACTCTTTGCATAATAATAGCTTCTGGGAACATTCAGCACATAGGTTCGAACCCTCACTAAGGGCCCTTGTAGATTTGTTCATATGATATATATTGCCCATCCACTTGGGCTGGACGGTAAAGCGACGGTCTCGCTTCATGCAGGTCGGCGTTCAATCCCCGAATGTTTAAGTGGTTAATATCATTCCTTCCCATCTGTCCCATCCCATATCCTTATCCTGACCCCTTCCAAGTGCTATATAGTCGTAATGGCTTGGGGATTTACACTGATAGTTCCTTTCCTTCATTTGATATCACGTTATCTTGATTTCTGTGGGTAAAGGCTTCATTAGTTTGTGTAATTCCTGTCCCTATAATTGTACATCACTCTAATATGTTCCTTGTGTACACATTCTCTTGAATAAAAATTGAATTATATTGCTCTATCAGAGTCAAACATCGTTGTTGAGCAAAAGTAAAGCATTTACTAAACATCAGTCCCCATGATAAAAGATTTTTTAACATATTGACACAAAATAGGACACAAAACAACGGATATAAATTGGATAACGAACGTTATATTTAGGAAAGATCTGGGTAAATACTGATTTGAAAATAGGGTTTTTGATTTATAGAAATATTTAACATGAAACATAACTAACGATGGCTAGCTGGATTGTTTCAATCGAAGGTTACACACATATATATGAATGTGACTGTGTGGATATAAATAGAAGTTTGCCAATTATGGGCCAATAGGCCTTTCTCAAAAAACATTTATTCATATATTATAATGACAATAATTCAGAAAAAAAATTGCAAAATATATATTTTTTAATTAACTGAATTATCTGTGTGTGTTTACCGTTCATTTAACTACATCAACGACTCAATATTCTCTTGGTTAAACAACTTGAGACGACGCTTCAGGGGCAATTAGTGTAATGTATAAACAGTCGAAGCTAACGGCTCGTAAACCCGTTAATTCACCGCAAGCGTGGTACTTTTTTACGTATTCTACTAACCTGTTAAAAATGTGACGTTTTGGTAAAAATGAAAGCACCGTATTATTAACGTGTTCTGTGCATGGCCTTCATTGATTAAACAATTATTCGAGTTTGGGCGTCTCTTGTTAGGCAAAACAGCGGCAATTTTTACGGAGTGGGAAAAAAAAGGGTGAACGGGCCGGATGCCGAGGAAGCAGGAGTGGCACAACCGGCAGGAGTGGCCGGTTGTGCATGGAAACTTGTGAATACTCACCCGCGTGTATCCGGACTGAACTTCAAACAACTTTTTAAATGCCGGAAATGGACTGGTTGGACGAGATTGAAGAGATTCAGTAGCGTATATACATCATCCCGTTCTATCGACAAATAGGTCGCGTATGTTGACCAGACCACACACTAGAAGGTGAAGGGACGACGACGTTTCGGTCCGTCCTGGACCATTCTCACAATCGACTTGAGAATGGTCCAGGACGGACCGAAACGTCGTCGTCCCTTCACCTTCTAGTGTGTGGTCTGGTCAACATACTTCAGCCACGTTATTGTGACTCATTGCCTGCAAAATTACCAAGTTTCGGAATGTTTTCTCTCCTAGTCTACGTTCCCGGCTCACAATGCAGAATCCTGGGTTCGATCCCTGGGCATGACAGAAATGACTAAGCCCCCTTCCTGTCACCTAATGCTTCTCTTCACCTAGAAATTAAACAAGTGCACTGGATTAAGGTAACTGTCGTGAGTTTTATCCAGGGGAAGGTCGGTACTACGACCTAGGACGGACCTCGTTACAAACGTACAGGGGTTCGAGCCCCATCACCGGAGTTCATTAGAATGAAGGAACCTGCAGAAGGCCTACCGGTTTATGCAAGACAGTTGCTATAATTTATTATTTCATTTCGTGTGCTGATGTTTTTACCTCAATTTATTTCACCATAAATCCAAGACAAGTTTTCGGCTCACAGTGAGCTAAGGATATGAGCCAGAATCCAGTTAAGTTACGGCATTAATGACCTTTCTTCATAGCTGTGAACATAGCCATATGTAGCTTGTTCATATAGTTCGTTCATGAACAGATTCCTAATGCTCTATAGAATACACAAAGTGCCATAGGATGCATAATGTTCTACAGGTTACGTAATATATTTTCGCATCCTACTAGCTGTAGGCTTTATTGCCTCGTTAGGGATCGTTAAGTACATTACTGTAGTTAACGTTCCGGAATTGTGTCATTGAACGCAACTTAAAAGTAATGGTTAGTATTAACAAACAAGAAAACAAGCGATTTTTTTTATAAATGAAACGTGAAGCATTTCATTGCAAATAATATTCTTATATATTCATAGTATAAAGAACTCCAAATACCATTGGGTTCGAAATACATATCACTTGATTTAAAGTACCACATAATGAAGTAATTCTGTAGTACAGGCTTCATTAATCTTCAAGTCTTAACGCACTCAAAAGTCTACCAAAGTCTAAGGTAGACTAAGGTGTAAGGTACCGGGTACCAAGTCTAAGTGTAGAGTACCTAAGGGTACCAAGTCTAAGTGTACAGTACCTAAGGGTACCAAGTCTGAGGTACACTCGATGTGTTTGCCGTTAGAAAGCCAAATGGAATGCGCAACGAAAAGACTTGGCCGCATTTGTATTCAGTGCCTGATTATTCCCGAGGGATTAAGAAAAACATGTATAATCTGAGAGCGATCTGTGTTCGTCAGACCATTAAGGATTCCAGGCACGCTGGACAGGCCGACGCGTTCGTGTACCAGCACGTGGACGGAAGAGACTAATCTACTTCAACAAAGTGACCGGAGAACTTGGAGAATGTTAATCATCGATTACGCTGCGGCTGAACACCCCTACGGCAGAACACCCCTACGGCAGAACACAAACACTATGACGATATTCCTCCTTGGAAAAAGGAATAAAAAACATTCGAGGTGGTCTCAAACTATTAGGGGGAGAGCACCAAGCCATTACGACTATACAGCACTTGGAAGGGGGGTCAGGATAAGGATATGGGATGGGACAGAGGGGGAAGGAATGGTGCCTAACCACTTGGAAGGTCGGGGATTGAACGCCAACCTGCATGAAGCGAGACCGTCGCTCTACCGTCCAGCCCAAGTGGATGGGCAAATGAACTAACCCACAAGGGCCTTCATGAAGGTTCGAACTTTTCATGGATTGAAAGAGATGGAATCATTTCCATCTCCTAAGTCTCCGGAAGTAATCGAGGTTTCACTTAGCGTTTTCCCTCTGGATCGCCACCCTGAGGTGCAGAAACAGGAAATTCGGAGCCTCCGATAGTATTAATGATTCTAAAATTCAAGTCTTTGAGAAATCTCACGGCACACTTGTCCCAAGAACCGAGGGGTCTCTCAGTCACTCAGCATCGTATACGTGAAGTGACTGATACTGCATAACCTGCCTAACCAAACTGTGATGGAGATGTAAGTGGCAGCCAGGGTGGATATGCATGTGCTATTTCATACCATTTGGATACCATTCTTCCAGATGTATATTGCAATTCTGTCTGGGAAAGGAAAGTACAGTCACAATGTTTGGAACGAAGAATACGAGGCTCTCACTCTGCTGGGCACAGGGCTGCGGCATGGCTCCTGTTGATGGATGTCAATCTTAATTTTGTATTACTGCCAACCTTTGAAGGCAATGCAAGTCATACTGGTCAGCATCCGTCTTTTTTGGCTAATTTAAGTAGACTCTAACTTTAAATATTTTGACTCTTGGGATGCAGTATTTGCATAATTTATGATGCATATTTGCTTCATCTCTATGTCGAGGATACTACATAACATTGTTCATGCAAATCATGCATTATGCAGGAACTTTTGTGTAAAATGCTTGTTCTTTTAGTTATTCATTTTCCAGAGAATGTACCAATTTGCTGCTATGTTTCAAAAGAAAATAATTTGAATTACCACATTAGCCGAGCTATAGTGAAAGGCAATCTTAGAAAAGTCCTATGAAGCATTTTTTATGAAACCTTGTTAAATGTTAAGCATCTTAGTATCCAGGAACGTCTCAAAGAGCTTTAATTAAGCCACAGGTAATAGTGCTCAGTCCTATATAACTACAGTAAAATGTGTCTTCAAACTCTGTTAAAAAAAGACTTCAATTAAGTCTCTTCCAAACTTGTGCACTTCAGATGTCGCCGAAATCATCAGGTAAAATTCTTGCAATCTCTTAAGTGCCTTTGTAACTCAGCTAGATCCCAGGGATATCCACTTAAGTCATGCCTAAGCTCACATAAGAGCTGTGTAACTTCATTATACTCAGCTCCAGGGCTGCTGATCCAGTCTGGAAATAATACTGAAGGAAAAACATCACTCGGGTCGCACGTGACTACGGCTTCAGATTGGGTTAGGTAAGTTCTCTCAGCCCTGTGGACTTGGCAATAGTTCCAATCCCCAGTCCTTGTGCTTCTAGGACTTCTATCCCCCCGCTACACAATTCCCAGCTCATGTGCTCCTATGATCCTTTCCCCAGAATTTCCAGTCCCAGTTCCAGCCATCTGCTCCGAGAACTGGAGTTTCTAGTTCCAGGCTTGTTAATACACACCCACAAGCAACAACACCAATTCACAGCGTCCAGTAACCATCATCAGATCATTAATTCTTTAGTCGGTCAACATCCAACCATTCAGCATCTCGGCCTCGCATGTTCCCAGATGCCTAGATTAACAGCCTTACAGCCTCCAAGCTGCTAAGCCCCTCAGTCTATATAACGACTCAGCATACATGGGCCAGGAGTTATAAAGCATTTACGCAACCACTTGCGAAACCTGTATATCCTCTCTCAAATATGGCGGCTTTGTTTACAATTATTAAACAGTTTATGACCTTCGAAGCACAACGAGGTAGTTTATAACAGTAATAACCTTGGTTGTTCAGTTCCGAAGCTCGAAAACTGAATTAGAGGGTCTCGGTAGCGCAATGACTACGTTCTCGAATCACAAATGGGGTTCCCGGGTTGCATTCACGGTCAAGAAAGAAATGGTTAGGCACGTTTCCTTTCACCTGATGCAACTGTTCACCTACTATATAGCTACTTGAGAGTTTAGTCAACAGTTGTGGAAGTATTCTGATCTTGGGAAGGTCAGTAGTTGACTTAAAGGAAAGCTCGAGATAAGCCTAAAGAAAATATATACTTAGGCTTCCTGTCCCCGAGAAAGGGAATTAATACACGTAAACAAAGCTGCCATGATTAGGGAAAGATGTAAATACAAATAGTAAATACGCACACACAATCACCCAAAATACAGAGAAAAATGTATACATATTAGTTTATGTCTCGTAATACTTACACTTTTACCATTCATGTAATATACGAAATAAACATTTGAAATCAAATTTTAAATAATTCCTTTATTCGAGATTCAGCTAAAGTTAAATTAAGCTGCATGTAACTCATTGAAACAAATTGTGAAAATTACCAATTACGGTGTCTCCTTCAGAATCAAGCTTTTTCCTCTCCTTATTCGGTAGTTTTACAATTAACGATTAAAGAGTACTGGATTTCACGAGTAAAAACAAAAAACTTCTATGCAATAACTGTTTCACTTCAGCATTTGGTAAGGGGTTAATTCAGTTGATAGTACTGATCATAACATGGGAAGGAGTTAGTGTCAAGCATGTAGAGTTAAATATATTGAGAAAAGTAAAACAATGTTATAGGAAACATAACAAAAATAGCAATATGTAAGGGGTACCACCTCTTGTGCAATTGTAGGGACCCATAGCCTCGGAGAAGAGAATATAGTGCGTTTAGAGAAGACCCTGTAAATTCTCCCTGAACACTTGAGTATTTTCTTCTCCTACCACCCCTATTATATATATATATATATATATATATATATATATAATATATATATATATTATATATATATATATATATATATATATATATATACATAAATGTAATATCTATAAAACATCTATCTATAAATACATATATCTATAAAACAGCTTCTAAAGAAACCTTATAACGTTTTAAGAATGAGCGAGGTTTTATGTATATCAAGAAAATATTATTAATTTTAAAATTCTTATTTCATGGATAATGATCAATTTAGTAAACAACTATAATTAAGATGTTACTTTTGAAGTTAATTACCTTTTCAATGACAGCACTAGTTATATTGTCTTGTTCCTTCATTTATTATCCAGCTTAATGGCCTTTGGTATGTGTAATGAAAATGGCCAATTAAGGTACAATTCAAGCAGTTATTTTCTTGATGGGGTGAAGTATTCTATGAAGGAGTGTTATGGGCGTTACTTGAGAGGGGGACTTGAAGTTTGGTAACTATAACTTATGGAGCGTTTGAGATGTGAAGCGACTTTGGGTTATATACCAGCAGTTGTTTCATGTAGAAAAGTGTGAAAGTTGTGGTTGATATTTGGCATTTTAACCTAAGTGCAAGACTCTTGCTGTCAATTAACACTAATTCTGTAACAGCGACGGACTCAGCGAGATAGGCGGGGTTCAAGAACTAACACCTAGACCCTGAAGGCATAAACATATAACATCTCTCTCTCTCACACACACACACACACACACACACACACACACACACACACACACACACACACACACACACACACACACACACACACACGAGTTGATTGATACTTGGGAGGGGGGACCGATGAGCCAGAGCTCAACCCCCGTAAGGACAACAAGTTGAGTACACAATGAAAATAATGAAACGTGTCAGAGCACACAAGGAAAATACAAACATACAGGATGACCTGCATAAGCTTATAAGATCGTCGGAAAACTGCTAATTACGTAGAACAAAAGTCCAATTAAACAGTTTAAGCTGAAACAGTTACGATACTAATCCGGAAATGAGTGATTTAGGAGCATATATATATATTTATATAATACCCCTCTAGCCTAGCGACACTGCTTTACTTAAAACGAATAAAAAGCTTCAATATAAGGTAAACTGGCATATATAAGAAAACATTTAAGAACAAAAGTAAAGGAGGCTTCAGAGCAGTGAACATGATAAACGTGAGGTCTATTCTGGAGTATGGGGAGCCGCAACTAGGATCCTCACCAGCTTATAACCAAACAAGAGAATAGCTAGAGGCTTGGGAGAGAGCTTCGTACCGGAACTGCAAAGACTGAACAATGAGAAAAGTCTAAGGCACCAAGTTTCTACACCCCTTCAAGTGACACGGAATCGAGGAGACATGATTACGACATATAAAAAGGATCTGGTTGGAAATTTTAGCTGCAAATTAGTCACAAGGAGACAGTAGAGAGGAATAGTAGAAGAGAATAATGAGATGTGGCAGATGTATACTTGGGCAAACAGGGTTGAATAAGTCACCTATACATTGGTCAATTGTTAAAAAAACAAAAGGAGAAATGTAGAATATTGTAAGCCGATACAAGCTGCAATTAATGAAAAATTACATAACATTTCTTTCGGGAAAGATTTTTTAATGTTATCAGAGATAGAATTAGGAAAACACTTTGTTGTAAAAAATACTGTGTAAGGAAAACACTTTGTGTAAAAGAAACACAGGTCAACATACGCACTCCTAGTGCGTATGTTGACCTGTGTTTTTTCTCTATAATTCAGATTCCCTTTAACAAATTACAGTCATCTTTGCATATCTTGAGACGCAGTTTTCTCTTTTTAACCTATTACTCGGTCATTATTTTTTAAGTGTTGCTAATATGATTATTACCCATTAAAGCGTTCCAAAAATTCCACTTTACAAAATCTGTG
>WNGS01164437.1:61566459-61577507 GCA_020271785.1 Procambarus virginalis
TCCATGAATTTAAAAACAGTTCTGAAGTTAGAAAACGTGGCATAGGTCTTCTCGCACAATATTCTTATGTGGTCCTCAGGTGGTAGTTTTCTATCAGAACCACCCATAGATATCTTGCTTTATCATAATTCTTTAAAAAATTTCCACATAATATATATGTTGTTTGAGGTCTATGTTCTCCTATTCCACATTCCATAACATGGCCATTTATTAACATTAAATTCCATTTGTCAAGGGGTGCTCCATAGACTTATTTTGCTCAGGTCATCTTGAAGGGCAATGACAATCATCTAAGTTTTTCATCCTTCCTATTATCTTAGCTCATCAGCAAACATGTTCATATAATTCGTATACCAACTGGTAGATCATTTATGTAGACAATAAACATCACTGGTGCAAGAACTTGACCCCTTTGGTACTTCAATTGTGACATTTCTCCAGTCCGATACATTGCCTCTGGTCACTGCCCTCCTTTTTCTACCAGTCAGAAATTTTTCCTCCATGTTAGAAGCCTACCTGGCACCCCTCCAATACTTTTCCAGTTTCCAGAACACCTATTATGTGGGACTCTGTCGAAAGCCTCTTTTTTAGGTGCAGATAGATGCCGGTCCAGATAGATGTGTGTGTGTGTGTGTTGTGTGTGTGTGTGTGTGTGTTTGTGTGTGGTGTGTGCAGCCTAGGAATCACTCATGGGTTTGAGCCGAGCAAACTCAAAGTGTATTGTTGCTGTGTCGAGCAAATCAATTTTCTTTGTCTACACTGGGGCTGTCCCAACTGAACTGCTGGCTTGTGAAAAATCTGAAAAGCTGGTTATCATATTTTCTGGAAGAGTCACGTACATTTCCTTCGGGAATATCTTTGACCAGGTCAACTGATCATGAGGAAGGAAGATAAAGTATATTGACACAGCAATCACAGTGACATCAAGGCGACCAGGTTCGAATGCTTGGCTTGTGTCCACTGAGTGCCAAAGAGAGCAAGGTTGGCAACTTTTTCTACAATGGTCTTCAACAGTGATGTCTTACTCTACAAGCCCTGGGCTGCTGTGAGACGGGGCACAGCTCAAACGGTATATTAGCTTGAGAAAGAACATGTAAAATGCATCGCGAGCATCATTGTCGTAAGTTTCTCTCCTTAATCCTCTGTCAATTTCGTTTAACGGATGAGTGGCGTTCATCCCACGAGGAGCTCTCAGAAGAACGCTGTCGGCAGAACTGTCTGCGTGAACTCCTTGAAAGACGACCTTTGATCGCGTTGTTTTGATTTATAATAAAGATTATGTCACATTTATAGGTGTTTAGTATTAGACTACTGTTGTCACCTTCCGGTTATCTTGAGGTTATCTTGAGGTTGATTTTGGGGCTTAGCGTCCCCGCGGTTCCGGTCCTCGACCAGGCCTCCTTTTTGTTTACACATCCCCCAGGAAGCAGTCCGTAGCAGCTGTCTAACTCCCATGTACCTCATTAACTGCTAGGTACCTGGGGTGAGGTCAGGATACAAGAAACTTTTTTGCCTATTTGTCTCCGCCTCCACCGGGGATCGAACCCAGAACCTCAGGGACCTGACGAATCCGAATCTTGTGTCACTCAACTGTCAGCGCACATTATATGCAAATTGTCCGTATACTCTCCAGAATGAATCAATGGAACTATGTGCCATCGTCCAAAAAACAATGACACTAACTGGGGATTGTTTCAGTGGTTACTTTGCAATTGCCACTGTAGCAAAAGACTGTGCGTTAAGAGGAAGGAATGAAGAATGGATAAACATGGAAAGACAATGGATAACACGGATAACATGGATAACATCGAACATTGGGCCACTTCTGACCACGTTGTAAATATTTTAAAATGGTTTTGGTTCGAAATGATGTCCATGTGCACCTGTGATGCATGGGCAGCATGTTCATGGCTTAGGGGATGCATAATAAAGGTGATTTGGTTTCAACTGTAGGAATTTCTAGCGTAGGTTAAACATGTATGTGAGTCTGGGTGGATATAAATATCGGTCACGTTTGGGTCATCAGCCTTCTGTAGTAGTTTCCCTGATTGTTACGTTCTTATGCATGTATACCTGTGTAATACACACACACAGTTGATTGACAGTTGAGCGCGGGACAAAGAGCCAAAGCTCAACTCCAGCAAGCATAATTAGGTAAGTACACACACACACACACACATACACACACACACACACACACAGGGGGCCTTGGCGGCTGAGTCAGATAGCCTGGGGTCTGTAGGCCTAAGGCCCGTGGTTCAGATTCCACGGTCGAGGCAGGGGAAACAAATGGGCGGAGTTTCTTTCACCCTGAATGCCCCTGTTTCACCTGCAGTAAATAGGTACCTGGGATTAGACAGCCTGTACGGCTGCTTCCTGGGTGTGTGTGTGTTAAATGATGAGAAGATAATGTAGTAGACATAACAGAGGGAAAAATAGATTGAGTTAGAAAGACGGGGTCCAGGAGCTAATATAGCCCGATTTTGCAGGCACAATAGTAAATAAACACACAAACACACACACACACACACACACACACACACACACACACAACACACACACACCACATACACACACTAATCAACCATCTCTTGAAATTACCACATCTGGCAAGCTTATGAAGACTCGGCCCCTAGTAGAACAAAATGTGGCGATATACTAAAGAAATTGTTCACAACTTTTGTTAGGCAAAGCTATAATATGCAGCGGTTGTGTGGTGCCCATATCTTAAGAAGCACATGAACAAACTAGAAAAGTGCAAAGACATGCTACTAAGTGGCTCCCCGAACTGAAGGGCAAGAGCTACGAGGAGAGGTTAGAGGCATTAAATATGCCAAAACTAGAAGACAGAAGAAAAAGAGGTGATATGATCACTACATACAAAATAGTAACAGGAATGATAAAATGGATAGGAAGATTTCCCGAGACCTGGAACTTTAAGAACAAGAGGTCATAGATTTATACTAGCTAAACACAGATGCCGAAGAAATATAAGAAAATCACTTTCGCAAACAGAGTGGTAGACGGTTGGAACAAGTTAGGTGAGAAGGTGGTGGAGGCCAAGACCGTCAGTAGTTTCAAAGCGTTATATGACAAGAGTACTGGGATGACGGGACACCACGAGCGTAGCTCTCATCCTGTAACTACACTTAGGTAATTACACACACACACACACGTCTTGAATCATGGTATCTTCGTACTGCGGGCTTTCCACCTATCTGCAACAATCAATACAGAATATAAATAACTGAGACGAGGAAGAGTTAGGAGGGTTGCAGTGTCTGAATTGCAGAAAATATGAAATTCACACAAGCCCGGTGAAGTGAACATCTTCTGGAGCATCCCCGCTTATGATATATATATATATATATATATATATATATATATATATATATATATATATATATATATATATATATATACACAAGACTGTAGTGGTAACTTTTTTCTCGTCAAGAGACCTCATTTCGCCAGATTGAACAGATAACAGAGGAGCAGTCCAGATGACCTCATATCTATGTCACATTCACAAGTGATTTCAAGAAATTTCTACTAACCATGACTCGTAAGATACGTGCATCGTAAATATTACCACTTCACATTATATTTAGATCTTCGTCTTTAGCCAAAAAGTAACAGTTTGCTTATTGATTTAGGAAATTGTATTATTGAAATGACTTTCTCTGGCAAGTACCCGTAAGAGTCCTTCCTTTGACATTACGTGAGGGAGGTGAGGGGGTTAAACAACGCTGGGACCGGCGTTACGTCTCCTGCTCATATATATGAATAATGATCTCCATCGAGGGCTAACTTTCTAGACAGCACCCTCCTGTGCCAGGTAAGTTACGGGCTCACCATAGCCCGTGCTACTTGGAACAATGTTCGTGGTGCTTGACACAGACTGATGATCGTTGTGTGAGACACAATTTCCCTTTCCAAACGCTTTATACACGAGAATCAATGCTATATATTCACATCAGACACTACACCACACCAACAGCAACAACTGACTTTTACATGTGGCCGCCTTGGCGACACATCTAGGAACTAATATATACACTGTTGGGTAAGGTCAGCTGCTGACTTCTTCAACATTTTCTTAACTTCATCATAAACAAAGCAAGTTCATTATTATCAGTTTATGCTGTTGAAAAAAGACAAAGCCATAATTAAAGCTTTTTTCCCTAGAATTAACACATATGATCCAAAACTTTTAAAGGTCTCTTGATAAATCGGAAGAGAATTTTAAGGGGAAAGCGCCAAGCCATTACGACTATATAGCACTTAGAAGAGGGTCAGGATAAGGATTTGGGATGGGACCAAGGAGGAGAAAGGATTGGTGCCCAACCCCTTGGACGGTTCGGGATTGAACGCCGACCTGCATGAAGCCAGACCGTCGCTTTACCGTCCATGTAAGTGGACAACAGGAGAACGACCCCACCGTGTGACGATGTCCTTCAAGACACATAGTAAATGTATATGTATACAGAGATTAGTACTATTCGTATCCCAAGTCTCAAAGCAGATACGTGGCGTTTTGCTCCTGTTTAGTAATTAAGGTTCATGTCCTTTTCAACGATGATGCGTTTGAGTACATTTTTCATTGCAAATTGATTATCATAGTCATCTATATCCATATATTTCTGTTAACAAAACAAATGGTTACATTTTCTTAGCCTGTGATCAATATCTTTGTGGTTCAATACTTGTACAACTTAATCACGAATATTTGAACATTTACAAAGCATTGTTTCTTCTTGAGATTATATATATATATATATATATATATATATATATATATATATATATATATATATTTATATATATATATATATATATATATATATATATATATATATATATGAACATAAACATACCTGAACGTTATGTGTAGTCCAAGTCATAATATAAAGGAAATATTTCCCAGTAATAATCTTGTGTGTGACAAAATAATAACTCAGATTTTCGTTTAATGTTAAATAATATCATACATATTAATTATATATGCAGTAGCTTGCTCGTTTCCTAAGCAATGTCATGCATTGCTTAGGTAACCTCATGTATACTTTACCATAGTGGTTCAGTGTTGTATCTATTTTAGATATTAAATATAATACAGAACAATAATTGCACCAGAGGTGGTACCCCCCTATATACAGAAGTATATTTTATTTTGTAAGTAATTGTTTTAATCGTTGAATCAGTAATTTACAACTATATTTAACTACATAAATAGAAACTTTAATTTTTAAATCAGTAATGTTTACATTTAAATAGTAAAACTTTGAATTTTTATTTTTATCCGTAATGAACATTGAGAAATATTTTACATAGCGTGATCATGTCCCCTCCGTCTACTACAAAGAGAAACACAACGAGTAATTAAAACGTTTTTCAAGAAAATCTACACTCCATTTAGGTATTTCTCAATGAAGCGTTGCGCTTCATAATAAAATGAACTATATATCTAAATCAGTGACTTTTTATGTCAAAATTACTAACTAAAAGCTATGTTCTCAATATTGCATTACTTATATAATAAAATGTGTGCAATTTTACAATGTATAATGAATTAATACAACTAAAGAGAGTCCATCAAAGTGTCGATTACACTGAAACATTTTCTTCTGACTAAGGAAATTTGGATTTTTTCCTGTGTGATTTAAACAATTCATTTTTTTACGGCATTTTTGTGTTTTCTGAATATATAATCTATTAACCTTGGGCCTCTAATATCCATATTACTCTTACACTTGATAAGGGAAATTGTGTTCAATAAATCTAAGAAATCAAATAATTCAATTTGCCAGAAAAAACTGCATTTGCTACATATAACAACCAGAGAATGTCAATTAAAATAACAAGTTTCACAAACTATTATATATCATAAAGCAATCAGCGAACAGAATGACTTCTCTCCTGCACAAACAGAGAGCCTCGTCTTGCTTCCAAAAGCGGTCAGGGCAGCTACCGAAGAGGAACAGGTAGCTTGTGAAACTAACACAATGACCAGCCTGTTGGACCAAATGACCTGCCACCTACTGGTATTATCCACGAGACACGACGTAGCTACGAACACAGCAGGCGCAGCATTTTGTCAAAGGAACTCTTAAGACCTAAAATCTGCTTTTAATATGTAATGAACCTTGAGCTATAAACCTGTATTTCGTGTAAACAGTTGTCTTTTGATCGTGCGTTCTGAAGTTGAATAAAAATATTAATGTAAGGTCAGCAAGAATGAAGAGACTAGCCTAGCTAAAAATTTGTTTATAAAAGCTGATTATCATAAGCAATTTCAGGAGGCAAAACAGGAGGAAGGGGAAGAGAAGTGGTTCTACTAATCGAACGACAAAGTGGTTTTGAGAGGCTTACCATGGAAACCTCAAATGGGTGCCAGAATTGCATTTCAGATGGGATATATAGACATTCAGAAAGTGATGGCGATTTATAACTCACCACAAATATAAGTACCCAGAAAAAATAGATTGATGAGTATCTAAGTTCTCCAAATTGGCCACAAAAATAGTTCCCCATTAGAGGCAAGGTTCAAGTTATTGTAAACTTCATCCTCGGAAGATTTCACAGAGAAAATGAACCCCTGGAGAGGCAAGGAGACATGGATAATAAAACTGCTAAAGAAAATAGAGGAAATTAGGGAAGACACGAGAGGAAAAAATAGGATATCTTCCAGTCAAACTGGACCTCATTTTTATACTTAATGAGGCAGAGTTAATTCAGATTATGAAATGTCATTTGTAATGAATGCACACTAGATGCTAATCCTGAACACGCAAAATCAATGAAAAAAACACAAGTAAGGAAATGCAATGTCTTGAAAAGAGTGGCAGCATACTGCAAAGGGTTATACCATAAATTCTAAGAATTCCTGGAAAGAACACAATGAAAAAGTTAATATCAAGGAACACAATTTACCAGGAAATGCAACGAATTTGAATCCGGTAGAAGACATCATTGTTGAAAGTACAATATCAATCAACATCTCGACAGTAGATTGCGAAAGGTAAAGAAAATTGAAAAGTGAACAGACGAACGAGACAGAAATCTCTAGAATAGTGTCGAATGTACACGTAAGATTAAGATGAGAAGCAAAGAAGCAATATAAACATTATATAGCATTCAAGACAAAGGACGAATCCAAACTTATGTATAGCCACATAGAAAGGGAAGAGACAAGGAATGAAAAGTACGCTAAAGAAGAGAACGAGACGTCTGAGGAACTAAGTAAACGGATTCAAAGACCTATTAGTCTAAATCATAGATTCCAGAAAGAATTTGCACTAAATGACAGAGTCCAAGAATTATTTATGAGACAGAAGTCATAGGAAAAGTGCAGAATCTGATCATTAAGAGGCTGGGCGGAAGAAAAGTGATGACATTAAACGTGAAGACAACTAAAGGAACTTATTAAGACAAAGGCTATGAATCCAAATGTGATTTTCAGTATGAATTCTTAAAAAAGGTAACAGTGGGAGTGAGGCATACATCTGCACACACTCCTTAACTCCTCAATGCAAACTATTGAATTTCCAGAGTCTTGAAAAGAAAACATCTAATGAGGTTTCCTGTCACGCAATCAACCTGATACTTATCCATGCATTTCTTCACCAGTCATAAAGTCTGGTAGCTTTAATTTTTTTTTTCGGCGGTGTCAGTCTTTGAGCCACATGTGAACATAAGAAGCGACAAGCGACATGGGACTAGCTTCTCTTAGTGAATGTTATTCTGTTAATAGGCTGGAATATCCCGCTTGATTCGCTTGCAACTGCCACCAATTCAATGATTGACTGAAGTGCAGTTGTTCATTGGATGCTGGTAAATGTCAACCACATTCTATCAGTAATATATAAATCGGTCTCTTTTGGCAGCTCGCAATTAGCGTTTATTCTTTATTATGAATATTTGGCAAGTTTCAAGAAGTATGTTGGCTGGCTGCCTTGATACAACTATAATTATTCTGGAGAGAGAGAGTTTAAAGTTACATTAACAAGCCTTGGAATTTTATGTAAAACACACATTAACTTTATCCTCATACACAAACATAGGTAGTTAAGGGCCTCTCGAACGATTCAAGCAAGTCATTATAGTAATCATACAATGTGCCCTCAAATACGTAAAGAATTAAATGCATTATGCAATGGTTGCGTAGCTCTAACATCACCTCTCTGATCACAGTCCATCTAAATACATGTAAATGAAAACCGTAGTTCTCTTTTATCTCTTAACTTTAAATAATTATTAACTCTATATTATACTGGTCAATGCTAGAAATTACTGTGAATCGCATTCCCTCTTCCAACACACAGATTGAAGTCTTCGCTCAATAAAAGTCCAAATTAAAACTCGACAATGTTAAAAAATGTGTGAAACACCTGCCCGAGAATACCTGTTCCAGAACTGAAAGAACTCAACCCCCCTCACCACGTTGGAAAAAGGAATCACTTACGATATGTTAACGTACAATAAACTGCATACCAATAGGAGCTAACAAAGACGCAATTTCCAAAATTAGTAATGGTATGACCAAGTCACATCGATAGTGGCTTGAAACTTGTAGATGAGCTGGAGTAATGCCAGGA
Source organism: Procambarus virginalis (assembly GCA_020271785.1). Classification (NCBI taxonomy): domain Eukaryota; kingdom Metazoa; phylum Arthropoda; class Malacostraca; order Decapoda; family Cambaridae; genus Procambarus; species Procambarus virginalis. The sequence goes on from WNGS01164437.1 coordinate 61,575,057, forward strand.
AACACTTTTTAAGTGCAAGGTAATCAGGTAAGCGGATTAGGCGGAAATAAAAAAAAGTATTATGAATGCGAGCTTAATTATCAAATACAAAAGTTGGAGATTACTATTGGGAAGATTTGAGGAGAGGTTTGGGTGACAGGAAAGACTGGTGCGGTGCATTTTGAAGCAGATTCTCATTGGGAGGGTAAATGGAATTAAAGCTTCGGTTGAATGGAAGGTATAAGCTGATTCAGACGAACGGGAAGTGGATGCTGATTTGGAAAAACTGGATAAAGTGTCTTCGTATATAGAGATTGTAATTCATAAGACCTCACACCCACCCGACCTCTTCCCATTTTGCTCCTTATTAACCTCACCTTCACTGTGTCTTACATATTTAAGCTCCTACATAGACAAATATTTTGAAAAGTACTATCTTAACCCATCCTAATGTTTCATACGTTTTGAATAAGTTATCATATGAGAATATATTTAAAGAAGCTACTTTGTTACATAAATGTAACGCTGAATTTGTTATCTGTTAAGGTGAGATTTTGTATTCATGATCTGTTTATATTGTCATGCATTTTTTTACGAATGTAAATCGGCCAAGACGCACCGAAGATTAATTGGCATATTTAATCTACACAAATCAATTGGGGATTAGCATTCGACTAACTGGCATGGCCTTGGCTGCAGTCTATTCAGTAGTATTAATTAGCCCTGTATCTCATCTGATATGATACATTTATTTTCTTTGACTGAGGTTTAGTCAGAAGACTGTCATCAAAATATTTTTTGTATCGTTAACCAGATATTACTATTAAAATATACAAACGCAAAATATTTATCAGGGAAATATATTTATAAATTATCGGAAAAAACGTGAACAGCAGCGTTAAGAGAACAAACAAGTGTTCTTGTTCACTGTCTCTAGGTGGAGGTTTTTAAATGACATTGCCTCTCATTACACTACTAAGAAGCGACGAAGTCAATACATACAGAATTAACAGACGTCTTAGTTATTAACAAACTGAACTTTGCCTTCATCAATAATCGTCTCGTCGTGAACACGTTTTGTAATTCTCACCATTAAACAAAAATCTCATGTTAAACGGAATGAGAGATACAAACACACAGGCACAAATATACTCCATATTGTCTGCTTCAAGTCCGCAAACGTCTCATGATAAAAATCCGAGCGAAACCTTCCAATTCTGAACGACTTACGACCTTTAACATACAGGCTTCGAACAGTGGCCACCCGTTGAACCAGAATATGATCCAGTGCTCCATATTGGGTAATATGGGTTCACCAGTCAGACCCCGTTCTCAGACTCCAGGCGGATATTTTTGTCGCTGGATCAGTGACAAGGACGTCGGCAGAAAGTTGCATTTTTCATGAAAGGAGAGGAGTAAAAAGGTGACTTGATGAGGCCGTCTGCGTTCGTTTGAGCTCCCACGAGACGTGACAGATCTCAGGGAGATGAAAGATGCTGCCGACGTCGGATTTAATTCGTTGACAAAAGCGTAAACTTAAAAGATACACTTCAGATGCTATAATTCACAAAGGAAAACGAAAGTGAAGGAAGTCGTGGTAACAGTAGTTTATAAACGAGTATATTTATATATCCTTTGAAAATTATCATGGAAAGAAGTTAAAGAAAAGGTTTTAGCAATAAATTAAATATTCAACAAATTTCTAAAACTCTCTCATAGCTTGCAATGTCTTGGCCAATACAAAAACTGATCCGTTGCGCATGTAACATCACAATACGTTCCTCGCTGGAGCTGGGTACATCTTGGAGACCTTTTTGCATCATAGAACCCTCGCTTCTTCATTTAAAACGTAAGTGAAAGTTTTTTGCTTTACTACGTCACCTCTTGGAACACTAGTTTGCCAAGTCTGATAAAGTGGCAACAATGTGCAGGTGAATATTGCATCTAAGCATCCCCTCTGACCACTTCTGGCTGCCAACAGCTTCCAACATTTTCCAGGAAATGCCAGATTCAAGAGCAATTATCATCTCCACTTTACCTTAGGCTAATTTCTTTACCATCCCAATCCGAACAAAAAAGTGGTTGTAGAAATATGGGAGGTTGAACTATGTACGTCCTAAATAAAATGTAAAAGTAACTGTGGTCATAATTGCTTTTTTTTGAGGGGTTAGTTACTACAATGTTTTACAGTTCTTTAGCCTTGGCCAGAGTGTCTTGGGTAAAAAGAGATTACTGAAGGATATTGGGTACAGTGATAATCCGGCCAAGATTCTTTGAAAATTATTATTGTACTTCCATGCCTAATCCTTATCCTGATCCCATCCAAGTAATATATATAATTGTCATAATGGCTTGGCGCTTTCCCTTGACAATTCCTTTCCTTCCCTCCATCAAACAATAAAATAAACAACTCAAATTTACTTAGTCAATATATTTCCCCAATGAGCAGTTGACGATTATATCTCCCTTTTT
>WNGS01164437.1:61583275-61601433 GCA_020271785.1 Procambarus virginalis
GGCTCAAGGTCATATATATTATTCTCGTGCTCAACAACCTTAAAACACTGATCCCCAAAATGCTTTTTGACCACAGATGATCGAAAAGAACTATGATATCAGCGTGTTCTTGCACAACTCTGTACCATCGTCAGAGACCATGACTGGGTGATGGAAGAATACCAGTGACGACAGTTTATATGTCACATTGACCAGCGACCCTCACAGTTCAGTGTGAGGGACCAGAGGACGAATGGATTGAAGGTTCCTTTTTCATATAAAAGGGATGAAGTATTTTAATTCATCAACACCTTCAGGATGGCCTGGTCTCCCTGCCAGGGAACACGACCTACCATACCATATTTGCCCTCAGAGATAAAATCAAGCTGGGACACAAGATCATTAAGTTGATCAATGGACAGAAGAACCGGAGAATTCATTTTCAGACTACCTTCTCACAGACTACTGTATGTGATGAGCGAGTCATGAGAGGCACTTCAAAGAGGAATCATAAACTGAGAAGACGTAGAGGCCGCTCAAGACTGGAAACTCAAGATTCTGCAACAAACTTGAATATGGTACAAGAAATAAAATTTGATTAAGTTACGTTAACTTTAATGTAAAAGAAAAAATGACTAAGGACAACTTATGACTAAATTAAGTATTAATTTATCTCCATCACTATTAAACTTACCAATTTATCACCTTAACCACTGCTAAATCTTACGAATTTATCACCTTTTCCACTGTTAAAACCTACCAATTTATCACTTTTACCATTGTTAAAACACATCAATATATCACAGTACTCACTGTTAAAATCTACCAATTTATCACCTCCCCACAATTATTACATACCAATGGATCACCTTCACGCGCCACAGGTATTCATTGTCACTCACTCGCTGACAGAAACCATAATTTCCAAAACCTATCTGTGTAAGAACCAAGCAGAAAATCGCCCCATCACTACACCTGAGAGATTCCTATAAAAAGCATTTAACGAATACAGTTTTAATGTTAATCAGGCTGTGAACCGCTTCTTGATTGATGAAGAGAACTCTGTACCATGATATTAACTGTAAACTTTGTGGGAAGGGTAAAGCAGAAATTTGTTGACCAGACCACACACTAGAAGGTGAAGGGACGACGACGTTTCGGTCCGTCCTGGAATATTCTCAAGTTGATTGTGTCTTCTTGGAACTGGATGTGACAATCGACTTGAGAATGGTCCAGGACGGACCGAAACGTCGTCGTCCCTTCACCTTCTAGTACGTGGTCTGGTCAACAGTTAGTTCGTCACGTATATTTCAGCTCAGTCAAGTGTTGGAACACCATAACCTAGCGAACACTTGTCATATTAAGTTCGACGTAGGCTTTTTCTCTCTTATCCCGATTATAATAAGTGACAGAACCAGTTTCACTCGCTCCTTTGCATGATGATGTGATGTTCAAGGATATTTATGCTCACTGTATCTAGGAATTTTCTTCCCCATGGAAACGACCGATTTTTACAAATCAATTTTAATAACTTCCATATATCAGATAAATCTTTAATTTGTGGCTAAACGTTGTAAGTTAAACATTGTGTTAATGTTGTGAGATTAGCTCGACATTTTCTTCAAAATCTGTAATTAAGTTTTCTCTCCTTGTGTATTTCCCTCTGTTCAAATTGTCTGTTCATCATTCAGGTCACGCTTGATATATGTCGCAAGAAGTTTATTTTGGAATGTGTGAATGGGATGGAATTATCAGGGGCAAAGCGCCAAGCCATTACGACTATATAGCATTTGGAAAGGGTCAGGATAAGGATTTGGGATGAGACGGGGGGAGGTGGGACAGGAATAGTGCCCAACCACTTGGACGGTCGGGGATTGAACGCCAATCAGCATGAAGCGAGACCGTCGTTCTACCGTTCAGTCCAAGTGATTGGGCGATTGGAACGTATGAAAATGCGAGTTAAAAAAATATTTATTGACGTCGAAAAACAATGGTTATCAAGACCTTTGCTCTAAGCCGGGCTTGTGACACTCTTCTAAATAGACCCGCGGGGTCGTAAACACTGTGAAGTTCGCGCACAGCTTTTAGTCAGCTGGTGTGAATGGTCAATTTTCAAGTTTATTAGAAGATAGAAAAACAAGTTTTTATACCTAACTTATTCCGGATGAGCGAGTGATGGTGTCATGCAGATAAATTCCTAATCTTCGTGAAATGATGAGAAGTTTTAGCATATAAATAGCGTCGTAATATATATATATATATATATATATATATATATATATATATATATATATATATAGAGAGAGAGAGAGAGAGAGAGAGAGAGAGAGAGAGATTTTGTTTTTTTTACTGTCGTCATCTATCCGAAACGCTTTATTAGTGCATTATTTAATATGTAAGGCACTATTGAGGGAGAAAACATTATTTAATGATAAAACGTCTGGTCTGAAGAACGCTTTCTCAAATCCTGACATGAGAACGTTGTCATACAGTTTAATTTTTTATGATTTGGTGTTTAAACTATTCAAATTGATCATTTTTCATCACTGATAATTCAGTATTCTCTGTCTGTCTGTTTGTCTCTCGGTCGCTTTCTCTTCCTCATTCTCTCCCGCTTGCTCTCTCCCTCACTCTCTTTGTATATAACAAACCTCTCTATATTTTCTTCTACGTAATTATAATAGCTAACGGCATTGTTGCAAACCTTTAACACCTCAGTCAATAGACCAAACACCTCGTTGTTACCACACAAATATATCTACTTATCGGTTGTTGCTTTATTAACTTTGAAATGCCTATTTTAATTATCAAATTTATTATAATGTATATTTCACAGAACAACAGAGATCTTGGCCTAGGTCAAAATACAATTATTGTCATCAAAAAAGCTGCTGATTAATAACACCTCAGACGCCGCTGAACAAACTCAGCTGATTGGCTTCCTATTTTTTCTTGTTCAAGCAGCGTCGATTACATCACGTTTGCCGAGAACCAATCACGATAATTGTGAGTCGTTTAGAGCAGGTGTTCCCGGGTATAACGGGAGCTGCACGACCACACAGGACTAATTAAACACCTGTCGTGAACATGTAGCAGACCAGTAGGGTGTACTTAGCCAGCCCGTCAAGGATACTTAGCCAGACTGTCAAGGATACTTAGCCAGATTGCCATGGATACTTAGCCAGTCTGGCATAAATACCTAGCCAGCCTGGCATGAATACCTAGCCAGCTTGTCATGAATACATATCCAGCCTGGCATGAATACCTAGCCAGCCAGGCATGAATACCTAGCCAGCCAGGCATGAATACCTATCCAGCCTGGCATGAATACCTAGCCAGCCAGGCATGAATACCTAGCCACATTCATATTTTACATGCATTAGCTTGATAGCAAAGATAGGCGGGTTTGGGTTCCCTATCTATCCAGCGAGGCAAAAACAATTCCATTTTTCACGAAGTAGCAGAGGGAGCGAACTCTTTCAAACGCTTACCAATAGCCAAAAAACAACAGATTTAACGCATGTCGTGAGAACAGGGTATCGCTGACGATGCCCTTGTGTGCCCAGGGCCACGAGGACCATAAACAATTTGCCAAGCAGAGGTTAATAGACCCTGTTAAATGGGACAAACGTTTCAGCTGCACGATTCTCTAACCACAAGCCGCTGTAGCCTGTATATATCACCAGGGGTAATTAATGATTAGTAATTAAAGCTTTCAAGATTAAGCATTATGATAATAAAAAAATATTCGACTTTTTATAAATTTAAAATCCTAAATATCCAGTTATAAATTATTCGTTATGGAATGTAGTTCCTGATTTGATAATTAATTTATTAAGGAACGTAGTTCTTGATTTGATAATTCGTTAAAGAATGTAGTTCTTGATTTGATAAATTATTCAATGATGAATGAAGCTCTTGATCTGATAATTCATTAAGGAATATAGTTCTTGATTTGATAAATAATTCGGTAAAATTGAAGCTCTTGATTTGATTGATTTAACATTCTATTTTCACATATTGTTGACAGGCATAAGTTCCTTTTGCAAACATTTATCATTAGACAAAACAAGATTATTGCGGTGTAATACACAATTAAACACATTTGTGTATAACTCGATGCAAGGGGAAAAAGTATATAATAAAACGCTCATGTTTGATAAACATTGAAACGCATACAATAAACATTGCAGATGGGGAGAGCTCAGAATTTGTCATATTGGCCGTGACAATGTTTTCTGAAGCGTTTTTATTTGACTGGTTCTTGAGGCGTTTTTATTTGACTGGTTCTTGAGGTGTTTTAATTTGACTGGTTCTTGAGTGGTTTTTATTTGACTGTTTCTTGAGGCGTTTTTAGTTGACCGAAGATGTCTTTCCTCTGAATATACACCCACATGCCGGCACTCACATATGTGCACACATATTTATGTGCATTCATCGATGTGCACGCACACTTATTCTGCACAGTTTGACGAGAACACACTCAGATGTGTACAAATGGATGAAAAAAACACACAATGAGGTGCACATATGAATGCAAACACAACGATGCGCACACTCACTGATGCGAACACAGAAAAACATGCACGCATATACGGACGCAATAAAATATAAACAAATAAACCTTCAAAACTAAGAATTTGGTAAAGCTGACTTACAGAATATATATAATATATATGTATATATATATATATATATATATATATATATATATATATATATATATATATATATATAATATATATTTATATATGTATGCGAACAAGCCTGAATGGTCCCCAGGACTTTATGCAACTGAAAACTCACAGCCCAGAAGTGACTCGAACCCATACTGCCAGGAGCAACGTTACTGGTATGTACAGGACGCCTTAATCCACTTGACCATCACGACCGGACAAAAGGAAGTGATAGCCGAAGCTATTTGAACCACTTCCCCGCCGGCACTCGGATGGTAATCTTGGGCATAGCATTTTATCAAATCACCTAATTCTTTGGACCACACGTGAGGAACACAAATGCGAACAAGCCTGAATGGTCCCCAGGACTATATGCAACTGAAAACTCACACCCCAGAAGTGACTCGAACAGAAATGACATTCAGGCTTGTTTGCATATGTGTTCCTCACGTGTTGCCCCAAAGAATGAAGTGATTTGATAAAATGCTATGCCCAAGATTACTATCCGAATGCCGTCGGGGAAGTGGTTCAAATAGCTTCGGCTATCACTTCCTTATGTCCGGTCGTGATGGTCGAGTGGATTAAGGCTTCCTGTACATACCAGTTGCGTTGCTCCTGGCAGTATGGGTTCGAGTCACTACTGGGGTATGAGTTTGGTGTTGGGACCTCGATAGAAGCCAAACGTGTATGAATACACTCAGGCTTCCTGTCCCCCGACACAATGAATTATTATTATTATATGCATAAGGGTAGAGGAAAAATATGCTTGAAACGGATATTTATATCTAATTGTGAGTTATGTGAATTAAGTTACATTGTAATAACAATGACTCATAATTCATCAGTCTGAACAATATTACTGCACAACTATGCATATTTCACATGTGAATTGTGTGCACGCGCGTGAGTGAGAGAAGGAGGGAGGGTTGGGGTGGGGGGTTAACCACTACCTCCTCACGCCTCACAATGAACACTATTTGTCAAATATTGACACTGTTCTTAAAAGATTTCACCATTTTGCACCCGCAAGATAACGTAAGGTTTTAAGGGTTAATAGACGTTAATCTTCTTGTTTGAGGAGTTCACTTGAGACAGTTAAGCAAGTCCCAGCTGTGTCTGGGTACAAGTGACAGGATGAACAACCCAGCGGGTTTTTTCCTATTGGGGAGTGTTGTACACGCTGCTATGGCGGTGTGTCCACTCACAGGATGAGTGACGCTGCCCAATAAACTCGCCCCTCGGGGCAAAATTTATATGGCCGCTTGCTACATCTGAAATTTTAATCTAATCCCGACTTAGTGTTCCAACGTGACTACCACAACACAGTGGGGGAAACTACCTTTAACAGAGCACGCACAACGTGCTACGCTCAAGCTACGCTCGTGGTGTCCCGTCTTCCCAGTACTCTTTGTCATATAATGCTTCGAAATTACTGACGGTTTTGGCCTCCACCACCTTCTTTTTCTGTGTGTGTGTGTGTGTGTGTGTGTGTGTGTGTGTGTGTGTGTGTGTGTGTGTGTGTGTGTTTACTTTTTGTGCCTGAAGTATCGAGCTGTTATCTCTATGAACCCGCCTTTCTCATCGTTGATTGTCTAATGTACTGACTCCAGACCTAATACTTTCTCTCAGATCAACTTCTTCATGCGCATACGCACGGACACACGTTAATATGTATATCCCCACGATACAGCCACTAGCGGCTAACTCCCAAGCAAATATTTACTATTTAGTGAACAAAAGCGACAGGTGAAAGAAAACTGTCGTCATTTGTTTCTGGCTCGTCTGGAAATCGAACCCAGTCTCCTTGGACTACGACTCCCGCGTGTTCTCCAGTCGCCCTCGAGGACCTGAACCTTTACCAGCGAATTACAACAGAAATTGTGTACGAGAAATAGCACAGTACAGAACAGCTTTCCCAAAAATTCCTTTTTGGTACAATCTTGTACTACAATATATTTGTATTGCTGAGGAAGCAATAATTTTTGACAGTTGTTAATGCATCATTTAAACTTTTCCTCCAATTATTTTTTTTTTACCGCCCACATGCCAATTGTAAAGCACTGATAACGAGAGTTTATTGACCTTGTCAAGAAGGTCCAAGATATGAAATTAGCCAAGACAATTGCTGTACTTACATGATGGTTGCCGACCATCCCTCCGGTGTAGATCGACAGCTAGACACGAGGGGGGGGAAACAACCAACTATTTATAAGTTTTAAGCAGCCAATTTTAAACGTGCGAGGCTGAAACTATGCAATAAGAGTGATAATTAATTACTGACATTCGCTGATATTTACAACTCTAGCCTTTTGATCTATTGGTATTATTTTGGGTATTGGCCTATTTGCAAAAAAAAATCTGTCATCGCCTGTCTTATTACTAATACATCTATAGACATTTGGCCAAATGTTATATTATATATGAACAGCGAAACAAAATGGCTTTATGCAGGTCAAAAAATATATTTTTCACTGGAGAGATGAACGTGTACACTCGCAAGATGATAACTGTAATTGTTGCAGAATGATAAAGCTTACATTGTCTTTCTTATACGTTTAAATTTATTGACCCTAATAATTGTGCTGACAGCAAGAGACCAGCTTCAAGACAAGGTGCTTTAGAAAGACTTGGACTGCAATTTTAAATGACCCTAAAGGTGTTCCATTATACAGCCACATTGAAACAATAATTGCAATTCAATTCGAAGGAAAGACAGTAGAAATTATGTTCTTTGACGCAGAAATTAATATAAGAGACTCAGTTAATTATTTTAGCAAAGCAGTTTAAACACAACCTTTTTCAAAATCATTAATTGGAGAAAAGATCGATAGGATAATGTTTTAGAATAAATATGCCATTGCAGGCGATGAGTCACAATAACGTGGCTAAAGTATGTTGACCAGACCACACACTAGAAGGTGACGGGACGACGACGTTTCGGTCCGTCGTGGACCATTCTCAAGTCTATTGAGAATGTTACAATCGACTTGAGAATGGTCCAGGACGGACCGAAACGTCGTCGTCCCTTCACCTTCTCGTGTGTGGTCTGGTCAACTAAATATGCCATTATTAGCTTTGATATTTATAATTAGTACTAAATTTTGATAAACACAATTACAAAATGAAAGATTCAAAGAACCGGGTATTTCCTAAAAGAGGCACTCTTTAAAAAGGCGCAACATTTTCCCAGTACACACCTGAGCCTTCCTCTTCCTCCTCCTCCTCTTTTTCTCCAGCTTGGGAGAAGCCTCTGAGGAAGATTAATGGGAATCTCCGTAAGGGAATAATGTGAACTTAATGCCATGTTACTGTTCAAAGTTTTCTCATAATCTTTCTCAGCTCGATTGAATACATTATTTCCTTAACGGTTCATTATTTGTACGTTTGTGTTATGTTTCGTTTATATAAATATTAAGAGCTTACTCGTTAGGCAGATGTTTAATATTACACAAATCCTTCTAGGACCGCTGTCGTTATTGATTTGTCAACAATTGATCTAAACAATGTAAGTTTTGGGTAAATAAATTGTTTATTCAAGTTAATTGACTATGCCAAGTATATTTTGCATTAAAGCCCATTTCGAATTGCGAGGCCGTTTTTGCATCCTAAGTGAATTTCGCACAGCTTGTCTGTATGCTAAACAGGTATTTTTTCTGTTGTTTAAATGTACCCCATGATGGGAACATACTTTTCGTGTCCGGGAAAGACAGCATGATAGGCACTTATTTGTTGTATCCTAAGAATACAACAATTTACGTATTCTTAGCCTGCCTACACCAAGCTTCCAAACTTATTAATAATTTCTTGTAATATTTATATTTTCAAGATGCAAACAAAAATATGTAAACAGAGGAATTTTTATACTAACAGAACTCTCTTGTGTTATCTGGAATCATCTGTCACTCTGACTTTAACCTTCCTTTTTCCCCCTGGACCTTACCCCACCTTCCTGACCTCACTGTCATCTTGACCTCTCCGACCTTATCCTCCCAACCCAGACCTCAATGAAATCTTTTTTCACTTTGCATGTGCAATTGTAAAGTATCTCTGTTGGATTACATAAAATCACTCTCGTGAAACGTTGTGCTCAAATAAAGCCAATTAATATTTATATTTGCCGACTACGACACATAAATCCCTAATTTTAAGAAAATTTGATACATAACCGTTGAAAAAATCAACTCAAAAATAGTACTCTAATACATTTTGTTCTAGTATTTCAGTAAACTTTTCTTTCAAATGTTTTCTTACACATTTGCTTTTCATAAAAATCTGAAAAGCTGTTCAAGCGGTAGAGCAATATCAGACTAACACTCTGAGGCCAAGCTGCTCACAAATGATAATAATTACCTTTGTCGGGGGACAGGAAGTTTGAACATCAGGTTTTATATCGAGGTTCCCCTTGGGCCAAACTACTGACCTACCCCAAGATGCAATCCTCCAACGGTTGTTTAACTCCTCCTGGATGCCTACAGCTAGGTGACCAAAAAACACATTTGGGACATGAAAACATTCATTATTACCAATAATTTCTCTACCGAGCGAGAATCGATTTCGGAATCCCCGAGTGTGCCTCGAGAAATTGGACTACTGCTTTAAGGTACTCAAAATATCTGAGTTAAAAAAGTACTGTAGTAAAACCGTAAATAATAAAGTTAATAAAATCAACAAATTAAATCGGAAATTCATAATGCTTATAACAATAATATATTAACATTAATCACCATTAAAACTAAAACATTCCATTGAACTAAAATAATTTATCTTTATGTAAAAGTTTGAATTAAAAATTCTATATATTTTTTTTAAATTTACATTTCGGAAGATCTAATAAAGTGGCCTCTCACCACTGCCTTTAGGATTTAATCTCAAAACATCATTACCAACATTAGATTCATTACGAAAATATTGCTATATGCTAAGATATATAATTATATAATAAAACTAGTTAAGGTCTTCAACTACTAGATATCATCAGGTTCACTGCTAGAAAGCTCCCCCCACGTAATAATAGAGATATCACCATCTATTTATGTCTGAGTGCAACCCAAAAGCAATTTTATACCAGACGAAGTTTTTCACCTAATGGCCCTAGACCAGAACAAATAATACAGGACTGGAGAAGATCTGTTTGTGAACTAGATGGAAGAAAAACCAATACAATTTATTAAAAAGCAATTGAAACAAGTTATAGCATTTTCTTCTGTCCATTCAACAATGAGAAAATGAGCTAATAGCCAGTAAAATGGGACACGATTCAAGATTTCTAAGGGCATATAAGGCTGTGTGTAGTTAATGAAGAGAGACCGCAAATGTTACCCAAGAGTTACTCCTCACAATTGTAAATCTTTAACCAATGATTTCAATGGCAATCAACTGTACCCCTTTGCCCACAGGTGAGCTAGGAACTTCTAGACCGTACTTGACCTTAACAAATATATAGATCTCTATATTTTTTTAGGGGGTCACGGACGCTATTTGAAACTGTCGAAGCTAATTGGCCAATCTGGAGATGCGTATACGCCCACACATACGCCCACGCCCTCACAGACACCCATATATACGCTCACGCCCTCACAGACACCCATATATACGCTCACGCCCTCACAGACACTCATATATACGCTCACGCCCTCGCAGACACTCATATATACGCTCACGCCTGCGCCCGCACAGACGCTCACACATACCTTTCAGTTTTCGTTTCAGTTTTCCTATGTAAATTTTTACGTATAAATGAATTACATGTGTTTTGTTATTATTCATGCATATTATTACATATATATATATATATATATATATATATATATATATATATATATATATATATATATATATATATATAAAGGGGTACCACCTCTTGTGCAAGTGTAGGGACCCATAGCCTCGGAGAAGAAAATAAAGAGTACTTAGAGAACACCTTGCGGATATATGTAGAAGTTGGGTAACAGATAGAGGTTGGGTAACAGAACTGCAGAAGGCCTATTATCCCATATTTCCTGATGTTTCTATATTGGAGCGGAGTCTTGAAGTGGGTAGAATATAGTTCTGTGTTAAATATATATATATATATATATATATATATATATATATATATATATATATATATATATATATATATATATATATATATATATATATATTGAATTAACTAGAGAGAAAGAGAGATGTGCTAGAAAAACTTTTTTGTTTAAGAGTCGTACATTAACGTGATGAAAAATAGAAAACCAAAAAACCAAAAATGTGTATATAACCAAAAATACTCCTAAGGTAGTGCTAGGAGATGATTCCCAACCTTGCAAGATGTGTACACTTTGCACATCTAGAAGAATGCACCTAAGTGAGCACATCCAGGTGAGCACATACGCACAAATATGTAAAACAAAAAAAAAACACATAACCTATGCAACTAACCCCAACATTACCATCGCAGGAGACATGTAAACTTCCCCGAGGTAGATATTATTATAATGTTAACAAGTGCTTTCAGTGTATAGGCTTCCACCCACGGAGATACAGTTGGTGTCAAGGCCTATTCTTGCTACCCGGGTGCTACGGAGTGCTTGGCCTCGATGCTACACTGTGCTACCGGGGGTATAGAGTGCTTGCCTTCAGTGCTACAGAGCGCTTGGCCTGGGTGCTACATTGTGCTACCGGGGGTATAGAGTGCTTGCCTTCTGTGCTACAGAGCGCTTGCCCTCTGTGCTCGGTGGTCTGGGGCCGGATTCACGAAAGCACTTACGCAAGCACTTACGAACATGTACATCTTTTCTCAATCTTTGGCGGCTTTGTTTCCAATTATTAAACAGTTAATGAACTCCGAAGCGCCAGGAAGCTACGTATAACAATAACAACAGTTGAATGGCAAGTTGTCATGCTTGTAAACAGTTTAATAAATGTAACCAAAGCGGTCAAAGATTGAGGAAAGATGTACACGTTCGTAAGCGCTTGCGTAAGTGCTTTCGTCAATCTGGCCCCTGGGTTATGGAGAGGGAACAATGTGACAAAGACGGGTCAGGGCCTGGTGGGAAAGGAGGAACCAGGCGAGGAACAAGGAACCAGGCGAGGAACAAGGAACCAGGCGAGGAACAAGGAACCAGGAACCAGAAATTACGAACGGGACTGAAGAACCACTACACACAGTGCACAAGTGCAGTGCAACTAACTGCTGAGTCTAATTATATATCACGACACCTGAGGCCTAATTAGCATACAAGGTTAATACTTATGCTTTTTGTGAGTGGAGAAAATTAAAGCAGCTTAATTAAGGTAGTAATAAAGACATAATGAGAAGCTGGGAAGAATTTTATTACTTACCTACCGGGCTCTTTAAGACATAGATTTTCATGGATGACAAAAATAATACACGCAAATAAACATGTGTATTTTTTCCCTTGTATCCACAAGGAAAAATAAAACAAAAATTCCAAACGTTTTCGGAATTTGAGAACGTCAACTGAGTGATTTACCTGGTATCTTATTGATTTTTTCCCGTCTTTAAACCTCTAAAGATAAAATTTAATCGCGAGGGAAGTTAAAATTTAAATATCGCAGCCCATCCTCCTGTTAAAATAGTACTTATAGCAATAATGTGGACCATCGTACTTATATTGACGTAAAGTACAATTAGAAGTTTACGTAAGTATCCTAGGATAAGCATTCAATATATTAGGATGTTTAGAATTATTAAATTAGAAAGTAGAAATAAAATTACAATTAGAAAGTAACTTATTATCCTGAGCCTAATACACGCTGAGGTTAAATATAGTTCACATATATGCTACATTAGGCCTATGACTGTGCTACAATTAGGCCTATCTAATTGTCCATTTCGTCAATATATTTAAATAGGATGGTCCACATAGTTGCAAAACGTACTATCTAAACAGAAAAATGTAATATTGGGTCGTTAATTTCTCTCAATGATGGCCGAGGAGCAGTCACTAACGCCAAGCTTTGAGAATATGAGGAATTGTTGACCAATCCACACACTAGAAAATGAAGAGACGACGACGTTTCGGCCCGTCCTGGACCATTCTCAAGTCGATTGTCCAGGACGGACCAAAACGTCGTCGTCCCTTCATTTTCTAGTGTGTGGATTGGTCAACATACTTCAGTCACGTTATTGTGACTCATCACCTGCAATATGAGGAATTGTTAGCAGTAACGACATATAATTAACTTGACCAGTGGCATTTGATAGGACATTGCCAATTAACAAAGATTTTATCTCGACGTGTTGGCCTAACAGTCTTATCACTCTTCTTTAACAGCTTGAAAATCATTCAAGTCTCACTAACTCACAAGGAACAATAATCGAGATCATTTAAGCATCAACCAGCAATCTGTACCTGACTTATAACTTAATTGAGCCAAGTTTTGAAGCAGGTTGCAAACGGTGTTACATTGCATGGTTTTGATGTCTATCAACGTTTTAAACAACATTATTTGACATATCCAATGCATGATCATTAAATATCAGACTATTGGTAGGTTCATCAAACTGTTGATATAATGTTTTAGATTTCTTTATGCAGAAATTAGTGGGACATGCAATATTAACATCACAATGGGGTAGAAATAGCCTAAGCTACTCTATCCCTTTGAGATGTATTCCTTTCTTGTCTCAATAAACAAACTTGAATTTTAACTAGCATTACATACATGGCAATGGTTAGTTGAAGGAAATAATCGTCTTTATTGTAACACGTTAAAAATTGTGTAGAAGAGACGGGATGGTTATCTTGAGGTTATCTTGAGATGATTTCGTGGCTTAGCGTTCCCGCGGCCCGGTCCTCGTCCAGGCCTCCTATTTGTTACACATCCCCAAGAAGCAGCCCGTAGCAGCTGTCTACGTCCCTGATACCTATTTACTACTAGGTATCAGGGACATGAGGATGAAAGAAACTCTGCCATTTGTTTCCACCTACACCGGGGATCGAACTTAGAACCTTAGGACAACGAATCCGAAGCGCTCTCCACTCAGCTGTCAGGCCCCTAAGGGATGGACTAAGAGTCTGACCAATTTCTTACCATCATCTTTTACTGGGTGGCACACTAATATCCTTTCCTCTTAAATGCGTTTAAGAGGAGTTGATGTAGGATAACAGTCCCTTAGCTTGAAGAATTATTAGAAACAGCAGCAAACCTTATTAATCCTAGACGTAGTTTAAGAGCGAGAGAGAGCCAGCAAGGACGCAAAACAGAGACAGAGATAGAGAGGGGATAGGCAGTGAGAACGAGTAAAACAGAGATCAGTTGGGTGAGAGACAGAGAGAAATGCAAATCAGCAATATATTCCACTGACAAGTATTCAGTGTTTGAGTTGACAGAACTTGCAACACGTGAGAGATTAAGATTAATACCGATATCGCTTCTAGCCTTCAAAATGTGTAAATGCAAATCATGATATCCAGAAATACGTAATACACTCAGGTAAGAATATAGTTATCTGATAATTTCCAAGGATGCTTAAGCTTGTCAAAAAAGTAATATATTAATCTGACGCAGCATTCATCGCATTTCCAACATAATATTTACAGAACTTTAATATTTAAAATGAATATGACTTGCGAGTAAAATCTGCAAATATAATTTAAACAAAAACTTACCTTACAACTGTACCTGAAGTGCCTCAAAAATCACAAGGAAATGATAAGATTACGCTTAAGCGTTATAATTTTAGTCATTGATTAAAGGTTTAAGTTTAGCATTACTGTTATTATCCACGTTTTATACAGCCTCTCCACCTGTTTATACAGCCTTTCCACCTTTTTATGAAGCCTTTCCATCCTTTATAAATTTTTCCATCTGTTTATACAGCCTTTCCATCTGTTTATACAGCCTTTTCATCTGTTTATACAACCTTTCCATCTGTTTATACAGCCTTTTCATCTGTTTATACAGCCTTTCATCTGTTTATACAGCCTTTCATCTGTTTATACAGCCTTCCATCTGTTGATACAGCCTTTCCATCTGTTTATACAGCCTTTCCATCTGTTCATACAACCTTCCATCTGTTTATACAGCATTCTATCTGTTTACAGCCTTTCCACCTGTTTATACAGCCTTTCCACCTGTTTTATACAGCCTTCCACCTGTTTACAGCCTTTCCACCTGTTATACAGCCTTTCTATCTGTTTATACAGCCTTTCCACCTGTTTATACAGCCTTTCCACCTGTTTATACAGCCTTTTATCTGTTTATACAGCCTCTCACCTGTTAACAGCCTTTTCCACCTGTTTTACAGCCTTTCTATCTGTTATAAGCCTTTCCATCTGTTTATACAGCTTTCCATCTGTTTATACAGCCTTTCCACCTGTTTATACAGCCTCTCCACTGTTTATACAGCCTTTCCACCTGTTTATACAGCCTTCTATCTGTTTATACAGCCTTGCCATCTGTTTATACAGCCTTTCCATCTGTTTATACAGCCCTCCACCTGTTTATACAGCCTTTCCACCTGTTTATACAGCCTTTCTATCTTATCCTTTCCATCTGTTTATGTATCCTCTCCACCTTTTATGCAGTCTCTCCATCTTTTATGTATCTTCTTCTTACACACATAACAAGGATAAAAATTAATACCGGCAGTGGAACGCACAGACCAAAACATCAAGATTTTAAATAATTTCCTATCACATGACAAAGAAAATTAATACCAAGCATTGGTAACTTCCATTACAGAAACTTTCTCGTAACCTGAATTGTAGAAAGATTTTCTATCGGAAAATTTTCCTTGTATTTTCTTGACATCAACATATGCACATTGTGCTTGACGAAAATCACAGTTGTGTGTGTCTACTTCCAGGTCGACAAAGAAGATTTTATATCCCAATAAAACTTGTGATCTCAATAAAGCTGGTGACAGAAATATAATGTTTTGATAGCGACTTGGATTTACGAAAAAAGAGCAAGACGAATTTCAAATTACATAATAGCCAAATATTTAGAAATTTTCATTTATATGCCAAAAATATTAAATATATATATAGATTTTTATGCAAGCCCCTTTTTTGATATACTATTCATGTTTTGTACGATATTGCCAAAAAATGGTAGTTATATTTCCAGCCATGATTCTGTTAGTCAATTTTTTTGTAACGATGAAGAAAACAATGATTTAAGGATATCAAACGATCCTATATGAATGGGTGTCTCCGTATTCACGTAGTAACTGTACAAAATATAGTTAAGATTCTAGGAGTAAATAAAACTAATACAAATAAAACTAAATAAAGTTACGTTAAAAAATAAAATTACTATATTAAACAAAGTCACAGTTCCATCGTTCTGTTTGATAAAGCATAACTATTTGTGTCTTATATTTGGTAAGGTTAAGGTGGACTACTAAGGTAGCTTTGGCTAATAATCATGGCTTGGCTCAAACAAATAAACAAAATTAAAAGGCATTTCAAAACAAATACAAATTAATAAAGGCTGCTAAGAGAATATTTTACTTAAATGTCTGCAAAATATTTGTTACTTGTACGTTCACAAGAAATAGAGTCCATTTCTCGTCTTAAATAGCCAGACATAACCTTCATAAACTTAAAATGAAATCCTTAAAAAAATTATTGAAATAATAGATTACATCTTGTAGCCCAAAAATGTTTCTTCCTCTGACAGGGAAGGCATTGAAAGCATTGTAAGCAGGAAAGGCAATACGTTCCACAAGGCTGGGAGGAAGCCGAGATAGGAGTGGGTGAGGTGATGTAGTGAACAGGGTGCTGTGTAGGAGGCCGAACACGTCGTGTAGCTGTGAGTGTTATGGCCAGTTAATTAAAACATAAAACACCTACGCATGTATCGAGGGGAAGGTATGAATCAGGCGTCCATGACAAGGCGCTGAAGGGGGGTATCTCTGCGCTCTGCTGCCTCTCCCGCCTTTGCTGATGAATAATGTGACTGCCAGCTGGCTGGCTGGTATAAGGGGAGTGGTGTATGCTATTGGTATACAGGAGATCTCTCTTTTGGTATACAGGAGTTCTCTCTTTTGGTATTCAGGAGTTCTCTTTTATATACATGGGGTTCTCTTTATCTCTCTCTATCTCTCTACCTCCCTGTAATCTCACAACGTTACTCTTCCCCCTATTTTCCGCTTGTTATAACTTGTAAATAAAGTTGTTGCAGCTTGTTATAAAATTATTATGACGTGTGAAACGTTGTTTCAACTTGCTGAATTGGTTGATACAACTTGTTAGGTGTCAAACATTGTTCGAATGTTGTAGCAACGTCGGAGTTTCGTCGTGTGTTAGGGGGGGGGGGACAGGACTTCTTTTTCAGAAGCGTTTCTATTAAGCTCATGGCAAGTTTACTGTAGATTTTCAGAACATTATTATTTTTGTAAGTTGTGTGTTTATCTGTAAATTTTTGATGACTTCTACAATTTATTTTGTGTTACACTTCTACATGCAAGTTTACTCACTTTATAATATAAGGAAATCTATAACCACAACCTACAACACCAATCTACAACTGTGATAAAAAGCGCATTTAAGTCTACAAAATGTCTCAGTATCTTGCCCAGTAATGAGAAGTATTTTTTCCAATAACTCCAACTCTTGTTGAAAACCAATATCGTAAAAAACATTATCTTGTCTTGTAGGAAATTGAGAGCAAGTGTAAAACGCATTATATTGTCATAACCACCACAAATTTATCTTGACTTTAACTAGGCACTTACCAAAATGGGCTCAAATACAATGGCCGCCATAACTTACCACTGTACTAACTACCGGACAGTTGTTAGTGTTGAACACCGAGGCTGTTAAATACTCTAAATAATGCCCTATTGCAGTTCATTCCGCAAGAGGAGACTGTCAGCCTCGACCCCTCGAAAGAGAAGAATGTGGTCTATGCCTTCACATATCCACTTGCGGACTGTCAGCCCAAACGAATTATATATAAGCAAGACAACCACATCACTTTCAAAACAATGCACAATCAGCATATATTAGTCTTTATACATCAGAGATATCCTCACAAACAACACCAACGTAATCGACAAATACAGCGACGACAGAAGACTGAACAAGCCGAGTGTCAGCAGCCAACTAACCTGTCATTAAACTCTGTCACCTTCCAGAGCACGACGAAACATTTGCTGCTCCAGCCATCATGCAAGCAGGAGATTGACAAGATACAATGGACCTGTGAGGTGCTTCACCCCTCACCTCATCCTCGGGTATATATATATCATGCAGCAAGAAACTTTTGTAATCTTTCGAACTCTTGCCTTTGATAATGTTAACACGAGTTAATGAAACGCATCTCTTAGCGCCAGGCCAAATATAACTGTAAAAATGAACTTTGTGGAGATAATTTTTCAACTTCTCTTCTTGCACGAATAATTGCTTGCACGAATAATTGAATATATGTATATATATATATATATATAGAAGGGAGTACCACCTCTGACTGGAAGAAGGGGGACCCATAGCCTCGGAGGAAACCACGCATAACGCATTAGAGGGAATGTTTAGATCCCCTCCAATACAGTTT
>WNGS01164437.1:61618662-61639827 GCA_020271785.1 Procambarus virginalis
CGTCCTCATCCAGACAGACCGCCATTTCCTGGTACGAAAGCTCTGACCTCAATACTTTTTACATTTTTGCTTCCAAACGCTGCTGTTGCCATGCATTTCAGCAAACTCTAAGTGTAAGCATTCCACAGCAGGTTACATCTTGTTGCTTTGTGATCAGTTAATCCCCTCAAGATGTGATTGGCATACTCAATGTTCATAACAGTAGTTTGGTTCAGCATGTGGATGCTGGCAGCTCCATCAAAAACCGGTCGGGAGTTGACCAGGCACTTGCTTGGCCAGAAAGTGCCTGGCCAAGCATCCGGAAGGTTTTCCAGGAGTGCAAGATCATTACTTAGACTCCTAGACCAATGCTTCCATCATCAGAGAGTGCAGAAGGAAAAGCCGACTATCTGTTCTCGTGGTTAAAATTCATCTCCAAATTTCCGCTACTGTTCTGGCAATCAATGCACAGCCTTGAGTGGAGATGAACGTCATTTTTTACAAAAGTAGGATTGTGCCTTCACTTTATTTGCTGTCTTCGGGCGAAGGCTTACAAACACCTTCAGGGTATTCTCACAAATGTTATCATCTGGTGTAGATCTTGAGACGCTCCTAGGCAATCAGCATTACTGTATAATAAAACAATGTAATCTAAGATTGTATCATCGAAGTATATCCAACCACACTGACGAAGTATATCCTACCACACTGACGAAGTATATCATACCACACTGACGCATCACACCGGTCGTGATGTGTGTTTACATTAGGTCCCCTGTGCAGGTACTTTCTTGTGGCTCATTTGACGCTTTAGCAGCCTCTGAGAAACCATACTTTAACGAGGAGCTCACGCTGCGCTTCTAATGTTAACAGATACACAGTTCTCTTTTATTATAGCGGTGTACTACTCCTCTGCTTGTCATTGGAGATTGAGTTTAAAGCCTTGACTAATGCGCAGTAAGGTTGCGTTTATACCCACACCTACATTTGAGTGCTGTGCTTGACATTCACCCATGTCTCTCGGCTGAATAGAAACCCAGCAGGATGGCTTCAAGTAATCGTGGACGAGGAACGACCACAGTAAAGGTTTATAGGCTTCGTAGTAAATTGCCAAATATTCTTGCTGTATAAAAATAATTTAGACAACTGCCAGCAACTCAATTTCCAGCACGGTTACCCAGTAATGAAATTGAAGGTTGGCATTCACTAATCACCATTTTTGCTTCCTTTTCTTTATCAGCTGGACACATCTAACAGTTGTGGTCAAATACTGTACCTGTGTTGTGTTTAGAGCCTACTTAAGTGTCTCGGAGTGATCTTCTATGTTAGCTGATCGCAAAAATGAATGGGCAATACTTGCAGTTGTAATCCAGTTTGTTCCACTGCTTGCACTGCATTGCAATGGGAATCCCAGCGTTTTTTATACCGTCATCTTCAGACCACGAATCAATGTCTTCCCCAGTAGATCTCAGGCCCCCTCTTCAAAATCTGCTTATCCTGAGCAAACAGATGTTGGCTGAAGATAGCTATATGGCGTCTGCTTTGGGTTCAGCATTCTTCACCACAGCTATTAAAGGCTGGATCATGGCCATCGTTCTCACTACAAGGAGAGGGAACAGATCAGTGGGGCATATGACTCGAGAATTATTTCACAGACGGGTTTTTCCGGCACAACTTTATGGGGTTCGGTTTGTCATCATACAACCTAACCAAAACGTTGTTTACGTTGTCGAAACGTATAACGTTGCGCAACGTTAAATAACGTTGTTACTACATTGTGTTTTGCAGGATCCTTATCTTGAGGGTTATCTTGAGATGACTTTCGGGGCTTTTTAGTGTCCCCGCGGCCGGTCCTCGACCAGGCCTCCACCCCCAGGAAGCAGCCCGTGACAGCTGACTAACACCCAGGTACCTATTTTACTACTAGGTAACAGGGGCATAGGGTGAAAGAACTCTGCCCATTGTTTCTCGCCGGCGCCTGGGATCGAACCCGAACCTCAGGACTACGAATCCGAAAGCGCTGTCCACCCCACTGTCGTAGGAGGCGCCATGTGGGACGTTTTTCGTGGAAGCATCAACGCTCTCCTTTCAGCCAGGACCAACCTTGCAATAGTAGCACTGAGGCTTTCTAATGTTAATTCCATATACAAACTGAAACGTTTGACGTTTCAGTCCTGTATTCTGAGTTTCGCTCTTCTGTTTCCCGAGTACGTTATACCCTTGACAGATTCTCTTCACTGCAGCGATGAGTCACAATACGTGGCTGAAGATGTTGACCAGACCACACACTAGAAGGTGAAGGACGACGACTTTCGGTCCGTCCTGGCCATTCTCAAGTGATTGTCTTCACTCTCCGTTTCACACAGTGACACTAAAACGAAGTACTGAAAGCCTCATAAAGCAATATACCAACTGAGACACTCTGATCGTATTCCTGCTTCAAGATGATGCCATCAACCTGCCTGCAGTGGACGTCAAGTTAACAGTCCAGAGGAACTGTACTTTTCTCCTATTTTAATTCAGAGAAAACTAAACTAGTGAGGACGTGTAACAAAATGGCAAGCACACCGGTTTCGGATTCTGCACTGTCCCCTGTATTTGAGCTGATTAGGCAGATATGATGCTGGCAGTGAATCATAAACTACAGAAATAATAGTTTGACAACTTAGCATATGCTCCTAATTAAGATTAATTGACATAAAAAAATGGCAAAAATTGATGAAACTGACAATCAAAAATTACTGGGATATGCTTTATTTATGCTTTTATGTAGGCCGGGTTAATAAATCATCATTTTATGGGCGTGATTTACTGATCTCGGCCAATCAGACCCCACTTAAGGCATCGTGCTCGGATGGGATCGTGTGGTAGTCAACCCGACCCAACGAGAACGGTTGGTTGATTGCCCCAAAAAATGTGATTAAAGCTCCTTGATCCAAATTCTTTTGCGTCACTATGACAGCTGAACAATCATATTCTAAGCTGCAACTCACATATGGTGCTGATTGCAACCTGGGGATATATGTGGAAATGTTGTTGTTTAGAAACTGACAGCCAGCTTTGACCTAAGTACGACTTACAGGACCATGAAGGAAATATCAGTTTTCAAACACCGGAAAATAATAAGATTACTCGACATGATGATGCAGTCTTTTCAACACTTTCTCTACCTCGTCCTTTATGTAATATATTGTATCACCTCTGGCAGTTTGTATTCATCTTCCATCTGCCACCGAAGGTGTTGAAGCGTTTCTGCAAAACGTATAATTTAACAAACTTAAGAAAATTGCAAAAATTAACTTTCAGAAGATATATTTTGTTGACTTCCGTCCTAGGAGAACAAGATCTTGTTCTCCACCCCCCTCCCCCGCCCCCGCTGTATTATAAATATATCCGTTCTGCCCTTAACCCCTCAACATGCCCTTCATTCCCAACCCTCCACCCTTGAACCCACCCTAACATCCCCCCCCATTGAACCCTAAACATTTGTTCCTCGTGCAGGCGATGAGTCACAATAACGTAGCTAAGTTATGATCCACAATCGACTTGAGAATGGGAGAGGACGGACCGAAACGTCGTCGTCCCTTCACCTTCTAGTGTGTGGTCTGGTCAACATTTGTTCCTCCTCCAAGAACCATCAATTTGTCTCACCCCAAATACCCAAAGAGTCAGGACTCACACGGATAAACTATTATTAGATTCTCATATTATCTCCCCCTCCCCTCCACTCTATATGTTTTTGATAACTCAATTGGATGGGAATGTGGGCCTCGGGTTGCAATGTCCTTAGTCAAGGCTGAGAAGCGGATCGTTAGAGTGACGTTTGGGGTGAAGAACGTTTGTATGCAAATGATAGCAAACACGTTTCATGTACCGGTGGAGAAGCTATGTAGGAGTGGCTACATATGTAGGTGTGGCTACATATGTAGATTTTCAGTCCAGTTTGTGAGGCTCTGGTCCTGGCATACATGGCGTGTTTTGTGCCAGGATTGTGGGATAAAATATCTCGAGAATATATAATCCAGATGAAAGACATGGCCTTTTGTTTTTTGTTTCAATGATTTTAATTGTGTTGACCATATATTAAAGCGTGTTTACCAACAAACATTATATATATATATATATATATATATATATATATATATATATATATATATATATATATATATATATATATATAAATAAGGAAGGGAGTACCACCTCTGGCTGGAAGAAGGGGGACCCATAGCCTCGGAGGAAACCACGCATAACGCATTAGAGGGAATGTTTAGATCCCCTCCAATACAGTTTCTGTGTGCTTTTCTCCTACCACCCCCTTCCTTTTTTTTTGTGCTTTATTATGTATTTGATGGTTACAAGATATGCATAGGTTGATACAAAAATGAATACAAAAAGGTGCTTAAAGGTTATGGATCTCTTGAAAAACACGACAATGGGAAACATTGGAAATATATATATATATATATATATATATATATATATATATATATATATATATATATATATATATATATATATATATATATATATATATATATTGAGGTTATCTTGAGATGATTTCGGGGCTTTTTAGTGTCCCCGCGGCCCGGTCCTCGACCAGGCCTCCACCCCCAGGAAGCAGCCCGTGACAGCTGACTAACACCCAGGTACCTATTTTACTACTAGGTAACAGGGGCATAGGGTGAAAGAAACTCTGCCCATTGTTTCTCGCCGGCGCCTGGGATCGAACCCAGGACCACAGGATCACAAGTCCAGCGTGCATATATTGACATATATTGCAGAGTTTCAGTTGGTGCTTTTACCGTGTATTGTGTGAGTAATCTGCTCGCATTAAGACGGATGAGATGTTTGTGAGTAAATGTGAGTATAGATACTCACCGACTCTACTCACCTACATCTATTTAGCGGAATGAACTTCATCTCAGTCCCTCCCTCTTCTTTCTCCCTCGGTTCCCTTGATCAAGGCTTAAATACAAGTGTGTTTAAGCCTGATTTCACTATTTTCTTTTTCAACTCATCGCTTGCCTCCTCTCACATCAAGTCGTCTGGCGTCTAACTCATCAACTGATGATACAGTAATTTTTCACTTGCGTACGCTTCGCAGCTGTTGTGAAAATTTCAAGTCGATAATAAAGAAGCTTGATTGAAGCTCCTTTAAGGAGATATATTTTCATTTTAAACTATATATTTTCTCATGACATTTTGTAATTTGATATCCTACTTTATGCCATATCATTTGTTCTTTATATGTATTAGAAGTCAATTAAAGATGACTTCATTCCAAACCAGGCTGGGTATTTTTTCCAAACAGTCTGATTTAAACGTAATGTAACGTCCTGCTGATTACTTCTCTTCAGCCCCTCAAACTTTCCTCTCTGCTGTCGAAGTATTATATATATAGCTCCACACCCAAGAAGGATTCGAACCCAGGCAGCCAGGAACACTATGCAACTGACGTAGCCGGTACCTTATATACAGGATACCTTATGTACTTTTATATATATATATATTGGGGTACCACCTCTGGTGCAAGTGTAGGGACCCATTGCCTCGGAGAAGAAAATAAAGAGTACTCAGAGAAGACCTTGTGGAGGGTGTATATATATATGTAATCTGAACTGCAAATATACATTAAAATAACGTGATATATCTAAGGGGAAAACAAAAAGCCAATAACAATGGATTGAACTCGGATCTCTGGACATCGCAGTATGTCTAGGCAGAGCTTCTGGTAGAGTTACTTATACCCCATCACGGGACAGTGGGAAGTGATTATTTCTGGCGAGTCAAGCGACGTGAGATCAATTCAGCCGATTGCAATCATTTTTCTACTCATGTTTGAGTTCTTTAGCGACATCTTAACGAGGCAACTGGCTACGAGTTTAGCAAAATTAGGCAACCGTTCATTACGACAATTGTATACAATCACGATCGAGGCTCAGAACAGTGATTATTAAGTGGGTTAGATATTTACAATAGATACTCCACGAAATATTTTAATCTTAAAGGATGTTTCTAAACAGGTTTTATAGTAAAATAAAAATATTAAATTGTTGATTGTGGATTGGCATAATTGAATAAAAGTACTCTAAGTGTTAGTTGTATAGTTTTTGTGGTAGTTATTAATTGACAACATATGACTGTACACAGACATACCCCCCCCCCCGGCACACACGCACAAAGGTCTGGTAGCTGAGTGGACAGCGCGTGGGACTCGTAATCCTGTGGCCTGGATTCGATTCCCGGACTGGGCGGAAACAAATGGGCAGAGTTTATTTCACCTTGATGCCCCTGTTACCTAGCAGTAAGTAGGTACCTGGGAGTTAGACAGCTGTTACGGGCTGCTTCCTGTGTGTGTGTGTATAAAAATGTTAGTAACATTTGATTGGCAGTTGAGAGGCGGACCGAAAGAGCAGAGCTCAACCCTTACATGCACACCTAGGTGAATACAACTAGATGAATACATACACTCACACACACACACACACACAAAACAAAGCGTTATACGACAAAGAGTACTGGGAAGACGGATCACGACCAGCATAGGATCCGGATGAATATTTAGGATGGGACGGGTGGAGGAGGGGAAAGAAGGAATGGTTCACAATCACTTGGACGGTCGGGGATTGAACCCCGTCCTGCATGAAGCGAAACCGTCGTTCTACCGTCCAGTCCAAGTGCTTAGGTACATACAGAAATCACACACCTGCTCGAATCTGAAGACTATGCAGTCAAACAGCATTACTCCTGGATACAGTCAAATCTTGTACCACAGTACCATAACCACACACATTATCAATTCCCTCATCGCTGTACTGTGATAAATGACGTGTCGGCCACGTTTATCCTAGAACACGAAAGAACACGAATGCTTATCACACAAACGTGAATTTCTAATGAATTTTACAGCCAATGAGGATAAACAACGGCATTAACCTGTTCCCACTTGCCTTCACCTCTCACCCTCATCACCAGCTCATGAATACTGCAAATGTTCTGATGAAATATTTTGCAAAGTTACCTCGATAATGTATGCAGAATTTTAGTATCAAAACTCGAGTGTTTAGCTGTGAAATCAATTAATGTTTGGCTTGAGGGAGTCTACGTGGGTGAGAGGAGACGACGTGACTGCCCCAACACACACACACTCACACAAAAACTGGCCAACGCTTCCCAGAACGAGTTGCTTGTAGTATATTCGTAGGGAACATGGCGATGGCCTCATTGAAGAGTTAAGGGCGAGGCAACTTGGGTACGACCATCGATCCTTATAAATTCACATTCTTTAAATTTATATATATATATATATATATATATATATATATATATATATATATATATATATATATATATACATTATATATATAGGGGGGTACCACCTCTGGTGCAATTATAGGGACCCACAGCCTCAGAGAAGGGAACACAGAGCATTCAGGGAAAAACTTGCCATTTAACTCTGAATACATAAGAGTGTTCGCTTCTCCTACCACCCCCCTTTTTTATGGTGTACACTTTATTATGCAAGGTTATACAGTTACATATCTGATTGTATACAAAAAATGAGCATTAAGAGGACACAATATATATATATATATATATATATATATATATATATATATATATATATATATATATATATATATATATATATATATATATATATAAGGATTAGACATTATGGCACAAGGTCAGAGTTTCTATTCTTTTAGTTGGCTCTGTAGTCATAATAATGGATTTCCTCCCTGGCAATGAACGCCGACCTGCATGAAGCGAGACCATTTCTCTATACCGTTCAGTCCAAGTGGAGTCTACTAATTAGTCAGAGAATAAATTAGAATCAACAGCTATTTCATACAAAAAGAGGGATCATGGATGTCGACCCTATTTAGCAGACCTATGACCGTCCCCAACCAAAGAGCAATCACCCTACAATGTTTTATGGGGCTAACCCTGAGTAACAAGCCTACAACTTCGAGCAGTCAGACATGAAATCAGGCTTTTATTCTGGACACCTAGAGGAAGAATAATGCCAAATTTCTAGGCACATTTCAGCAGATATTATATTCGCATACTTTGACAACTTTGGGAACAAAATTCTTAACAGAAACATCAATACCAAGGAATTTACACTATTTCCTGTAATTTAATTTCACATAACATCTCCAACAACAGTGATTTACAGTTACTTATCGGTTATAAAACGTATTTAAAGTATTAGAAAAACTGAATACCAATAAAAAAAATACTAAAACTTAGATTATATATATAAATGCTTTTTCAAAACAATAGAACTACGTCAGGAAGACCAAATAACTGAAACACAAGCAGAGTACCTCACTGTCCCTCGCCTGGAGAGAGAGAACTCGACGCCTGACCCTGGTGTCGTTCTATTACTTGCTATTATGAAGCTAAACCGAAATTGGATAAATTACAAAAAACATAATAGCAATTTATTATCATTGGAACACCCACTGGGAGATAATTATATATATATATATATATATATTATATATATATATATATATATATAATATATATATATATATTATATATAATATATATATATATATACATATATATATATATAATATATATATCTAATATATATATATATATATATAATATATATTGAGCTACTGTTTTTTTATGTCTCCCGTCAATTGCTAGGTCAATTAGTCGCCGTGTAACTGTCCCCTGTGCAATTAGGTCTTCATGGTGTAATTTTTTTAGTGGGTCCAGAAGATGATGGGTTACGGAGTGAGATGACTTCACCTTTTGGCTCGGATTCTGCGAGCAGGTGCTGGAGGGGGTCAGAGCACGCACACACACACACAACAACACACACACACCACACACACACCACACACACACACACACACACACACACACACACACACATATTCAACATTCAAGATTCTCAAGGGATTGATAGGGTAGATAAAGACAGTTCTCTTTAACACAAGGGGCACACGCACTAGGGGACACAGGTGGAAACTGAGTGCCCAAATGAGCCACAGAGATATTAGAAAGAACATTTTAGTGTCAGAGTGTTTGACAAATGGAATGCCTTAGGAAGTGATGTGGTGGAGGATGACTCAATACACAATTTCAAGTGTAGATATGATAGAGCCCAGAAGGCTCAGGAACCTGTACACCAGTTGATTGACAGTTGAGAGGCGGGACCAAAGAGCCAGAGCTCAACCCCCGAAACGTAGTCGTCCCTTCACCTTCTAGTGTGTGGTCTGGTCTGCTTTAATATGTGATAGATGTCTACAAAATTTGGAAGGAAACAGAAAATCAAGAAAAATAATCGACATAGAAAAAACAGTGCAAGGAGAAACTGCATAAATGAGATTAACTTAATGTTTTACCATTCTGGCCCGAACAGAATGTTCATAATTATTGAATTATATATTTTACTGTTTTTATCATATACTTTGTGACAATGTGAGGCTTAGTGCAGTCTATTAGAGAGATGTAATTAAGAATTGCATATGACCTAGCATCTCAAAGTTAGTTTCATTAACAATACCATTTGTGAAAAAAAGGTATTTTTCTAATACCATATTTTCCTAATCCCAACTTCTAATAGTTCCCACATAATAACAAATGGAGAAGAGAGTTAAATGTTATAGATAAAATGTGATTTAAATGAAGCACTTTTTATGGCTTTATGAATGTACATGATTATATTACTTCAAAACAGAAATTAAATTGTTTTACAATTTCGTCTGTGAAATTCTCAATTGGTTGTTCAGTTTCCGTTTATGTTCTAGCGCATGAACTGCTGCACAGATTTGAGGAATATTTATATAGAGCTTTGCGAAGACTTTCGAAGGAGCTGACAATTTTGACTAAACTTCATTGAAGGAAATAGTATTTACGGAAATACTAATATTATTGTGTTAATTCCTCAGTGGATCTATGTTAAAATATGCGAAAATGTTGCACCTGATGCCTCTGTTCACATTGCAGTAAATAAGTACCCTGAGATTTGGCAATTGCTGTTGGTTGAATACGGGAAATAGTCGTTCTTCGTTCTTTGGCCAAGGGGGAGGTTGATAATCCAAAAATTCATCGTGTCCCTCCGACAATATGACCCTGACTCTGAAGTTTCTTTAATGAAGGTAAGGTAATCATCAGGAGAAGCTATTGAGCGCTGAGCTATTACAACTATGTACCTTCTCTGTGATAAACCGAGGGTGACAATGGTCTTGTGTTTGGATTTCGTTACGATATCTACCGTGAGAAACGTGAAAATTCGTCAATATGTTACCAAATACGATGATTTTTATTACTACTCACAAAGCTAGATTTCGTGTTATTTAGATTGTATTATTTTGTGCTCTCTACTACATATGTTTTAGAAACAAACTTCAATTCAATAATAGACAAAACTTTAAAGCAATAACAAAAGAAACTCTTTGCAGATCAAGAGAACATTCTTCGAAAAACGTAATTTTTGAACAGATATGAACAGAAGTTATTCTTCATTCTGTTCAGCTTTCAGCCACAGCGTGAACACGTCGATCTGTTCAGCAGGTGAACAGATCATCCATGTTGTGGCTGACCCCTGTATGGACGAGCACTGACGGAGGACGAAGCCCTTACAGTTCATCATCAAAACAAAACATCACCTTGTTAACAGCAATTACAAACTTTTAAAACACCTGCGTGTCAATATTTGGCTTATATGCAGGCGATGAGTCACAATAACGTGGATAAAATATGTTGACCAGACCACACACTAGAAGGTGAACGGACGACGACGTTTCGGTCCGTCCTGGACCATTCTCAAGTCTCAAGTCCATTCTAATTCGACTTGAGAATGGTCCAGGACGGACCGCAACATCGTCGTCCCTTCACCTTCTAGTGTGTGGTCTGGTCAACATTTGGCTTATAGACTGGACTGAAGGATTGGTGCATTTTCGGATACAATTGACAGGTTTCATTTGTTTTTGGCATGCCGACACGTTTTGTTGCAACTGAGTAACTCCAGTACAGAAGATTCATTCGTGTGTTGCATTTAGGTTAACTGACAACAAGTTAGACAACTCGTTCCTCTGGGAAAAGAGATTTTACCAGCACGACATGAACCTCGTCTTGGCCAGAACATTTACGAGAATACCTTAAAAAAAAGGGACTACAGCCAAGCACCTCACTCCCTCAACACAAGGTTCACTCCGTGCTCTCGGCAAGCATAATATCTCATCAATCACGCGTGCTTGACGTGCGCTCTCATTAGTGTAAGGCGAGGAGTGAGGGCTCAGCCTGGGTAGAAGCTTACAAATATACAAATGCCTTTAATTTGGAAGACTTGAAATGGCTTGTCAGCATTTATCTGGCTAACTGAACTTTATTAAGGCTTTTATTGGGGTTTAAGATGCATGACTTCGTTCCCTCGATCTGACGGGGTAAAAATGTGAAATATTTTGCCGAACCAGAGACGTACGAACCCATGCAACCCTTCCTAACCTACGGAGGACTTTACTTAGAAAAAGTCAATATCAGAATGTTATATGTTTATCAAATATGTCGCCTTTTAAACGGATTGGTCGATTTCGTAAAATATTGCGACACATTAACAGGACAACTATCACGTATTAAGGTTAAAACTGGTTTATCTAGGCAAAAACTCAGAGGAAATTACATTTATTATAATAATCATTTGTTAAAACATAAATATTACGTTCAATGATTTGCCATTGGTTTCAGTGATCTCATTTCCATTGATGAATACTGTGACTTCCGATGGCGAGAATTATTCCTCACTGTAGGACAGAAGCGTTTGGGCAACGTATTCTTTCATCTCATACCCCTGTTCACCAAACATTAATAGGGAGTCGCACAACTATTACGGGTTGTATACCGAGAAATGTCAGTATTTAGCATAAGACGTGCCTTGATTAGCACAACCTGACCCATATTATGGAGGAGGCAAATGATTTGCACAAATACTTGCTTTTAAAAGCGTATAGACAAGTAAATCTTGGAGAAAAACCGTAGGGGCTATGAGGTGGACTCTATGCTGCTGGGTACTCCCAAGCAAACACCTTTGGCCCAGTAGGCTCTGGAGTACCCAAAGCATATGTTTGAGTCCACCTCGAGGTGGGACCAAAGAGCCAGAGCTCAACCCCCCCCCCCAAAAGTACAACTAGGTGAGTACTCGCGGCTTCTTCTGATTCTCTCCTTGATACATGTTAATGTGATTTCTCTGTGCAAATAAATTTTGGTTTAGCTTGAAACTTCACTTTTGTTTGTGTGTTTGAATACTAAGTAGTGTCTGCAGGGTCCAGCAGCAAGTTCTTAGGTTTCACCTCAGTAACAGTCGTATATGTGATGCAATGGATTCCAGCTTAAATAATTTAATTTATACATTTATCAGCTTACATAGTTTAAAAGTATATATTACCCCCCCCCACACACACACACATTTCTCCACTGAAAGAACATCCTCAAATCTTTATATATATATATTTAAAAGTTCCGTGGTCTCCTTCAATATGACAATGAATTTTTTTGCGTTAAAACCATAAATATTCTTAAATTTGTAATCTGGCATCAGAATTAACTTTTAACTCTAAATGATATTTTCGGCTCATCCCGTGACTTCTGATACAATTTCAAGACAGCTGGAAACCGGTTCCAGGTATAACTTTCTCTTTCTCAAATATAATCTCTTCTCCGATTTTCTTATTTATGGTCAAGGGTTAATTAGTGTTAAATTTATTTCAGTAAAACGGAAGCCCCCACATGCACTATACATGATCTTGATCAATGTAGTGATGTCCACTCCTTCTACATCACTGTAACAATTTATCACATTTTACTAATTCACTCTACACGCAATCATCGTCACGGTAACCACCTTCACTTCATATACATCTTCACTATAACGGTCGGCCGAGCGGACAGCACGCTGGACTTGTGATCCTGTGGTCCTGGGTTCGATCCCAGGCGCCGGCGAGAAACAATGGGCAGAGTTTCTTTCACCCTATGCCCTGTTACCTAGCAGTAAAATAGGTACCTGGGTGTTAGCTGTCACGGCTGCTTCCTTGGGGTGGAGGCCTGGTCGAGGACCGGGCCGCGGGGACACTAAAGCCCCAAAATCATCTCAAGATAACCTCAAGATAACCAAGATAACCATGTTCAGAACCTGGGCACGACGACTGGTGACCCCATCGGTGACTGGGGGTGACTACACATCAGTGATCCATCAGTAAGTAATGGATAGTGGGCGGATATTTTCAACATTTCTAATAACATGGATTAAGTCGTCTGTTGTGGTACGGGTGTTAGGCACCATTCCTTCCCCCGTCCCATCCCAAATCCTTATCCAGACCCCTTCCAAGTGTTATTTAGTCGTAAGGTTTGGGGATATTCTCCTGATAGTTCCCTTCTCTTGACTCTGGGAACCCCACAACATATAATCACGTAGAAAATATTATGTTAAATGAATTTAGTAAAGATGAGATCGGTATTAGCTCTAAAGGAGGAATTTAGTATTAAAGGAATCGAGGAACTGGAAAAAACTTGAACCCCTATGACCATCCCCTCATTCCCTCCATTCACCCTGAAAAGTCAGCCCATTCTCCTGTTCTGGTAGTACATATAGTACGATGAGACCATAGGATTTGACAAACTAAAGTAACCCATTTTAACCTCTCTAGGTGTACTACACTTTATCTGAGGCTCAGATAAAGTGATATCTCACTTATCTGAGACACTACACTTTATCTTACTTTATCTGTAATATAGTACACATGTGTGCTATACTAGGCCTAGGAATAGTTAAGTTGGTGTTTTATCTACACTTATTTTAAAAGAATTCCTTACTAGTCAGTATACTACTTTCTAAAAGATACGAACGTTTGAATTCTGACTATTGACGGTTGTCACAATAGATACTAACTAAACATGAAGAAGCAAACCTTTAGTGTGGCTAGCCCCAATTATCTGGTCTCCAACGTTTTTTTTCAATCTCTCGTATATATATATATATATATATATATATATATATATATATATATATATATATATATATATATATATATATATATTATCTGTAATTTTAAATTTATTTATCGTGCGTGTTGTGTATGTCTCATTACTGAACTGAAGCTTGACGTGGATTTCAACCTATTATTGTGACACATAACGACAATTGTTGTCACGCTGGGACCAATGGTTTGGTTTCAAATAAGGAATATACATTATATTCCTTACACACAGAGATCACGCTAACGTGATGCATCAATGAACAAATCCACAAGGGCCTGGACGAGGATTCGAACCTACGTCCGGGATCATCCCAAACGCTGACTAAGCTCAGTCGATTAAGGCAGCGTCTGAGATGATCTCGGACGCAGGTTCGAATCCTCGTCACGGCCCTTGTGGGTTTGTTCATTATATGCCTTGTTACTTAGTGTTTATACACTGAGAGTGTCTTTTGCTTCTGGACTATGTTCAGGGTTTCAGTATAACTGGATGTCTAGTAAGCCATTGAAATGGCTTAAAATGGCATTGAAATGGCTGAAACTCGCATTGAAATGACTGAAACTCGCATTGAAATGGCTTAAAATGGCATTGAAATGGCAGAAACTTGTATTGAAATGGCCGAAACTTGCATTGAAATGGCTGAAACTTGCACTGAAATGGCTGAAACTCGCATTGAAATGGCTTAAAATGGCATTGAAATGGCTTATTCAAACCATTGCAATGGCTTAAATAAGTCTCATGTAAGGACTTACCCTAAATAGACCATTCCACTTAACCAGTGGCGTCGCCAGCGTAAAAAAAAAAAACATTCAAATATAGCGTACCTTTTCGAGTTATCCCGAGTTCTATATCGCCAGTTTATGCCCCACGTTCCACAGTAGTGGCGACATTAAGCACTCTATCTTTCCATCTATGGGTAGGTGATTTATTTTATTTTTTTTAAAGACCGTGACGGAGGCGAGCGACCACAGACGAAGGCAGTGATTTACGGCATTGAGGAACAGGCTCAGCTTCCCAAGGAGTCTAAGACAATTACTGTCTTTGCATTAAGTCGAAAACTCTTGTTAAATTAAACATTATGTCGTTACATAAATTATTCACTCTCTACTACTATCTACGCAATTAATTGTATATTATTAGGAATAATAGTAGGCTTCCTCCAGTCTCAGGAGACTATGAATTTGCGCTCTGGTTGTCGGTCTGGAGTGGCCTCTTCAGAGCGCAAAGCCAGGGTAGGTTGATATGGGGGAGAAGCTGTTACCCATGCAGCAGGCCCCCGCTCTTCACGGCACCGAATGTCTCCAATGGAAGGGCAAACGCCATTCGAAACAATTATTATTCCAAATAAAAATATATTATGAATAAAATATTTTTATACCCATCTAAATATAGCAAGACTAAAGGAAATTGTAGAAAAATAATACACCCATACACAACAGAATTTATACATGAAACTCGTTCAGATATATGTCAGTACCATGTCTTGAAACATTCCATGAAACCCACAACAACGTTTCTTTCCGAGTCTAATATTCTAATAAGAAAACCCAAATCGTGTTAATTATGAATCCATGTTTTTCAAGAGACGTAGTGCAAGAGATAGGATTCAGGAATGCACTCACTATATATGGCTGCTTATTTTCTGAGTCAGTACTTCGTCACTATTAATCTCCCATGGCACGACCTCATTAAACCGGATCATAAAATGCTTAATTAGTCGTTGGGTCGTACCGAGAATCAACCGCCAGTTCTTCGTGCATTAAAATAATTCACTTTGTCTAACCATATTTGGAGGAGATTGGACGTTGGGAGAATATGTCCAGAACTCAGCCATATTGAACATGCTCACGACTTATGTTTGAGTATGTAGTGCGAACGT
Organism: Procambarus virginalis; assembly: GCA_020271785.1. Lineage (NCBI taxonomy): Eukaryota > Metazoa > Arthropoda > Malacostraca > Decapoda > Cambaridae > Procambarus > Procambarus virginalis. Next base: position 61,634,519 of record WNGS01164437.1, read on the forward strand.
AAAACCGCGTTTCTCCCGAGTAGGACAAAAGTAAAACTGAGAAGGTAGAAAGTTTCAAAAAAAGCTTCAAAAAGGAACTTTAAGAAAAAGGCAAACCAAGGAGCCTTCAGAGAAAGTTCCCCAGCATCTAACCAACCTTTAAGAAGATTTTTACACAGTCGTGATGAAATGAACTAAACTAAAATAAATAAAAGTATATGGAAATAGACTTAACACCAAAACTGTCACCAAGGGAACATATTAAACTCTGTACAATCAAGAACAGACTTCAAGACGGTGAACATGGAAGCTGTCATAACTTTGCAGGTGAGGATTTCAAGGGCGGGTGAGAGGAAATAAACAGAGGTGGAAGGCAAAGGAGAAAATGAGAATGAGAGAGAAAGGGGAAGAGGAGAGAATGGGCGAGCAAATCCCTGGCATTGCCTGGTGAGAAGGAAATCATTAAGTCTATCCATATCTATTAGAATAAATGCTTGCTAATTTGTCTGCGGTTGCAGGCCAGTTGCATAGAGCTAGTCTCATTAAACTTTGCAGGATTAATGGTGATTTTCTAGGAAGTTATTTTGGATGGCCGGGTCGACCCGGTGCCCCACTGACAAGGGCACGGCCCTAATGCCCAACATTTCGAAATCTATTGTAGTGAAATGTTCAGTACAGACATGAAGACATCATAGAAATGTCCATAGACTTTTACATTAGATTAAATATTTGTAATTCAGATTTTCATTTTCAAAACACCTATTTGCATGAGAGATTGGCATTCTGGGAGCAACATTTTGGTTACGATAATGGAAGATATGCAAGAAAAATATTCAAAGCGATGGGGAGAGAGGAATGGAAGAGATGCGGAAGGTGCGTGCAAGCACTGTAGAGATGAGACGGTGTGTGAATATTGGGAGGCGATGTGAAGAACATATATGACAATTACAAATTGATTGATGAAGATTAAGCCACCCAAGGAGGGGGGCACGGGTATGAATAGCCCGGAAGTGATAGATCGCAATGTTGTTATAGATTCAGCTACTCGGAACAAGTTCCAAGTAGCACGGGCTTTGGTGAGCCCGTAGTGGACTTATCTGGCACAGGAGCGGAGATAGATCGCAAATTATCATGCTGTATGATATGAACCCGAGGATGAGGTGCATGGGATGAGGCGAAGGTGATAAGGTGCATGGGATGAGGTGACGAAGCACCTCACTTTTAGGTCCAGTGTATCTTGTCACTCTGGTGCTTGCGCGAGCGTTGGTGCAGTATGCTGTGTGTTCTGATGTGTTCTGCAAGTTGGCAGAGTGTAAGTTCACTGTAACTGCCAGAAGACGACGGAACATGCAACATCTGCACCAGCCATGATGCAAACACATAGAGAGGGAAGATAGGTGAGCACACACACACACACACACACACACACACACACACACACACGGGGCGGGGGTCCAAAGAGCTAATAGCTCGATTCTGCAGGCATAAATATTAAATACACACACACACACACACACACACACACACACACACACACAAACACGGGTCCAAAGAGCAAATAGATCGATTCTGCAGACACAAATATTAAATACACACACGCACGCAAGCACACACACACACACACACACACACACACACACACACACACACACACACACACACACACACACACATTACAATGAGTTGTGCAAGCTTAGATTTTTGTGATTAAATAGTACATTCTTGCAGAGTATCAGAGAAAAGTGGTAGAAGGCCATGATTCACCTTAGTAGTCGTCACGCTCATGTATCCGACAAATTTCAAGTTCCCGGGAACAGACGTCATGCAAAGCTTGTCTCCTAAAGCCCAAATATACTGTTTAACACCAGCGGAGCCGCCTAGGGGGGTGACACGCTTTCGGAACCTCTTCAGCAATTTCAATTGGCAGTCTTTCATAACGGGATACATCAATTAGGTAAGGTACTGATGGTCTTTGCTTAAAAACTTTTACTGAAGTTCTGTAACAAGAGCATTACAGGTCATGAAATGTCTTATACAATAATTAAAATGACCAGTCGTCATTTTGAACAGGCACGAAGATATGTGATATTGAAAGTTGATGGTCTGGATATATTAAAGCGCAAACTTTTAACATTACGAATGAAAATAGAAATGCCGAAAACCCAAGAGAGTTTGGTACTACTTATAACGAATAATTTCTCTTTACGCATGTCCCCAACTAATTTATTAAAGTTTTATTCACATATCCATCTATGACAATAGTTGATAACTTCTTCCATAACATTGGAATCAAATTTTCTAACAAGTTTTTTACCTGTTTTTTTCCATCTCAAAATTTTCTATTTGAATCCATCGCTTCGATTTCCATAATGAACGTAGTATTTTCAAAGCATTTATACAAATTGTTATTAAACTCCCCTCATTTATCTATTATAAACAGGACTCCCTCACTGTTCCTCTCTTGAAAGAATTTAAATATTACTGTCGCACTTCTCATACATAACTCCTGTACTGTTCAGGATTATCTAAGTAAGTCTTCCCTGTATATTTTCCAGAGAATTCATCCATCCTGATGCACTGTGAGCAGGGATGTACAGCGCACTTTAAGTATTTATTATTGCTGATTTAACTGTCCACAACGGACGTGCCTATTCATTCACAATGCTAATCATCATATATATATTTTCTTCTGTTGGATGAGAAGTCACACAAAGGTAAGATAAAGTGCCAGAATTATCATTGAGGTTCTCTTAGTAAACATTCTAAACATAAATCTTGAAATAATATTTGCTTTCTTCCTTTATTATATACTTTCTAGTATTGTTTTCAGATTTATACTAAATATTTTCTACAAGATATTTAAATAATATTTATTAATTATGGTTTATTAAATAATTCCAACATCTATTTTTGTTTTCCCACGTTACAACAACACTTTGCTTGTTCATATTCAGCAATATTTGTCAATTTTCTGTTCCAATTACAAGATTATTTAAATCATATTGCAGCCTTGTTGAGTTTTCAAATGAATTTATTTCCAGCGCTTTGAAAGTCATCATTAAATTTAGTACAGGTGCTTTTCATATTTAGATCAAGACCAATATTATATATATATATATATATATATATATATATATATATATATATATATATATATATATATATATATATATATATGAATAATTCAGGCTTGTTCGCATATATATATATATATATATATATATATATATATATATATATATATATAATGTAAAATACTGGTATTGTGGTGGCCTTAATATGCCTCACGCGATTAATAGCACTTCGGCCCAACACCAAACTATTAAGATCATTTAAGCAAATCGAGAACAAAACAGAACCCAAGATAAAGCTCGGAGATACTGACAGTATTGTAATTCCTCTTATATTTTATTCAAATGAAACTATATAAGTGTTTCCTAATTGATAAACATATGATTATTCAATTATGTTTCTTCTTTATCCCTTGACAACTTTTCTTATCACTCTTATCATAAGTATATAAAGTTCTTAAAACTTTTCAATTATTTTCCGCTTCAAGAAAGCTCGAGATGAATGGTAATTGTAACATGATTGTTGTTTAGTAAAGCCACGCTCAGTATATTTAATTAATCTGAATATCTCGAAGTCACAACTAATTGCTGCATTAGTTATTGCTCCAGTCAATTTATCCATCCTTTACCGACGGTAAAATTAATTGAATAATACCTTGAAGCCAGAGATCAAACGCGTATTTAACAATTTGGTTAATTTGTTTGTAATGAGAAATTAGCTGCTATATATTACCTTAAGAGTGTTATAAACATTAACAAAATGTTTATATTCGGAACAATATATCTTCATACTTTAAATTTGTTCTGCTATCTTTGTTTAAAGTAATTAACAATTTACTATCTTCACTTTCTTTACAAATCTTGTTTACTTTAAGACTCGTGTGTAATGATAAATGGTATAATTACCTACTGATAATTGTAAACATATTTAGTGCTACTCCTTATACAATCATTTTATTGTTCTCGGTGCTTCAATAAAGCAAACGGGCTGTTGTAATACGCTGGCAATCTTGGTTTGCCATCTTCAGAATGGTCATTAAATCTTTACAAAATTACAGAGAATGAAGTTCGCCTTATAGACGCAGACCAGGGGATTTTGATCGAGGATTTCGTGTGGTTTAGAAACGTAAAGAACGGGGGGATATAAACGCTAATCCAAAACTATTAGACCCGGTCAGAATCCGCAATAATTGCTACAAGTTAAACCAATTTAGTTTTAGTTGTATCTAGAAAAATACTGGTTACAAAAGTGTATTAGATTAGTGGAATGGGCAGCCAGCTATCCTTATTGAGACAGTTTGGCAGAATACACGATTGGATAGGCACATGGGTGAGAGGTAGACATTAATGAAACCTGTCCAGAATAGGCCTTGAGGCATGCTGCCGTGCTTCAGAACTATTTTGTCAACATATTCCTATGTGTTTGAAGGTGTGTCAGTCAAACCCACATGATAAACTCCTAAACATCCATAGATAATGCACATGTACAGAGATATCAAAATTCAATCAACTTAGCTGAAAGACTAGATGCTCTCTGCATCCATATTAATCCATCTTTATCTCCGACAAGTCTCTTATTTGGTTGGAGGTCAGAGCAGCAAGCCACACTAGCAACAATCAACGCACAATATGGCGTTGTGAAGCTGCCTACGTGAGTCCACTGACGATGGCCTCTGCTTCATGCAGCAGTTTACCTGCATATCTGGTTCTCATTAACAATGACGGGAGACTCGGCGTCTACAAGATAAAGGGTTAAACAACAGTTCGTCTTCAAGGGTGGACATATTGTACGAGGAAGAATTATGACCATTTTCTGGCATATGAAATATAATTAATTGGTGCTTGTGGGCAAGGAGAAAATTACATGGATTAAAAATTATTTTGGTTTTAGATCTGCTGTGTCTGACGACATCTGAGATCATTCTAAACGAGCAATAAAATTATTTTTCTTGTCATCCATTGTCTCTGGTGGTCCATTAATAATTTTGCCGTGTGAATTTGTGCGTGAGATTAATTGTGTGTGTGTGTGTGAGTGAGTGGTGTGTGTATTCACCTAGTTGTATTCACCAAGTTGTGCTTGCGGTGGTTGAGCTCTGCACTTTCTGCCCGCCTCTGAATTGTTAATCAATCAACTGTTACTACTATTTTTTTTTCTCTATCACACACACACACACACACACACACACACACACACACACCACACACACACACACACAGAGGAATTGACAGGTTAGACAAGGATAAAGTATTCAACACTGG
>WNGS01164437.1:61641652-61689152 GCA_020271785.1 Procambarus virginalis
GTCGCTTAGGTACGTCACTAGGGTACGTCACTTGGGTACGTCACTGGGTACGTCACTAGGGTACGTCACTTGGGTACGTCACTAGGGAGCTCGCTTGGGGGCGTCACTAGAATATTCACTGAAGTACGCCACTAGGATACGTCACTAGGGTAAATCACTTGGTTACGTCACTTGGTTACGTCACTTGGGTACGTCACTAGAGTACGTCACTAAGGTACGTCACTGTGGTACGTCTCACCTCTCTAATCCAACCTCACCCTGTTTAAGCTAACCCTGCGTCATAATTTTCTAGCATCTTCTTATCCTCTGACCAAAGATCCCATTCAATTGAAAAAATCAACCACTTATGATGGTTATTCAAGCCCGTGCACCTCTTGGGTGGCTTATTCATCATCAGTCATCAAACTGATCCAAACGGAAACATTCACTTCCAACTGTCCTAAGAGGCAGTGTCTAAGTTCTTCCAGAGGTTCAGAAAGACAACGTAACTGTGGCTTGACTGCCTCTGGATAAGCTTGTGTAGTTGGTCAGCGAGATTTATGAGACAAGATCACCCTCGTAAGAAACTATGTTTAACGCTGTTTACCAGGTCATATTTGTCATGGTGTTTTCTCGTTGGATTCGCTACGATACTTTCACGGAACGTTGTCACGTTCAGCGACTTGGTGTTCGATAGTAGTGCGAGTTATATAGACCTTTGTTTTCCTTTTTCGATACAGAGGCCTGTCTCTTTTACCTTCCCAGGAGCCTGGATTTATCCAGTGTGTGTTTATGGATTTTTGTGAATGTGCTTTAGTTGGTCACAGATTTTTTCCGACTGCTGAACACTGCAGGGAAAAATTTTAGGTCTTAGTTAACAGTTGGCTACTAAAAAGTGTAGGCACGCGCACACACAGCCACACACACACACACACATACACACACACACACACACACACACACACACACACACACACACACACACACACACACACACACACACACACACACACACACACACCACTTTAAAATTGTGTATGGAGTCAGCCTCCACCACATCACTACCTAATGCATTCCACCTGTTAACTACTCTACACTGAAAAAGTTCCTTCTATCGTCCCTGTGGCTCATTTGGGTACTCAGTTTCCAACTGTGTCCCATTGTTCGCGTACCAATTTTTGCATATAATTTTTCTATATAATATGTATTACTAAGAACTCTATATGACCCGACCAGGAATTGAACCCATGGCGTCTAAGATCACGTTTAAACGTACACAGTACCGTGATCACCGTACTCTATAGGATTTTTTAATGTAATTACTATTATATCAAAACGAAATCACAGTGGCGTATATATTAATGACAAATAATTTTGGGTTAATGATTCATTTCCCAAAAATTAATTTCTCATAAATACTACTGTTTCAATTTTTAATCATTTGTTTATTAATTTTAATAATTTACTTTTAATTTGAATCCTTTTTTGGGTTGGAGTATTTTTTTCAATATTATTTTTGTCATACTAAAACGCAGCACAACAGGACCAGCACAACAGACCAGCACAACAGGACTAGCACAACAGGACCAGCACAACAGGACCAGCACAACAGAACACAAACAATTCTTAACATGAACAACAGAGACATTAGAAAGAACTTTTCAGTGTCAGAGTAGTTAAGAAATGGAATGCATTAGACAGTGATGTGGTGAAGGCTGACTCCATACACAGTTTCAAACATAGAAATGACAGAGCCCATAGGCTCCATAATCTGTACACCAGTAGATTCAGAGTTAAGAGGCGGAACCAAAGAGCCAATCCTCAACCCCCGCAAGCTCAACTAGATGAGTACAGCACAATAGGACTCATCATAGACCACTGCGTAGAAGGACAAAGCATACTCTCCATTAGTTTTTTCATAGGGTATAACATATATTTACATCTCATTAAGCATGAAGGCAGCGCATACTTACTGTGTACTACTCTGCAATATGACGCATATATACAGATATTACATTAAGATACAGCATATGCTGAGAGAAGTCTCCGAACATAGCATATACTTTTGGCTCATAAAACCATAAAAAACTGGGTTTACACACAGTTAAACGGTTATTGGATGTAGATAAAGTTAGTAAGTACATATATGACTTTGTTATTACTAAGGGATGGGTCACTAGTAATACTAGTATTGAAACACTAGATATCGGGAACAGGTATAACCTGTAATACGGATTATCAAGGTCGTATTAGGTCAGTTACTGACCCTCCTCAGGAATTCAACCTGAGAAAGGTCAGTCATAACAATTGCCTATCTCCCTGGTACCTGTTTACTGCTAATGAACAGTCGGTAAGGTGAAAAGAAACGTGCCCAATCAGTTCTGTCCCGCTCGAGACATCGAACCCAAGATTCTGGCTTGTTTAGGGGTTATTTGAGTAAGATCATCTGCCAACTTAAACTGCACTACATGTATCCCAATTTTGAATACTATAAACTGAGCGATTTGACCATTCTAAACATTCTAATAGCCGGGTTTAGCCTCTGGTGGCTATCCCATGACTATTACTGCTATAGAGGGACATCAGCTATCTTAATTGATATGTATATGACATTACATAAATTTTTATAGATTTATACAGCTTCTATTAAGATATCTCCAAACGTAAACAAATTATTCACAGAAAATTTTACATACAATTTATATGTGCCAAATAAAACCATACTTGCATATCTGCAATAAAAGCAGTAGTAAAAGTTTTCTTTCAAACTGTATGAAACATTCAATTATCAAAGGCATATGCACACAGTAACGCAATTTGCATTGTGAACAAATACGTAGATTATCTGCGTACTCTACGTAACCCCTTTGATTTAAACAGTATATATATTCGCTGATTAATGTATTGCTTTGGTGTATTTTCTTTATTGCTTTGGTTTATTTTTCTTTATTTCTTTGGTTTATTTTTTTCTAGTCGAACAGTGTTCAGACGCGCATGGTTGGATGTGCGGAGACATATGAGCATGCGCTGGGGATTGCAGAATCAGAGAACTATTTAAATACCCATTTTACTTCTGATTAAAAAAGTTGAGAGCATTTATGTTAAGAATAAGTTCAATATATCGATTTCGCACCCTAAACAATGACTCTATTTACTTCATAGTTTAGTTCAACCACTTGGGCTGGACGGTAGAGCGAAGGTTTCGCTTCATGCAGGTCTGTGTTCAATCCCCGACCGTCCAAGTGGTTGGGCGCCGTTCCTTTCCATTGTCGTATCCTAAATCCTAATCCTCGAATCACTTCCAAATGCTATATACTCGCATTGACTTGGTGCTCTCTCCTGATAACTAATTTACCCTAACATTCATAAAATATAGATTAAAAATTACCAAAAAATCCTATTTACAAAACTGGACTATTTTGTCCTTTGAGTATAGCAAGTTAACCAAAATATTACATTGCATCTCTTGCACATTCTTGACATAAAGATCCCATAGGCTTGAGACCCAAAAATATTAGGTTATTTCATTCACTTGGACACTCGGAGATTCGAACCGGTGACCTCATCATGTGAGACGAAAGCTCCTCCCCTGGGCTATATTTATTTAACATTAGACTTATCTTGCATGTGGCTAGCAAGTGCATAAAACAATCGAAGTAGGAAAACCTGTCACCATTAACTGCAGGCCAGCCTAGTCTGCATACGCTAATGATAAGATTTTGGGTTTTCTTACTGGACACATATATCTATATTAGTATTAGATAAACACAAAATACAGTGGAAAAAAGAACAGGTGGGGGAAAAAAGAATAGAAATGTACATAAAAGCATAAAAGGTTATAAACGAGAATTAAAGATTAAATAAAGTATTAAAAAGAGGTTTTGTGTAGGAACTGGAGATAAATTTCCTCAAGGCAGAAGACGTAGCCGAAAGTCAGTGGAAGTGATGCACATCTCTTGCGACACAGATTACAAAATATTCTTCCCCAAAGGTAGTTTGAACAATGAAACAGCTGAATATCTCTTGCCCAGACGCTATTATATTTTCTTATCCTAAATATCATTTTATAACCAAATTAGGCGTTTTGAAGGATTAGCATCAAGGTACCTATGGGTAATCAGCTCATTAGGAAGCCTGGGCTTAGACTTAATCTATTATAATTTTCGTAGATAGATGAAAACTATATTTAATGTTAGGTTTCAATGCTATTAGAAGATTAAGCTAGAGTCTTATGTGATCCAGATCTTTCGTATGGTGGTATGTTACCATATTAATATGGTTATTTGACTTTTTTCCCTCAACAGTTGACTTTATTCCCTAATTAATGTCAGTTTACTTTATTCCCTCATATGATCAGTTGACTTTATTCCCGAGAATAATCAAGACTGGGTGTAGCTGGTCACGACTGACCTCTTTGTGATTGTTGATAAACGTCTCGTGATTGTTGATAAACGTCTCGTGATTGTTGATAAACGTCTTGTGATTGTTGATAAACGTCTTGTGATTGTTGATAAACGTCTTGTGACTGTTGATAAACGTCTTGTGATTGTTGATAACCTCTTTTGATTGTTGATAAACGTCTCGTGATTGTTGATGAGGTTTTGCTAATTGAGAACATTATCCTCGTTCTGGAGTACGTTTATCTTGAATATTAACAAATTATGACCTACATTTATCGATAAAGTTTACAGGAGAGTTCAGAGAGTTAACTCATTTCTTATACAGCCCATGGTCTAGTGACAAGAGCAGTCTCTATGGCACCCCTGTAATCTCTAACTCACTTAGTATCTCTAACGCTACTTAGAATCTCTAACGCAATAGACAAGTGGCCTTCCTACGAACTGTCATCAACCAATACGTCTTCAACTTCTATACTGATCCATCCATCATTTATGTGATAAGTCAAGAAAGTTATTTGCAGTAAATCAGTTTNAGAGAGAACATCTGTACAAGGTTGTAGGACAGTTGCTTGGGTAACATCAACAAATTTGCAGGATGAATGGTTTGGAGTATGGGACAGACATAGCCTGATCGGGGGAGGCCCAAGTCAAATGATTTAGGCAGTGTTAAACAATTTTAACCCCTCTCTGTTTTTATCGAATCAAATGTAGTTAAATACAAAATATGGGTTGTTATGCCCAAGAGTTTTTTGCCATCATAAACGATACATATTTCGTGAGACCAAACAGTTGTTTCTTTACGGCTTAATAATATATATTCGTCTTATTATATATTTTCTGAAAGGAAAAGGGACAAATGGGGAGAGAGGGGGGGTGGTGGGGCAGGATGAAGGGGGAGATATAGAGACACACCCCAGTTGTTTGTGCTTCCTAATACATTTACTGAGAGAAGTGAAATAGGGAGTGGTGAAGAGAGGGTCCAAGGGAATAGTTAGAGGACGAAGCTAGGAAGAATGGCGTGATAAAAGGGAATGCGACGAGGGGGAGATCAGAGAAGAAGAATGCAATGAAAGTTGTGAAGGAAAGACATCCTTGAATTACATACAGAAACCAAGGATGCCGTGTGGCACAAAACTTCCTCTCCAGACAGCAGCATTATAGTGTTACGAGAAGTAAGCTAACAGCCAAGGACTCAGTTGATGAGCCGGACCACGACGTCTCTCTGAAGTAGCTCCTGGCATCTGTACCTCGGGCACCCGCGGTCTCATCCATCCTACTCTAAGACCAAATTGTATTGGTGGTCCAGATTCCTGTACTGGTTTAACTTGGTAATATTCATGTGGGTGGCAGCTCCACCAGCCCGACTGAGCTGAGCGGCCAGACTTGTCCTATTTAGCAAACTCGCCATGGCCTATTGAGCAAATTTTCTTTTATCATTGTATCTCCTTTATATATATATATATATATATATATATATATATATATATATATATATATATATATATATATAAACGTCGTCGATTCTTCATTTTGTGTGGCGAGGTTTGCTCATTACACAACTGTGGTTTCACCATTCGTAATCTGCTGTCAAACTGGTTTACTCTTCACTGATGAGGACGATGCAAGCAACAGTAAATAAGACGACTTTTCCGGTGATCACAAACGTTTCAGATCACAAGATGCACTGTTGCAGGACCCGCATTTACAAGGTTGCATGCCTCCAGGTGCGTGGACGGTATTCCCAAGGATACATGCCCTAGTACCCAAGTGGTATACCCAATACACCCCGTTACCAGGCTGCATACCCCAGAACCCAATACTAATCCTACATCACGCATCGTCCCTACAAGGGTCTGTAGCCTCTATTGATATACGCCGCTACATTCCACCTCCACTAATCACAGGACCTTAAAAGTTGAACTGCTGTATAATGCTTTCAGCCTTCTGGCTCCTAATTCCATCGTGTATAGACTGCAGTCTTTTCAAGTACTTTATTGCCAATTGTATTTCGCGTATCTTTTCGAAAATTAATTATTTGTTTATTCAGACGAGGATTCACAATAACGTGGCTGAAATATGTTGACCAGACCACACACTAGAAAGTGAAGGGAGGACGACGTTTCGGTCCGTCCTGGACCACTCTCAAGTCGATTGTGAATGATTTGAGAATTGGTCCAGGACGGACAGTAACTTCGTTGTCCCTTCACTTTCTAGTGTGTGGTTTGGTCCACATTTTTCTTTATTATTATTTTCAGATGTGCACTTTTCATATATCGTTTATATCCATATGGTACGTTTGTCAGTTAGACAAAACAGTTGCATTTTTTACGGAGTGTGACGGATTACGATCCATTGGCATCTTAAATGTTATATATCTCCATTATTTGTAAGTTTCTCCATTAATTGTAAGGAGAAAATTTTACAAGAATTAGTCACCCTATAATTTCCAATGTTATCATTGCCATTAGTAAAGCACAGAACACATACTCGTGTTCTTTATACTCTCTATAGTCATTCTGGCTTAGTACTTGCTAAATAAAATAACCTTCATTTCCTTCAATGTATTTTTTCAATAGTGAACTGAATGCACCTTTCTTTATGTCGGATTTATTTTCTCAAATAATACTCCATACAAAATTCGTGCAATTCCTTTTAATGTTAACCAATGGCACAATAGGCACTAGAGTTTCGCATTCTTGAAAGGAGGAATTTACTGGTACTGAAATGCATTGTGCTTGGGTCTCAGCTTATAGCTGGCCCGCCTCTTTGGCCTGGGACCTGGGTGGTGTATCTCAGGTCTTTGTTATTGGTCTTTCTGTGTACTCAGCTAGTTATGCTTTCGGAGGGTTGAGCTTCGGCTCTTTGGTACCGCCTCTCACCTGTCAGTCTACGGGTGTACAGGTTCTTGAGTTTACTCAGGTATTATCATATCTACATTTGAGATCCACATTGTGGGATCCTGCTCGGGTCTTGACCATGTCAGGTCCCAGTATGTGGGCATGACCACACCAGGTTTCATTATGTGGGCATGACCACACCAGGTTTCATTATGTGGGCATGACCACACCAGGTTTCATTATGTGGGCATGACCACACCAGGTTTCATTATGTGGGCATGACCACACCAGGTCCCACTATATGGCCATAACCAGACCAGGTCCCAGTAAGTAGTCATGACCACACCAGGTCCTAGTATGTGGCCATGACCACGCCAGGTCCCAGTATGTGGCCATAACCAGACCAGGTTCAAGTATGTGGCCATGACCACACCAGGTCCCAGTATGTGGCCATAACCAGACCAGGTTCAAGTATGTGGCTATGACCACACCAGGTCCCAGTATGTGGCCATAACCAGACCAGGTCCCAGTATATGGCCATAACCAGACCAGGTTCAAGTATGTGGCCATAACCACACCAGGTCCCAGTATGTGGCCATGACCACACCAGGTCCCAGTATGTGGCCATAACCACGCCAGTATGCTGTTGCTTGGATCCTGACCCGCGGCAGGTGCCCGTGTGTGGGCTTGGTCAGGTCAGTATTATATCTCAAGAAGACCTCGGCTTTTCTTCTGGCCGTCTCGCATAAATCTTAAAAGAACAATAGCTGGTGCAAGTTTCTCCCGCGCCTCGGCTGGTTTATTTCCATTCTACAAGGCCGTCTGAGGTACCACCGTTCTTCCGTCTTATCCCACTAAACATTTCAACTCCTGTTTTCTCACTCTGAACATTAATGACCTCGTACGGGAATAAAGTATATTTGAACTGGTCGGTAGAGCCACGTCGTCGATTCCTGCAGACTCGGAGCTCGATCCCTGGTGGCCCATGGTGTTTTTGGGCACCGTTCCTTTGTGCCAAACCGCATATCACAGCTCTCAAGTCTTTTTAAGTATTCTTTTTAAGTGCTGTTTATGGAGGCAAACTTAAACAGCCTACTGACCGACCATTCTTTATCCTACAAATGCTCACGCAACACCTTCCTGTTTGAGGTCTCACAAATGCCCACAGGATGATTTGGAACATCCTAACCCAGGATTACTTTAGTCTTCCCAATCATCAGCCTCAGAGACTTGAGTCATCACAAATCAGAGAATATCACAACTGTCTCTCGCATGCAGGCGATGAGTCACAATAACGTGGCTGAAGAATGTTGACCAGACCACACTCTAGAAAGTGAAGGGACGACGACGTTTTGGTCCGTCCTGGACCATTCTCAAGTCGATTGTGAATGGTGCAGGACGGACCGAAACGTCGTCATCCCTTCACCCTCTAGTGTGTCTCTCACATGTCCGGGAGACAGTCCCAGGCCTTAAGGGACATTCTCAAAGTGCTGTCCTCAGACATATTTAAGGTCACACGGAACTTCAAGTACGCATTCGACAAGGCTGTTGTTTTCATACAACTCACGGCAGTAGCTGCATCAGAATAGTAATACTTTATTCGTATTTTACCAAATTCGAGAAATTATAGTCTTTTGTATTTTATGTAAATCACATTAGATATAATTTGTATATGTAATTCAGAACAGGAGATTGTTTTCAAATTCGCACTCTAAGATTGTCGTTTCAGGCCGTTCATAGTTACTTTATATATTTTGTGTTAAAAGGTAATTCAATCATTATGGTCTGGTATTCAACTATTGAATACGGGCTATTCATGCCCGTGCTACCGCTTGGATGGCTTAATCTTCATAAATCAATTATTGAAAAAACATTATCAGGCAGCGGGATATCAGCCCCTCTCCTGTGCTAGGTAAGTCAACTACGGGCTCACCATAGCCCGTGCTACTTGCCCCTCTCCTGTGCCAGGTAAGTCCACTACGGGCTCACCATAGCCCGTGCTACTTGCCCCGCTCCTGTGCCAGGTAATTCCACTACGGGCTCACCATAGCCCGTGCTACTTGGGAACTTTTTGTTCCGAATTCTGAATCTAAAACAACAAACAACAATCGGGAAATGACAGTCACCTCCTGACCACCACTGAGGGCGAACGTGCGTTCCAGCTTTCCTCTTTCAGTGGCTTTACTGTACATCTCGTCGCCAATTCGAGCCCCGGTGTTGACAAGTGGGTGTTGAAAGTGTCCTTCAATGTCTGTAGCATGACTTTAACTCAGAGTTTGATTTCAGAAACCCACGAACTAACTCTCCGTTCCGACGTGTTCAACGAACTAGAGTTACCGGTGAGAATTGTCAATTGTTTCTGGTGAGAATTGTCAATTGTTTCTGGTGAGAATTGTCAATTGTTTCTGGTGAGAATTGTCAATTGTTTCTGGTGAGAATTGTCAATTGTTTCTGGTGAGAATTTCAATTGTTTCTGGTGAGAATTTTCAATTGTTTCTGGTGACAATTCTCACCTGTTTACTTCTTAAGAATCATTGATGGTGTAGCGATACTGTTCACTGGTAAAGATGGTCATCTGAATACATTAAAACCAGAAAAAGTGCCTGGTCTCACGATGCAAACATCTCGCCTATTTCACCACAGCGATTCCAAGCTGACAGAACTGTCTTCGTCAGACGGCTCTGTCCAATCACTGCAGACAAATCTCTCGAAGCTATTATCAAGGACAGAGACAAAAACTGAACACAAACTGCAATCCATGCATACAAGATTGCCAATCTTACGCATATTTGTATGCGTAAGACTTACACTGAAGACATTAGAATAAGCCAAGGAACCAGAAGAAAGGGAGTTTACATCCTTCGGCGACATATTTGCACCGAACCAAATACTGGAAGAGACACATTATTAAAAGAAACAAAATATTTTACATGTTGAGATTCCACAACTAGGGGCCGGCCGGCCGAGCAGACAGTACGCTGGACACGTGACCCTGTGGTCCCCGGGTTCGATCCCGGGCGCCGGCGAGAAACAATGGGCAGTGTTTCTTACACCCTGATGCCCCCTGTTACCAGCAGTAAATAGGTACCTGGGAGTTAGTCAGCTGACACGGGCTGCTTCCTGGGGGTGGAGGCCTGGTCGAGGACCGGCCCGCGGGGACACTAAAAAGCTTCGAAATCAACTCAAGATAACCTCAAAATAACCTACACAAACATATGCACAAAACAAGTCAACAGATGAAATATATGCTCAGGTAACCACTAATTCAAGGACTGTGCACACGAATGTATCTCACGTGAGGACAAAAACATTCCAAGCTCCAAAATGTCCAAAAAGAAACTAAAAAAGAATTCGAGAAAATGATGGACAGTGCCAAAGACGGCACCGTGCCCATCCAAGCAATATCATTCGAAATAGCTTCCCCAGCATTCCCAAGCTCACCAAGACAATCTCATCAAAATTCCAACATACAACAGCCCAACCTCTTTGGCTGAACGGTTGAGCAACGGTCTCGCTTCATGCAGGTCGGCGTTCAATCCCCGACCGTCCAAGTGATTGGGCACAATTCCTTTTCCCCCCGTCATATATCAAATCCTTATCCTGACCCTTGCCCAGTGCTATATAGTCGTAATGGCTTGGCGCTTTCTCCAGACAGTTCTCTTTCAACATGCAACAGCCTGATTCCTGGGAAAGCACAATTTTCTCACAAAACCAAACGAGGCCTCAAACAACCTCGACAACCTAACAACTCTACCATTCAAGTCCAAATTCACCAAATAATGACAAAAGCGACCTCATCTGATCCCGAGCATAAATAATTTGCTTTAAACAAACAAACTCCCAACTGTAAACGCCTTCGAGGATATAATATCAGTATTTACCGAAGACACACCAACTCTTGCTTACTCGAACCAAATAAGTAACGTAATAAATAAGAAATACGAACTACCTATGCCAGCAGGTAGCAGAGGAAACTCATTCCACCGAGCCTACCCATTTACCACCAATGGTCCCTATGACAGGTAAACCCTGAGGCAACTCAGCTAAAGTTTCACATACTGAACGCATAAAGAAATAATCTACAATAATCATAAATAATATTTAGTGCAAGAATTGACAGACGTAAAACTGATATATAAACGGTGAGTATGAGGAAATGTTCTCATTGATATGAATGCATACATGTGAATCTTCATTTTTCCAATTAACATAAAGATATCGTTTAAAATATATATATAACACTTTGGGGAAACGTACAATGAACTTATAATGAACCCAACCAGCAAGCCGCCTCAAATACGGAGATACTAGAGCCACCTGATGACAGGTATCATGTAAGGACTGGATTAAGGCAACATTTTGCTACTACACAGTTAACATTATATCCAAACGTGGCGTTGAATCGACGTGGAACCAACATTAGTTGAATACTGAATGGACGTTAATACAACATTGAATCAAAGTTAATGACTTTAATTCGGAGTTGAATCAACGTTGCTCTTGGATACTGTGCCCCACAGGGTATGACTGGGGCAGCACTGTGTCAACACCAGCTGAGAGTGAAGATGAGAGACTGAAACGGACTTTCAAAAAGAATAGCCCAATCTTGTGAAACGTTGCAAGCAAGCAACAGCAGAATAACACGCAAATAAACAACATGACTAAACTGCCGCAGCCTTGAATGACAGCGACATCATACCTACTAATCAACTCATAACATAGTAGACAAATTAGTGGCTCATTCTGAGTGGCCTGACCACAAAAACCTTTACTTACGTGTCTCTATCAAAACCCCAGCCTTCATTTCCATCTCACATACTTACTAAATCCGAAAATCATCGAAAGAGGGGTAATTCAGCAACACCACTACCACCATTCACCACCACTACCACCACCAGTAACAGCTCACCCGCTTACTATTCTCCTCATCCGCCATAAAAATCAACATGCCTCCGAGAGAGCCCCCTCAGAGTCGACCATTGGAGGTGATGTGATTGATAGTAGCTAGCGGTGGTGAGGTTGTTGGAGATGTTATCACCATCCTCCAGGGTACCTCATGACTGCTCTGACGTTCCCACTCACACCTCAGCCGCCTCAGATGAGCCGGGCTATTGTTCCTCTGGTCAACAACAGCCCAACAGGAATGAACCCAAGAGACGTATATGCTTTTTTTCTCCTGTCAGGCGGGATTATGGTAAATCTTTTCTATTTATACCGAGCTAGAAAAGAGTCTATTTTATATATATATATATATATATATATATATATATATATATATATATATAATATATATTATATATATATATATATATATATATATATATGATTGGGCATGGAATTGAATATAGGTGTTATATATGACAGTATATCTTGCGAGACGTGCTGTCACCTGTCATGTGTGTGTCGCGCCTCTTACAGAGGTCACGCCATCACTGTCATTCTCCTGTCTTGCCTGTCTGTCTTGATGAATCCTGCTGTAATCTTAATCTGTCATCCACGTTCATCAATCCCCCACCTTCTCCCACCTGTTGAAAACAGTTTCCCCAGAATTCCCTATGAAAACAGAAAACAAATTAGTCATATGTTTTATCCTTTATATTACCGGTCCACTTAGGACCATACCGGTTCATACCCTTGACTAACCGGTCTATACTCTGGATAAACCGGTCCATACAATAACACAGACATATTAAACCCTAACAAGGAAGTGCAAGTATGTCCGCGAGGTATACTTCAAATACTCTCATTTGCTCACACTCATATGAGTTCCACGATAACACAGAGTGGAACTAGGAATCCAAGAGCTAGGAATCATTGCTAACTCTTGGGACTTAGTCCTCCTGGTCCTACAAGGGATTTCCCTAACTCTACTGCTTGACTCGACTCGTCAATTGTGTAATTGATGGGTCGACATTCTAATTTTAGAATGTCTAATTGCCTAATTGTCGAATCTGGAATGAAAATTCCAGATTTTCGTCACTTTCAATCAACCATCCTCTGGGTGATGGTTGACTGAAAGCTATCATAAAATCTGCTGTTTACGATAGCCAAGCATGTCATATGGCAGGAACACAGAGCAGGAGCTAAACGGCTGTAACGCACTCGATCTCGTGCTTAATGAGGTCACTGTGTTCTTCAAAGGCTTGAACACTTGTAAAAACTTGTACTTGAGTGAATATATATATATGCTAGGAACAGATGTTGTCTGTAGCCACCCATGACAACTCCAACATTTGGATTTATGATAATTGTTTTTCCAACCTGCCTAATAGTTATCTGCAATAACCTGCAATCTCTGTGTGTGTGAGGTGGGCGGTTCTAGCATCGGTGGATTGACTTACTAAAGAATATTTTTTGTTTAGACCTGCTTCTAAAACTTCTTATAAACTGTGATATATATGCCAATTGAAAAACGAGATGACCTTACGCCAAATGACTTGTAAATTTGGATTATAGCATGCCTGAAGACCAAAGGGGGGAAGAGAAACAAAGGGTGAAATACAATGAGGGTGGACGAACAGCGAAGGTGATGAACAACCAAGGTGATGAACAACAAGGTGATGAACAACCAGGGTGATGAACAACGATTTAACTCAAAATAGCTAGCAATGCTTAAATTGTAAGCAATTATTTTGTTATTTTATTGGGCACAGATATGCCATCAAATCACTTCATCAAGCTGTGTGTGTGCACAGAGTACCTGCGTGGTTGACGGGGAGATCCGAGACGGCCTGGGTTCGAATCCTAAGGGGTCATAGAGTTCAAGTGATTCTATGCTTGAGAATCAATCAAACTTTGCTCGTCTTACGGTCTCACTTAGCCAGTGACTCTGGTTCTTCTCGTTTTTACCTCTATAGAACCTTAATGACTCGTTCTTCACAGATCCGACCCCAAGGTGAAGTTATCAAGAACACACGAAATTAAATTCGATATTAAAAAAGCCTTTGTGAAAAACTTCCACTGACCAGTAATCTGCGGCAAAACAGCCTTGGGTTTTTATTGGGGAATGGGGCGTTTCTAGGTGACTTTCAGCCACCTAGGTTGAAGAGAATCCTCCAGCAGGAAGCCTGGTACTGTCATATACATGTGTCTTTTCCTTCAAGAAAAGGGTTGGCCAGAAAATGTTTTTCTCTTATTTGTCAAGTTTAATTCATTCAAGATGATATTGTCTGATTTCAGTGCTGGTTCTTTATCCATTTCTTCGCGATTTGACATCATTATTGTATATCTCTAAAAATACTTATTCAGTCTATGTTAATAATATAATTCCTTCCAATAATTTAGGTGACTTATAAAACAGGTGTCAACACACGCAGTTCAGGAACATTATTATGCAAGTTTTCAATTTAAAAAACATAAAAATGTTTAGCAAAATTACTCGTAATCTTCCTCCTCTTTCATCCACCTTTGCATCCCTCCCCTTTGTCCCCATTCGCAACTTATATACCACTTTGCCTTCTCGGCTTCTCCTTATCTCTTGCTTTCTGTGTTACGTTAGACTCATAGAGTTTATGAGTCTGCCGTCAGACGGAGGCGGATTGATACTCAAATTCTGGTCTTAAAACGACTTGTTTTAAGCACTGCATAAAAAAGCCTCTGAAGAAGGGGCTACTGTGAAAGGGTGTTGAATAGTGCTTTGTAATGTCTGTCGGTGACCGGAACCTGTTTGTTGTACAACTGACTGGTCTCCTCTGCTCTGTTGGTGTGCACTAGAGTGTGACATGCAGTGTGTGTGTGTGTGTGTGTGTGTGTGTGTGTGTGTGTGTGGTGTGTGTGTGTGTGTGTGTGTGTGTGTGTGTGTGTGTCAGGAATGAGTACAATAAGGTGTGTGGGTTCTCTAGCATGTGTTCATGAGGGTTTCTGGAGTTCTCAAGGATGTGTACAGGACTGTGAGTGGTTCTCAAGGATGTGTACTGGACTGTGAGAGGTTCTCAAGGATGTGTACAGGACTGTGAGTGGTTCTCAAGGATGTGTACTGGACTGTGAGTAGTTCTCAAGGATGTGTACAGGACTGTGAGGGGTTCTCAAGGGGTAACATAAAGACAAACGCTGTGAACCCCGAACCTCTATCCTCATGTGAACTTGTACTTCCATCTAGTACAGATGGAGGTGTACTATTGACACCTCCGTCAACGGTGTCCCCCCCCCCACACTTCCGTCAACGGTAACCTCCCCACCACACACCTCCGTCAAGACTCTGGACTTCTTGGGGCCAATAAATTCATTAACAAAAGAGAACATATATATTTTCCTGCTTTTTTAAATGTACAAATATTATATTTTACCCTTTTTCTGTGTCCTTATCTTTACCAGTAACTGTTTCTGTACCTGAATATGTATGTGTGTATCAGGCTAGAGGATCATCCAGTTTTAATGGATAAAACTGCAATAATACTCTGGTATTATATGTTTCCAATCAGAGTTCACCGAGTACGGGCTCCCACTAGCCAACATAAGCCTGATTTTAATAATAATAATTATTTATGTTAGGTCAACCACTAAAAACTGTTACTAACGACCATCTCGTTCGTAGCTTATAAGATGTGAGGGCCCATTAGGTCAAGATGGCTTGTTCTCAGACGATAAAAACATCCCTTGCCAAAGACTCGATTCACCTCAATAGTGATCGCATTATTGTGTCTGGTTCCCCTCTCAATAAACATGTCTCCAGCCGCCACTCAGACAGCAAAAACGAGGACAATTGATGACTAACAGACGAGGAGTGGAAAAACTGACCTAATTTAAGAGGTAGCTACCGTGAGGAGCCGTGATTTTTGTTCTGGAGAACTGTTGCTGTTGGGAGTTCGATGTTGGAGATTGCCGATCAAATATTTACATGTTCAATTACGAAATCTCTCCATCTTTCCTCGAACATGGAGATTTAGTCTGTATTTATTCAACAATTTACAAGTTCGAAAACTTTAAATCCAATGCTATAATTGTTATGGGCAATTCCGTTGCGATTGTCTCTAATTACACCATGATAGCAATTTATCATTCTCATTAAGGTGTAATAAGAATATTAATATAGTTAATCTTATTCTCATTTCCTAATGTTAGGCATTATGGCATTCAATTTAATAATGCTATGGTGATTCTAATTAAAATTAATGATGCTAAGCATAATCTCAAACAGTTTAATGATGCTAAGCTTAATTTCATTTAATATAATAATAATAAGCTTATTATCTTTCAATTTAACAATGATTAATATTACTCAGTTTAAAAACGCTTAATTTCATTTAAATAACGCAATGGTAGAGTTGGATTCCTCGTTACACAGTAGCATGTAGTAACGCTACATGTTAAAACATGTTCTGTAATTCACTAGAATGTTAATTCTTACTTTAAAATATTCTGCAACTTTCTGTAGCTATCTGAACTATTTGGTGCATAAATAAATTTTTGTTTAGCTCTGAAATATTGATATTTCCGTAGACATATATCATTGTGATTTTTCATCATAATTGTACATAATATTTTAAAAAGTTTTCTGCAATGTTCAATTGCACATTCGCAGAATTAAAATACGTCAGATTTATCATGTGAATATCATGAATTTTACTTGCCATCGTACAAATCCAATTACTTGGACTGGTCGGTAGTGCGATGGCCTAACTTCATGCGAGTCGGCGTTCGATCCCCGATGGTTCAAATGGTTGGGCACTATTACTTTCCTCCGTTGAATCCCAGATCCTTTTCCCTCGTGCTTCTTCTAAGTGCTATATGGTCGTAATTACTTAGTAATTTCACATGATAGTTACATTACCTTTCCATGTTGTTGTTGTTAAAGATTCGCTACCTGGAACAAGAAGTTCCAAGTAGCACGGGCTATGGTGAGCCCGTAGTGGAACTTCTAAACCTTTCCATCATAACTTATGCAGCACCCTTGTACTTATCTAGACAAAAAACAAACAAAATAAACTATTCAAAAAACAAGCCAAACTAAGCACTTGGAAGATATATGAAGATAAGAATATGGGATACCACGTAGAAAAAAAATATGCCCAACCACTTGAACCATCGGGGATCGAACGCCGACTTGCATGAAGCGAGGCCATTGCTCTACCGACCAGTCCAAGTAATTGGACCCAAAAACCAAACGATAATAACTATTTTCCATTCCGAGCCAAAAAACAAGAAAAATATTCCTTTTGGCTTTTACATAATTTTCCCGATATACGCGGTAGTCAAGGATCCCGCTTGGCTCTTGATGTGACTCGCTAGAAAGTCCATTTTCTTACTTATTTCCTTATTGGCTTCCACTACCTTGACCGTTCCCCTCATAATGTTTAGTTCACTTGCCTTTTTTTGTCAGAAAGGTTCATTCTGGTGGTAAATGTTACTTTTTTTATTATTTTTTAGGTATTTGGTCCACATCTTTGTAAGGAAGTTTAACTTTTTTTATTATATATAAGGCAAAAGGGGGGGGGGGAGGGGAGATAGCAACTCTGTTCTGAACATGTTTTTTGCTGGTTAAGTTTACCACGATCCTGTTTGTTGTGTTATGTGTTGTTGTAATATGTAGATTGCATATTGATCAATATGTTTATTTGTTATCTATTTTTGCATATAATTTTTCTATATAATATGTATTACTAAGAACTCTATATAACCCGACCAGGATTTGAACCCATGGCGTCTAAGATCACGTTTAAACGTACACAGTACCGTGATCACCGTACTCTATAGGATTTTTTAATGTAATTACTATTATATCAAAACGAAATCACAGTGGCGTAATATATTAATGACAAAATAATTTTGGGTTAATGATTCATTTCCCAAAAAATAATTTCTCATAAATACTACTGTTTCAATTTTTAATCATTTGTTTATTAATTTTAATAATTTACTTTTAATTTTAATCCTTTTTTGGGTTGGAGTATTTTTTTCAATATTATTTTTGTCATACTAAAGCGCAGCACAACAGGACCAGCACAACAGGACCAGCACAACAGGACTAGCACAACAGGACCAGCACAACAGGACCAGCACAACAGGACCAGCACAACAGAACACAAACAATTCTTAACAATGAACAACAGAGACATTAGAAAGAACTTTTTCAGTGTCAGAGTAGTTAAGAAATGGAATGCATTAGACAGTGATGTGGTGAAGGCTGACTCCATACACAGTTTCAAACATAGAAATGACAGAGCCCAATAGGCTCCATAATCTGTACACCAGTAGATTCAGAGTTAAGAGGCGGAACCAAAGAGCCAATCCTCAACCCCCGCAAGCTCAACTAGATGAGTACAGCACAATAGGACTCATCATAGACCACTGCGTAGAAGGACAAAGCATACTCTCCATTAGTTTTTTCATAGGGTATAACATATATTTACATCTCATTAAGCATGAAGGCAGCGCATACTTACTGTGTACTACTCTGCAATATGACGCATATATACAGATATTACATTAAGATACAGCATATGCTGAGAGAAGTCTCCGAACATAGCATATACTTTTGGCTCATAAAACCATAAAAAACTGGGTTTACACACAGTTAAACGGTTATTTGGATGTAGATAAAGTTAGTAAGTACATATATGACTTTGTTATTACTAAGGGATGGGTCACTAGTAATACTAGTATTGAAACACTAGATATCGGGAACAGGTATAACCTGTAATACGGATTATCAAGGTCGTATTAGGTCAGTTACTGACCCTCCTCAGGAATTCAACCTGAGAAAGGTCAGTCATAACAATTGCCTATCTCCCTGGTACCTGTTTACTGCTAGGTGAACAGTCGTGTAAGGTGAAAGGAAACGTGCCCAATCAGTTCTGTCCCGCTCGAGACATCGAACCCAAGATTCTGGCTTCTTTACGGCTTATTTTGAGTAAGATCATCTGCCAATTTAAACTGCACTACAAGTATCCCAATTTTGAATACTATAAACTGAGCGATTTGACACAATTCTAAACAGTTGAATAACCGGGTTTAGCCTCTGGTGGCTATCCCATGACTATTATTGCTATAGGAGGGATATCAGCTATCTTAATAGATATGTATATGACATTACATCAATTTTTGTAGATTTATACAGCTTCTATTAAGATATCTCAAAACGTAAACAAATTATTCACAGAAAATTTTACCATACAATTTATATGTGCCAAATATAAGCCATACTTGCATATCTGTAATACAAGCAGTAGTAAAAGTTTTCTTTCAAACTTTATGAAACATTCAATTACCAAAGGCATATGCACACAGTAACGCAATTTGCATTGTGAACAAATACGTAGATTATCTGCGTACTCTAAGTAAACCCTTTGATTTAAACAGTATATATATTCGCTGATTAATGTATTGCTTTGGTTTATTTTTTTTATTGCTTTGGTTTATTATTCTTTCTAGTCGAACAGTGTTTCAGGCGCGCATGGTTGGATGTGCGGAGACATACGCGCATGCGCGCTGGGGATTGCAGAATCAGAAACTATTTAAATACTCAATTTACTCCTGATTTAAAAAGTTGAGAGCATTTATGTTAAGAATAAGTTCAATATATCGATTTCGCACCCTAAACAATGACTCTATTTACTTCATAGTTTAGTTCAACCACTTGGGCTGGACGGTAGAGCGAAGGTTCGCTTCATGCAGGTCTGTGTTCAATCCCCGACCGTCCAAGTGGTTGGGCGCCGTTCCTTTCCATTGTCGTATCCTAAATCCTAATCCTCGAATCACTTCCAAATGCTATATACTCGCATTGACTTGGTG
The DNA here is from genome assembly GCA_020271785.1 of Procambarus virginalis. Taxonomy (NCBI): domain Eukaryota; kingdom Metazoa; phylum Arthropoda; class Malacostraca; order Decapoda; family Cambaridae; genus Procambarus; species Procambarus virginalis. The sequence continues at coordinate 61,661,598 of WNGS01164437.1, forward strand.
CTCTCTCCTGATAACTAATTTACCCTAACATTCATAAATATAGAATTAAAAATTACCAAAAATCCTATTTACAAAACTGGACTATTTTGTCCTTTGAGTATAGCAAGTTAACCAAAATATTACATTGCATCTCTTGCACATTCTTGACAATAAAGATCCCATAGGCTTGAAACCCAAAAATATTAGGTTATTTCATTCACTTGGACACTCGGAGATTCGAACCGGTGACCTCATCATGTGAGACGAAAGCTCCTCCCCTGGGCTATATTTATTTAACATTAGACTTATCTTGCATGTGGCTAGCAAGTGCATAAACAATCGAAGTAGGAAAACCTGTCACCATTAACTGCAGGCCAGCCTAGTCTGCATACGCTAATGATAAGGTTTTGGTTTTTCTTACTGAACACATATATCTATATAGTATTAGATAACACAAAAATACAGTGGAAAAAAGAACAGGTGGAGGAAAAAAGAATAGAAATGTACATAAAAGCATAAAAGGTTATAAACGAGAATTAAAGATTAAAATAAAGTATTAAAAAGAGGTTTTGTGTAGGGACTGGAGATCAAATTTCCTCAAGCAGAAGACGTAGCCGAAAGTCAGTGGAAGTGATGCACATCTCTTGCGACACACATTACAAAATATTCCTTCCCCAAAGGTAGTTTGAACAATGAAACAGCTGAATATCTCTTGTCCAGACGCTATTATATTTTCTTATCCTAAATATCATTTTATAACCAAATTAGGCGTTTTGAAGGATTAGCATCAAGGTACCTATGGGTAATCAGCTCATTAGGAAGCCTGGGCTTAGACGTTAATCTATTATAATTTTCGTAGATAGATGAAAACTATATTTAATGTTAGGTTTCAATGCTATTAGAAGATTAAGCTAGAGTCTTATGTGATCCAGATCTTTCGTATGGTGGTATGTTACCACATTTATATGGTTATTTGACTTTTTTCCCTCAACAGTTGACTTTATTCCCTAATTAATGTCAGTTTACTTTATTCCCTCAATATGATCAGTTGACTTTATTCCCGAGAATAATCAAGACTGGGTGTAGCTGGTCACGACTGACCTCTTTGTGATTGTTGATAAACGTCTCGTGATTGTTGATAAACGTCTCGTGATTGTTGATAACGTCTTGTGATTGTTGATAAACGTCTTGTGATTGTTGAAAACGTCTTGTGATTGATAAACGTCTTGTGATTGTTGATAAACGTCTTGGACTGTTGATAAACGTCTGTGTTGTTGATAAACTCTTTTGATTGTTGATAAACGTCTCGTGATTGTTGATGAAGTTTTGCTAATTGAGAACATTATCCTCGTACTCGAGTACGTTTATCTTGAATATTAACAATTATGATCTGCATTTATCGTTAAGTTTACAGGAGAGTTCAGAGAGTTAACTCATTTCTTATACAGCCTCCATGGTCTAGTGACAAGAGCAGTCTCTATGGCACCCCTGTAATCTCTAACTCACTTAGTATCTCTAACGCTACTTAGAATCTCTAACGCAATAGACAAGTGGCCTTCCTACGAACTGTCATCAACCAATACGTCTTCAACTTCTATACTGATCCATCCATCATTTATGTGATAAGTCAAGAAAGTTATTTGCAGTAAATCAGTTTTGCGTGTTAATAATCGAAGTTTCATTTTGCAACTCCGGCTTGTGTCCGGGGTTCAAGCACGCACTTGGACGAGTGCTTGCTTGTCTGTGTGACTATTTGTTTGTTCTTAAATTCGACCGTTCTATTCAGGCTTATTTTTTGTTTCAAATACACCAGCCTTGATATATTCCATCTGTGTCGGCCAAGGCCAAAAGCGTACATCTGTCTATCTGTTTATTTGCCCATGTGTCGGCTCGCTGTAGCGTGTATGTACCTTGTTACACATAGACACACACACATGGGAGTGACACCTCCATGTTCCAGTAGTGAAACTATATCTCTCGCTTCAACTCGCCATTCCATCTGGATTTCCTATTCTCGAGTAGCAACGTTCCATGCTCCAGGAGGAACAATGCTCCGTAGAGGAGGGAAGTTCCAGTAACAGCCTCCTTCCCCAACTTCTTAGCAATTTAGATTTAGATTTAGAGGGAAAGGGGATACATCTTCTCCATCCCCCCCCCTTCCACTGTTTCTCATGATCATTATTCTTCTACAAAAGGGTTAAAACAACTTTCATTTCACAAAGTTCCAGAGCGTTAGTTTCCATACTCAAAAGTCTTTGCATTTCTTTGCTAATTTGTTGGCTTATTTAAGAAAATGTATTTTTGGGACATATTTGTGTTGGAAATATGTCAGGTTATTGGTAATTGAATTATGCAAAAATCATTCTTGTATTTTTGAAATGTACCATTTGAAAAATGTATTCTTTCGTTACAGCTATTACAGTTATAAAGATAACTAAAAAAATGAAATTCTTTTACAAATTAATAAAAGATAGATAAAAATATCTGAAATTTAAAAAAAAAAATTCTCTGTGTGTAATAGAGATGTTTCGAAGTCTTTACTCTGAACACAAACAACTTGAGAAAAACAGACAGAAAATATTTAACAAAATAGGTGATTCTGTCTCATTCCCTTGAATCATCGCAGATTCGAACTCAGTTCTCCAAAGTACTAAACAATTTTGTATTTAGTACAAGGTTTTCATCTAACTTTTGAAAATTTGTAGAAGCATTAACGCTAATTCTTCGGGACGCTAAGCCCCGAAATCAACTCTGCAGATAATGTCCAAAGTCTTACTAATCAGGCCATTGGTGCACACAATAACAACTACAGGTGATACTAGAGGGAACATATCCATTTCACAAAGGCACTGATCCACTAAGGCAAACGAAAAGACTTACACCAGGAAGAAGAAGAAGAACAAGTAAATAATTATCAATAGAAGGCACCAAACCGGGAAGGCTATGTAGCACCATCAGAAGAAGAACAAACAGCTGTGTGATCAAGATTCGAGCCAAGTGTAAAGCTTGGAATAGGGTAGGTTCCCCCCCTCCTCAAATTCACCCCCCATCTCCCTCTTTCCCCTCCCTCCTTCCCCATCTCCCCCCTCCCCTCTCCAGCCTCCACCTCTTGATCCATGACTCGTGTTTGTCGCTGCCTTCAGGCAGAAGGCTTCGCTCGCACTGTCAATATTGGCTCCTGGCCCTCGTCCCCCACATATGGAAAACAAGGTGAAGTATTATGAAGCAAGGCAGCTTGTTTCTTCTGAGGATTTTTGCCTGCTTTGCTGGCTGCTCTGGCCCGATTTTGTATACTAAACTGTGGCGGATTTTGATGCTATTTCGGATGAATTTGTGTGTACTTTTTTAGTCAATGTTACATTTGATGAGTACGGGTTTGCCCCAAGCATGCTGACACTCTCGTTCTGGTTATTTTAATAGGTCAGAACCACATGCAAATCTTTTAAGACTGGGTGGAGTTATATTTCAGTTTTGAAAGGAACTTTAGTGCATATTCATAATGAATAAACGAAAAGTATTCCATGACAGTACCATACATCAATCGTGTGTTACAGTATCACATTAATAATTTATTACGTATTTTACAAAGTTAGTATCAGTTAATAGTCAGTGGAATAAAATCATGTATATCACAGCTACATTATTTAAAACCGTAATGGAAATAAAACAATTACAGTATTTCTGGTCTTAAGTACATAGGAGCCTTTAGGTAATATATCTCATTAATGAGATGATACAAGGAAGCCAATATTTCATAATAATTTCAGAATATCCCTCCCCATGGAGGAATAACGAGGAATAACAATCGACTTGAGAATGGTCCAGGACGGACCGAAACGTCGTCGTCTCTTCACCATCTAGTGTGTGGTCTGGTCAACAATAACGAGGTATATTACGAGAGCATACCCACAACGCTGAAAATATAGGAATTGTCAACGTTTCGGTCATATACTGATACTAGCTCAAGACTGATCAAAACGTCGTCACTTCATATAGTTTCAGATGTAGTTTCATATAGTTTCAGATGTATAGTTTCAGATGGATTGGGGATAAAATTTTCTGCCACGTTACTGATTGTGACTGTATAGCTAAAATATCCACCAACGCAAATTTTTGTCCATGACACAAAACCAAAAGACGCTACAAAATAAACAGAAGGCAGAAGAACGTAGGTAAACACTAACCCCCAAAAAAGAAAAAAAGAACTTGTGGATACTTTGCTCTAGCTCTCTTGGTAGCCCAAAAAAGATATCAAAAAAGGAATGTAAAATAAACAGAAAAGAACGTTCAGGGCACTTTCGTCATCTTGAGCCAGAAGAGCCTCACAAAACCAAATAACCAAGTCAACTTTGGGCTGAAGTGAAACAATATTGGAAAGTTGAAAACAGCGACTGTGAAGCAGGGCTGAACCAGTAAAGGGAGACGTCTTCGGCTGTTCTTTGTTTGGCTTGCGTGCTGACGAGAGGGAGCATGCAAAATGTGAGGGAGTGAGATAGGGAGAGACTGCGAGTAGGGAGGGAGAGACTGCGTAGGGAGGGAGAGAGGAAGAGAGGAGATTTGTATGAAGAAGACAGATGAAGGGAGAAGGAGATAGAGGGTATGAAACATGATTATATACTTTCTTTCATGATTATTATCGTGGTCTTAACCTCCTCCTACCCGCACGGAACTCACTCTCTCTCTCTTGCGCCCTTGCTTTCAACACCATATGTGTGGGAGGTGGACGCCCACACTCACCACCCACACATGAACACTACACCTAGCTAGGACGCCCAATTTCCACACGAACAGCCAATCACTTCCCAATATATATTCTTATCCTTTCTATATAACAGAGAGGATAAGGATATGTTACTATGATGAAGCATAAAAAGGAGACGTTCAAAAATACAGGCAAGTTAATTGCAATCGGAACATGTGCGTAAAAATACGCATGAAAAATTGAAGAATGCTTAACAAAAAATTTTCCCCAGTGGCCATTTTTAGTCGATGGACTGACGTTATAGTGACCAAATAATAATAACACTAGGAACATAATGAACATAGTAACATTTCACGGAAGAAACAAACCTAATGAAATCTAGAAAGGAATTAGGTAAAGAGAAAAGCACTACGGGCTCACCATAGCCCGTGCTACCTGGAACTTTTAGTTTCAGGTAGCGAATCTTTAACAACAACAACAACAGGTAAAGAGACCAATAGAGGTTTTGTTCTAGGTCTTAAATATTTGGGCAAAGTAGCCAAGCTATCCTCTCATTGATAATTTATAATAATATTGTAAATTGGAAGAATGTAAACAATGTGTTTAGCTAGTGATTAAAAAAATCATATTGAACTACAACCTAATCTTATTAAATCTAACTTTTAATATATTTAAAAAAATGGAGGGAAACTCCTCTCACGTATTACATGATAATTCTGTATGTTGACTAGTAAGTGTGTAAGCAAGAACATATTGTGTCTTAGGTGACAAATATCTAATGTACTACAAGAAATATTATCAAATGGTATTATCAGAGAAGGAGCGGTAGCAGAAGGAACATTCAGTGGTAGAGCAAAAACTTGACTGAGGTATTTTGGCCGCGTGAAACCAGTTATCGGTTTTTGGGATTAGCCAAATTTTGGGTACAAGTACGTCTCTCTTCTCAACAGGTGATCTCCACGAGATTAATGTGATAAACTGCTTTAGGATTATAAAATAGCTGAACACTTTCTCATATCGTCGCTTACATCAGTAAGAGAAGATATTTTTCTCGAACGTTTCAGTCACCAACAAATTTCAAGACAGGTTGAAAGAGAAAATAGAATCTTCATGCGACTTTAAAATGACATTTATACGTTATAATAATGGTAGAACATGCATGCATAATTCCACAACATAAAATATTTTTTAGTTCATGCAATTTATCGACTGCTAAATCAAATATAGCGACGTAATGTCTAAATTATATCAATTATTTCATCATTTACATGATCCTGAATTTTTTCATACTGTTTGTTGACTTATGAAGAGCAAATTGACCTGTTGATATTGCCAACATTGATGGCATTTGTTGTGTTCTTTGAATGTGTTGAGCACAAAGCTTTTATTATTTGTATTATGAACATGACAACCTCACCGACTGCACCCTAATCATTGCTATTGCATACGGCCTCATTCACAATGTAAATACCATGGTTATTATCATTATATTTTATTCCCCTCACTCATTAACAAGACCACACATAATAGCTTCATAATAAAGGTTTATATGAAACTGCAAAAGCCTTATTTGCCAATGCAAGACAGCTCCTATTATACCCACCCGAACTCATTCATATACATGTCTAGCCTACGCTTGAAACAATCATGCGACTTCACATCTATTAATGTTACACGGCAATTTGAAACATAAATCAACAACTCCTGTTTCCAAACTAATTCCAACGCAAGAAGTTTCATTTTATACTCAAGTGCCCATAGTATCTGAATATATCTGACTCAAGAAACGTATATACCACTGTTGAATTAAGGGGTTATCCCACACCAAAATATACTTTTTTCGCGATAGTAATTACTTATAATTATACAATGCTTCCCGATTGTATAATAATGCAGCAACTTTCCAATGACAACGTGAATAGTCCCGTAAGAATATATTTTGGCTCTACAGTCGTTTTCTCATACACACGCCAGACAATGCAAGTGAAACACCCTCAGCTGCGCCTCTCACTCTCTTCTGTGTTCCATCGTTATTCACGATAATGAAAAAGGCGATATCTCTAGCAATCTGGCCTTCATCGTTTCCCATGGTGCTACAATGGCTAGCTATCGTATATCCCAGAAACAGGAGCCTCGGTGGCACTTCTATTCAAGCTTTTAAGCAGTTATAGGTTTTGAAATAAGATTTGTTAATTGTTCTAGATTAATAAGATAATTCACAAGCATTCGCAGATCCTTTATGGTGATAGTGTATCTGTGTTTACAAGCGGGAAGGTGCAGCTATTGTAGAATATAAAGCTAGCTATATATATATATATATATATATATATATATATATATATATATATATATATATATATATATATATATATATATATATATATATATATATATATATATATATATATATATATATATATATATATAATATATATATATATATGGTTACAAAATATTTTTGTTATAAATAACAACTCCTTGAATGTCAGGGAGGATTCATGGATGCTGTTGATTGCTCAAAATAACCCTGAACTGATTTACAATGACACGGAGACTCGTGCAATATTTTTCGAACAGTTAGGATAATTGGTATACCTTAAGCGTGAACAAGTTGCAGAACACCACAATACTTGCAGTGCAATGAATGTAGGCTCAAAACCGTGACCCAGCAATTGCAATATACCAAAAGAGAATCATCGACTCCAAATCATCGCCAAATTAAGTGTATGTAATTTCTTGTCGGACAAAGTATTTGCCTAAACTTGCTGAGGTAGTCACTGGTAAAATTAAACTTAGTTCGGTCCTCGACATCAACATTAGAGACGAATCTTCAGAACTATTTACACCACTTGAAGTTGGACACAAAAATGAGTAATTGCCCGCCGGCAAATCGGGATTCAGCTTAATGGCTAAAATAGGTCACAAGGAAAAAAACACGTTCACAAAATACAAAAATCGAATTGGGTAATTTAAAGCCAAAAAAAATCAGAAGAAGTATTCACTAACTCACAATTTCTTCTTTACTATATAAAACTGGAAGGCAAACGACACAGAAAAATACCTTGACTTACTTCTATGACAAACGTGAATTTGTTCAAGGTGTGGTAATTGGTTTTCAATGATATATGATAACCGAGACACTTTAAATATTCAATCCTCCTCGTACTGTATTAAACAACAATTACTCATCTTGCGTCCCACTTCAAGTTCTGTAAATAACCCTCAGGACTCGTCTCGGGGAGCCGGTCGGCCGAGCGGACAGCACAGTGGACTTGTGATCCTGTGGTCCTGGGTTCGATCCCAGGCGCCGGTGAGAAACAATGGGCAGAGTTTCTTTCACCCTATGCCCCTGTTACCTAGCAGTAAAATAGGTACCTAGGTGTTAGTCAGCTGTCACGGGCTGCTTCCTGGGGGTGGAGGCCTGGTCGAGGACCCGGCCGCGGGGACACTAAAGGCCCGAAATCATCTCAAGATAACCTCAAGAAGAAGAATCTCAAGATAACCTCTAATGTTGGTGTTGAGTACCTGTACTCAACACGTTAAAAATTTACTTCTCAATGTTCCTTTGTGTACATTAAAATTTGAGTCTCATGATGAAACCGACACACGCTCACGCTCTGAAACCTACATGTGGTCGCACAGAAACACACACGCCGTCACATCGCGGGTGAAGGAACGGTGTACAAACCCTTGGATCATTGGGAATCGAACGCCGACCTGCAAGAACCGAGGTCGCTGCTATACCGACCATTCCAAGAGAGGCTGTAGTTACTACACACCCCCATCGCCTCTATCACTAAACATACGCACGAACTATACAACTGAACAGAGTGCATAGCCATATGATCGAGTTTGGTTGATTAATCTGCTCATTTCTTGAATTGCTACTCCATAAACAAATCCAAATTTTTACCCCAATCAGAAACCTACAAACCCGATTAACCCCTCTAACCTCCCGTGGTTGATGCAAAGAAAACGTTAATATTCATATTTATTCACTGCATTCACTTGACTAATTTGGTCGCAATTTTAGCTGACTGGTTGATTCCGTACAGAATGCGACGTATTTGGCGTGAGGTGACGGAGGCGGTGGTAGCAGTGAAAGTAGGGCTTTAAGAGTTGTAGTGGAACGTGAGTTGGTGATTGTTGTGACAACAATAGTGGTGATAGGATTATAACTGATTGTAAAGTTGTTGATTGTGGTAATTACTGTGATAGTGGTTGTAATATCAAGTGTGTTGGTAGTGATAGTTGTGTGGATCATAGCCTGGGAGATAGCGACTTATGGATATTTTTGTGTTCCCCCTCTTGCAGGGATAACCCTGTGAGGGCCTTAAGCCTCTGGCTATCCTGTTAAGTGTTACTCATTTGTGTCTTACTAACGCGGTGGATGATATCTGTTTATGACTCGTATGTTGGATTCAGCAAGATTAAGCCCACGGTGTTTAACTTCTACTTCTGCGCTGTTAAATTTCACTTGATTTTTTTTTTGGTTTGCAACTCTGCACTCTTAGATAATATTCCATTGGACTGTTGGGTATTTCTCTCCAATGTTGGCATTTCCTCTCATCATCTGAGGCCAGATTCACGAAGCAGTTACGCTAGTACTTACGAACGTGTACATCTTTCATCAATCTTTGACGGCTTTGGTTACATTTATTAAACAGTTTACAAGCATGAAAACTTGCCAATCAATTGTTGTTATTGTTATAAACAGCCTCCTGGTGCTTCAGAGCTCATTAACTGTTTCATATTTGTAAACAAAGCCGCCAAAGATTGAGAAAAGATGGACAGGTTCGTAAGTGCTGGTGTAACTGCTTCGTGAATCTGGCCTCTGGAACCTGTGAGCCTGTTTCTCCATGTGCATGGGTATGCAGGATTGATGCAGTGTAAAAGTACTTCTGTTTTGCTGCCATTCGTCAAAATATTTCGTAGTTTGTTAAATTCATGAAACAATTCGCAGATATCGATGAGAAAATCAACTGGAGCTCTTAGGTGTGACTCGAACCCCCGACTATGGAGTTCCGATAAATTCCATCTTATAGAATTTTAGAGTATTCACCTGTAACATCTATACGCAGCTGACTATGTGGACTAGATGGTAAAGCGACGGACTGCAGTCTTCTTGCAGGTCGGCGTTCAATCCCCCAATCATCCAAGTGGTTGGGTACCATTCCATTCCTTCGTCCCGTCACATATCCTTATCCTGATCCCTTCCAAGTGCTGAATAGTTGTAATTGCATAGCGTTTTCTCCTGATAATTTCCATACTTTACTCATAACGGTAAGTTAGAATTTTGATTCCTTATTGTGAGGGGCTAGGAGACTGTTAGGGTTATTGCTAGGTGAACAGAGGCATTAGATAACAGGAAACGAACCCTAGTATATTACGTAAATTATCTCTTATATGATATCGCTCTGATATTTCGAGTTTTGGTGCTGTTTTTAAAACTACAATTAATAATTGTGGTTGTGCAACCGATTGTTGAATGGGAGAGATTGTGGTAGTGGTGGTTGTAATGGATGCAGGTGGAGGTGGTAGTCGCAATTAGTAGTGGTAGTTGTTATGGAGTCGAGCGCAGACATCGCTCGACTATCGGTAGTCGAGCGATACCTGCGCTCGGTATCAGCACAAGAGGAGGAGAGTCTCCAGGTGGTGGCTATCGTAGTGGCGACTGTAGCGGCACCTGAAGTATACATATGAGTCGATTCTGGTGTTGCTGGGGCCGCTGTGGGCAGCTTGAGTTGCTCACCTTGACACCGACACACTCACAAGGCTGGAACAAACTTGTTCCAGCAGCGGGGGGAGCTACACAGGGAGCACCAGGTGTGTTACGGGGAGCATAAGACGGAGGGGGTGGAGCAAGCTACACAGGGAGCACCAGGTGTGTTAGGGGGAGCATAGGAGGGGTGGAGCAAGTCTGGATAGGCGGAGAGGATGTGTAGATAGGCTGGAGTATGTGTAGTTAACGAATGGTTGATTATCAGGGCAATAGGTGTAACTATCTCATGGGGATAGTGGATCTGGGTTGAACAGCAGGTAGATTCAAGCCAATCGGACACTCAGGGTGATGTGATGAACAATTTGTGATCCTGGTGGGGTGTAGATCAGGTACAGCAACCAGGGTGATGGGGTGAACAGGTTTTTAAAAGGTGGTGGTAGGGTGCACACGGCTTCCAATAGGTGGTGTAGAGCAACCAAGGTGGAAACCATTTAAGGGATGCAGGAGATTTCTGCTGGGGATGTGTGCTTGTGCTGAGGGTGGAGCACTCTTGCAAGATGGAGGCAAGTATGGATGTTGCAAGAGCAACTTGAGTGAAAGAAGCTCAACCAACTTCAACTTGAGTACATGAAGCTAGAGTGAGTGCATGTGGGTAGCGAATGCAGTCTGAGTGAGTGTGGGTGGTAGCGAATGCAGTCTGAGTGAGTGTGGATGGTAGCGAATGCAGTTTGAGTGAGTGTGGGTGGTAGCGAATGCAGTCTGAGTGAGTGTGGGTGGTAGCGAATGCAGTTTGAGTGAGTGTGGGTGGTAGCGAATGCAGTCTGAGTGAGTGTGGGTGGTAGCGAATGCGGTTGGAGTGAGTGTGGTGTGATAGCGAATGCAGTTTGAGTGAGTGTGGGTGGAAGCGAATGCAGTCTGAGTGAGTGTGGGTGGTAGCGAATGCAGTATGAGTGAGTGTGGGTGGTAGCGAATGCAGTTTGAATGAGTGTGATTAGAGTGAGCTGTATTGGACTGTAGATTGTGAGTTAGAAGGCAAAGAACATATGAACGAATCAAGCTACAATAACTGTGGGACTGAGAGATGGACTGGAATTGAAGGGACTGAAATATATGACGCTACATTTATTTAAACTGACCCGGCAGTGATACGATAATGCAGTCTCCAAGCTCTACTCACAACCGAATGGTCCCTGGTTCGATTCCCAGGCCCGACAATACACTTGGGAATATTTCCTTAGGGCAGATGCCCTGTTTACCTAATAGTGAATCACAAGTCTATTGTGGGTTGGATCCTGGGAGAGAAATATGAAAATGAAAATAGATTTGAATATGATGTAATGTTTCGCCCGTAAGGGATCAAATCCAAAATAGATTCACAGAGCTGTAGTGCCTAGCAAGGGGAAATCCAGAAGAGGTGGAGAACCATCTACCACCCCACTGACCTCAGCTGGGTGACGGTGAGAGACATGGGGAGACGCACAACGGAGGTTATCTTGAGGTTATCTTGAGATGATTTCGGGGCTTTAGTGTCCCCGCGGCCCGGTCCTCGACCAGGCCTCCACCCCCAGGAAGCAGCCCGTGACAGCTGACTAACACCCAGGTACCTATTTTACTGTTAGGTAACAGGGGCATAGGGTGAAAGAAACTCTGCCCATTGTTTCTCGCCGGCGCCTGGGATCGAACCCAGGACCACAGGATCACAAGTCCAGCGTGCTGTCCGCTCGGCCGACCGGAGACGCAAAGTCTACTCCTGGAGACGCAAAGTCTGCTCTTGGAGACGCAAAGTTTACTCCTGCAGACACAACAGCCACAATATGTTTTACCAAAGAGAAACTATTGAGTGAATTAAATGGGATTGAACTCGCGTACCTGGACTACTCAAACACCCTCACTCCAAACGGCCAGTACGTGTGCCCTTAGAAGTCAATCTTATGGATTCATCAACCATTTACACATCTGATTACCAAACCTGTACATCTTACAACAATCCTGGCGGCTCTGTTTATATTTAATAAACAGTTTATGAGTTTCGAAAATGTCTTGTCGAGGTTGTTTATTGTTATAAACAATCCCGTAGTGTTTCGGAGCTGAGAAACTGTACGAATAAATATATAAACGCAACCATCTTGATTAAAGATGTAAAGATTTCGTAAATGATTTCGTAAATAATTTATAAATAATATGTCCAGGGTTATAAGTTGTATCCCATCATATAAGACACTGAAACTGTCTTAAGACAGACTGAAACTGTCTTAAGACAGACTGAAACTGTCTTAAAGAGACACTGAAACTGTCTTAAGGGACACTGAAACTGTCTTAAAGAGACACTGAAACTGTCTTAAAGAGAGACTGAAACTGTCTTAAAGAGAGACTGAAACTGTCTTAAAGAGAGACTGAAACTGTCTTAAAGAGACACTGAAACTGTCTTAAAGAGACACGGAAACTGTCTTAAAGAGACACTTAAACTGTCGCTAGAATATTCAAGACAATTACTTACGCGGTGAAAAGAAACACCTGAAACTTAGAGAGAAACGGCAGAAGAAAAAACTGCAATTATGTGACTGATGATATATATATATATATATATATATATATATATATATATATATATATATATATATATATATATATATATATATATATAGAGAGAGAGAGAGAGAGAGGCTGAGCTTGGGAACTCTGGACACATGTTTCACTGTATATGTGACACTACACACCAGGATGTTCTACTATATACGTGACGGTACACACCAGGAGGAAATAGTGTACGCTTCTAAAACACACACACACACACACACACACACACACACACACACACACACACACACACACACACACACACACACACACACACACACACACACACACACACACACAGCCGGGTGCGTATAGGTGAGAATACGCATACGCATGCACACACACACACAAAACACACACATACACACAAGATAGAACACTCACACACACACACAAGACAGAACACACACACACAAGACAGAACACACACACACACACACACACACAAAACACACACACATACACACACACACACAGGCCATCGCAGCCGATTGGATAGCGCTGTGTGGTCATAATCCTAAGGGCCCGGGTTCAATTCCCGGTCGAGATAGCCCACTTGGGGTGGACGGTAGAGCGACGGTCTCTCTTCATGCAGGTCGGCGTTCAATCCCCGACCGTCCAAGTGTTTGGGCACCATTCCTACCCCCCGTCCCATCCCAAATCCCTATCCTGATCCCTTCCAAGTGCTATAGTCGAAATAGCTTAGCGCTTCTCCCTAATAATTTACTCCCTCCCGGTCGAGGTAGAAACTAGAGAATTGAGCAGAGTTTCTGTCACCTGATGCCTCTGTTCACCTAGCAGTAAACTAGTACCTGGAAGTTAGACAGCTCATAACGAATAAATCCTTTGGATAAAGGTGTGTGTTTGTGTGTATGTGAAATATGTAGAAGATATGATATAAGAAAAACATGTCTGGAGTCAGTAAATTAGACAACCACCAATTAGAAAGGCGGGGCCCAAGAACTAATTCAGCCTGAAACTGCAGCAACAAATAATAAATACATATACTCCAAACGTAAGGAAAGAAATGCTCACAAAACACAAGTCGTTAACAATTAGAGTGTAAGGAAAGAAGAAGCTGTTAAAGCCCCCTCCAGCCACACTCTTAAGGCTAAGAATCGACAAAGAATTCGATTTAATGTAAAGTTAAATTATAATACAATAGGTACAACAAGTGTAGTTAGCGGGGCAGTAAACAGCTTGACAAAACTCCCCAGTTAAGTCTAGGTAAATGACAGTATATTGATAGGTAATGAACACAGATTATAGGCAACATTGTTTTGCATTCAACAGCCTCTTCCCTATTGCTTGTCAACAAGCTACTCTTTCCCCATCCCTCCCCACAGCTTCCTGCACACACACACACACTCCCCACACCCACACCCACTCATAATACACCCCTCCTCCCACACCCGTCTCCCCATAACACAACCACACCCTTTCCACCAAACACAGTCTCTAACTCCCACGTTCGGAGCGTCCTTCACACACGTCCCCCTTCACCCTCCCACCTAACTGTCTTTCCCGTCTCCCACTTACCCCCACTATCCCCTATCCTCACCCATGTTTACGCTCCGCCTCGCCGCCACAAAGTAAATACGTTCTGTCAGTTTTTGTCTATCCAATCATCCCAGACTCCACCCCGTCGACCGCCACTACCAGTCCTCACCTCAACCCTTACTAGCCTGGCTCCTACCTCACTATCCACTCAAAATGAAGCCATTACCACACACCCGCACAGCCCTTCCTCAAAGTCAATCTCATCAACTCCTCAAACACATTTCTCACTCTTTGTTTTTAGTAGTGAACCCCATACACGTCTGCCCATGTACATCAAAACAATCTCTAACAATCGCTCTTGATCACCAGCAAGGCCCGTTCCATTAATCCCATCCACTACAAACAATTACTCTTACATCAAGCGATGAGTCACAATAACGTGGCTAAAGTATGTTGACCAGACCACACACTAGAAGGTGAAGGGACGACGACGTTTCGGTCCGTCCTGGACCATTCTCAAGTCGATTGAGAATGGTCCAGGACGGACCGAAACGTCGTCGTCTCTTCACCTTCTAGTGTGTGGTCTGGTCAACACTCTTACATCAATATCAATGAATTCTTAAAAATGATGTACAAGTTCATCAGATGGCAAATATATTATCACTTTCAAAATCACTGT
Organism: Procambarus virginalis; assembly: GCA_020271785.1. Classification (NCBI taxonomy): domain Eukaryota; kingdom Metazoa; phylum Arthropoda; class Malacostraca; order Decapoda; family Cambaridae; genus Procambarus; species Procambarus virginalis. Next base: position 61,676,757 of record WNGS01164437.1, read on the forward strand.
GTCTTAATACACTGACAAGTGTCATTATACATATAATAATCCATTATAATGCATTGTGTCGTGGAACAGGAAGTGAGTGTATGCATACAATACATGTTAGGCTTATCTTTAGTTTCCCCCCCCCCCAAGGGGGAGAATTACCAACCCTCCCGGATGTAGCCTCACAACAAGCTGACTAACTACTGGGTACCTATTTCCTGCTTGGTGAACAGGTGCATTAGGTGATAGGAAAAGTGCCCAACACTTTCTGTCCCACCCAACATGTACAGGATAGTTATTATATACAATACAGAGCAGTAATGTTATTCTGGCTCAGTACTTTTTACATAATTCACTTATTTAAGTTTCCTCAAATACAATGATATCAGGATCCACTGCCATACATTTCTTTCCTAATTCTTCAGTCTTGTTTGTCACTTCATACTGATACCTCTTACTTCACACCCCTTAGGGAGGGGATAAGGGGAAAGGAACATCCTGGGGGAGAGTCCTTAGATGTCTCACAAGGAAAAAAGAGTCTTTTGTTCTATCAGAGAGTCTGGTCAAGGCAGGATAAGAAGATGCCTGTCGTGGTGATGTAGGCTGAGGAAAGGTCAGGATATTTCTGAAAGGTGCAAGACGAAGGTCTGGCAGTAGAGAATGGTGAATGGTTGAGAGGTGAGGATTGGAGGATTGGAAGGCTACGGGGGGTCGAAGAACCCAGCAGGTTGTGGACTATTGTAGATAGTAGACTACTGGTAAATCTTCCCTGAGGATTTTGTTGACCAGACCACACACTAGAAGGTGAAGAGACGACGACGTTTCGGTCCATCCTGGACCATTTTCAAGTCGATTGTGAATCGACTTCTTCCTTGAATCGACTTCTTCCTTGAAGAAGTCGATTGGTAAATCTTCCCTGAGGATTTTCTGCACATGCTTCTTGTATATAATTTCTACAGTTAACTTCTATATGTATTCCTACACTAAGTAATTCCTACAGTTGTCTGTTCTTGATACAATCATATACTTTGTTGTTTTTCAGATGAGGTGTCAAAAGTATCTTTGAGAATACTGGACTATTGGCAAACATGAGTTTATCTCTTGGTAAATAAAGAGACAAAAGTACATTTTTTTGCAATTGATTTTCAAGGGGTGAACCCGCATGTCTCTGTGTCGATGGGAGAGTGATTAAGGCCGTGTGTCGCAGGGCGTGTGTCGGAGGGCGTGTGTCGGAGGGCGTGTGTCGAACGGCGTGTCGAAGAGCGTTTGTCGATGAGCATGTGTCGCAGGGCTGGTGATCAATTTTTATAATATAGAGATTTTTTACAACAATTTCTTAAGAAAACAGGTATCTATTGCCTATGACTACTTTTATAATGCAAATAAACATTGTGTAAAAAATACTTTTTTCCGCATTTTAATTCGTTGTGCATTTTATCATTAAAAATAAAATACCTGACGTTGTTTAGCATCCGTGTATGCACAGGGCCCATTTTATCTGAACATTGAAATGCTTTTGTGTAACATACACGACAATTCATTTACCAGTGGTTATGTATAATCTCAAGAGCAAAGAGATTATATGCGTACTTCATTATATATATGAAAGCCAGATTGGGCTGTACAGAAGCCGGAAGGTGTACATAAACTAACCAGATTGTAGAGATTAAAAAGAGAAAAACCTTTGCAGTAGTTCTGATAATTGCTATGTTGCGAGACTAGAGAGTATATGGACGCATTTTATCTTTACCATTTGCACAGAAATGTTCCTTTAATGTCTCGTACGTTCGTGCTGATGAATATTTCTTCGTCAGGCAAGTTCAATGGCCTTTGTTTTACACGCTATTAATTTTTTCCCCTCTTGAAGTTCTAATTGAATTTTACGACAGAGTTTTTCACCAGCTGAGAGCTTCTGCCTGCCTAGAGTACAGTGTTCTGGCTACCGTGAATCGCTGAAAGCTACAGTCTTGAATGGCTATGCAATTACCATTAATGTAATTTGCATGTTTGATTTTCTGTATAAAGAGCTGTATCGCTGTATGAGTGATGGGATGCATCTGTTATATCCTTGATAGTAATTTTATTCATTGTTTTGTATAATACATATTGTGTACATTGTCTACATTGCTTTGTATATATTTAGTTAAAAAGTGTGTTCAATTACTATGCACCCTATACCCATCCCGTGGGACGGAATAGGAAAAACTACAGAGGCATATAATGAGCTTAGGAAATGAACCTCCAACTTTAGTTTAGTTAGATAACAATCATGTGAAGCTAGCAATAAAATGATATATATATATTAGGAGACTTTTATATCACAAGTGGTTCAAGAAATGGCTCTGATCAGCAGTCTCTACACAGAGCCATTTACACCGGCTGTGAGCCAGTTACAGTTACTACACAAGATCCACACACCCATTCAATGGGTTGCATGCAGCTATACAGTCATGAACATGTACTACCTACAGCAAGCCAACTTTGCATATTTGCCTAACATGTCTGGCTTTTCAAGCCTAACACCTTAAATTGGGCAGTAGAACGACGGTCTCGCTTCATGTAGGTCGGTGTTTAATCCCCGACCCTCCAAATGGTTTGGCACCATCCCCCTTTTGCCCCGTTCTATCCCAAATCCTTATCCTGATCCCTTCCCAGTGCTATATAGCCACATTAGCTTGGCCAAAAGATTACCGTTTGCCTCACGACGCTTTCATCACAATGCGTTAGATTGTAAACCAGCACCTTGTAACAATTGTTTTTGTTCCTGAGTTGTGTTATTTTCAGACGTTAATGCTTCCGAAGTATAGAAAATGGGTTATTTCTCTCAAACTTTTTCTTTTGCCTCAGCTTAGGAAATATGTCTTGTAGGTACTTGAAGGCTTGTGAAACATCATGTCACGGCTCTACACAAGGAGTCTGCAGTCTTCAGGCACCTTCAAGACGTCTTTCCTAAGCTGAAGCAAAGGCCAAAGCGAATAATAGCTGTATTCTATACGTTGGAAGCACAATCAGAAAACAATTCTTACTACCCACTAAGAAAATGAAACTACATCTTGTAATCTGAAGCAAAATGCCTTGTAATCAGGTAACCTCTTGTTAGATGCTTCTGTCCACAATTCTCAGTAGAGAATTTGTAGTTCCATTTCCGGTAGTCAACTGTCATGTGATCCAATGATGTAGGTTCAAATTACCTATAATGACGTGAACTTTGGTCAAATGCAGCCTGGTCAAATACACGATAATGAGTCCCGATGGTCAAAATCAAAATCAAAATGAAGTCTTATAGCAAATACTCGTTCGTTTTATGGACGACCTTGTGTCAACAAAACCTGTACTCTTATCTCAGCTGTTAGATCATCCACGGGGACGACTTTTATGAGCATCACCAAACTTCAACTTGTTGCTAACCTCCATTAATAAAGACTTTGTTGTGGCGCGGTGGCAGCGGTCCCACTCTACACCTGGTCAGTGATATAGTTCAGGGTCGAACCCCCCTGGAAGGAGTGAACGAAGGACACTACTCTGTGAAGATTCGCCTCAGTTCATCGTGGTTTTAAAACGATTCGCTCTAAAGCTACAAAATATGGAATGGGAAGAATAATTGTTCATATAGATAATATCAAAATATAATTATTCAGAAACTAGTTTTCAGGAGCTAGATTTATTTCCTTTGGTGTTTTAAGACACGTACTAAAGGTATCTACGAGTGTATTCCTATAGGTGTAGTCCTACGAGAATGGCCTTACGAGCGTGGTCTTACTGGAGTGATCGTAGAGTTTGCTCGTAGGGATCACAGGGTGAGGTCCTAATTTGTTGGTCTACAGGTGTTGGCCTTCGGATAGAGGTCTACTGGATAGGGACCACTACAATTCCTGGACTGTTTCATCAATGTTAAAATACAGAAACTGACCTACATAAACACACGTGTGTGTATATAGATATTTTTGTAGCATCGTAAATGCTTTTACATAAAGAACCTATTCATGTGCCAGTGATTATCGGTACTCGAGACACAATCTACATACACCATCAATAAACATAAAAGCCATATCGGGCCATACAGAAGCCGTGCGGTATACAAAAGTAGCAAAATTATACAGTTTGTGCAAAAATTTAGTTGGCAGTAGTTCTGGTAATTGCTATGCTGCACGACAGGCAAGTACAGGTACTTGTTTTATTCCGACTATTTGCACAGAAATGTTGTTAATGTGGTGAACATTTATACTGATATTCATTTCTTCTTTACGTTAGTTTTTTAGGAGTTTGCTCGGCCCGGGGCAAGTTAGTATTGGCTTTTATTTTGTAAGCTGTTTAGTTTTATCCTGCTTGATGGTCTAATTGAACTTGACATTATATTTTCACCATCTGAGAGCTGGCTTCTGCCACCTAGGAAGAGTTTTCTTGCTTCTGTGAATCATCTGATAGCCAGTCAGGAAATATTATGCAATTTCCTTCTACTTAACATGCATGTTCGATTTTCTATGTTGAAAAGATTTTTCGTTTCCATGAAGTGTGTTTTGGTAGCCTCTAATGTATATTGTGCATGATATATATGATGTATTACATATATTTTAGACAGCATATACTGTATTTCGTGTATAGTGTATATTTTATATTGAAATTGCTGTGGGGGGGGGGGGGAGTGCCAGCCGGTACCTGGAAAGAATACAAAAGATGCCTCCAGAATACAAAACTGCCATTAGAATATGTATTTTTCTAGTCACTATATATTCTGTAATAATTTGTTCACATAAAACTCTATGGTAATGTCGCATAACGTTTCATCTCTATACGGACTTTAGGGAACTATGCGAGCTGACCCTTTTAAGGGCGGGAGGGGGGAATGGTTGTAAATCTTGACACACCTATGATAGTTCTTCCACGCCCATCAGTCATCTGGTAAAGTTTAATGTGGCTAGCCATATGCTTCTGGCCTCCAACCAACGACATAAGCACTCTATCGTAGATAAAAGATATATGGTTCTGGAGCTGAGAAGACTGATCTACAAGGAAACATTGGAAATCGGGAAGAACATCTTCAGTGTCAGAGTAGTCACTAAGTAGAATGAGTTAGTAGTTTGTAGTTCCACCACCAAAATCACCTTCTTGATTATCCTTCGGAACTGAAGAAAGTCTTGAATTCCTAAAATGATCGGGAATCGAACTCTACTCGTGAACCATAGTTCGATTTCCTGTCGAGTTAGAAATAATTGAGAGTTTCTTTTTCTTGATGCCTTTGTTCACTAAGTAGTAAATAAGTATTTGGGAGTTAGCTGCTGCGGGCTGCATCCTGTGTATTCACCTAATTGTGCTTGCGGGGGTTGAGCTCTGGCTCTTTGGTCCCGCCTCTCAACCGTCAATCAACAGGTGTACAGGTTCCTGAAGGAACCTGTGTGTGTATGTGTGCGTGAACATGTGTGTGTGTGTGTGTGTGTGTGTGTGTGTGTGTGTGTGTGTGTGTGTGTGTGTGTGTGTGTGTGTGTGTGTGTGTATAAATGTACATCTGTGTGAGCGAGAGACAAATGCGTAGTAAATCTGAAGAAAAATAAGAATAGATCGGAGTCAGTATATTAGTCGATCGACGGTTATAAAGGCGGAGTCCAAGAGCTAACAGTTGGATCCATTGGAAATACAAATAGTAAATTAAATAGTAAACACCCACACCTACACGATGTTATAAATGTTAAAAACAAAAGGTAATACAAGTTTTTTTTTCCTCATATACTGTTGTTACGTTAAAGGTGCTGTACCCAGCTGATGGTCTGCTTACATACCACAAAAGGAAACGCTTCATGCAGGTCGGCGTTCAATCCCCGACCGTCCAAGTGATTGGGGCACCATTCCTTGACCCCCGTCCCATCCCAAATCCATATCCTGACCCCTTCCCAGTGCTATATAGTCGTAATGGCTTGGCGCTTTCCCTTGATAATTCCTTCCTTCCTTCTTAGTGATTGCGGGGAACGAGGTTAAAGTTACGAAAAACAAAGTTAAATAAATAAAACAAACAAAAGGAACTTTAACACCTACAATGTAGCACTATCTAATTTAACACAAACTTCAACTCTATGACTCGGACACAGAATTAACAATGCAAAATAAACTCTAAGCTACAATTCTGAACCACAAGCTACAATACCCAGACCCCCACACATCTCGCCTACCTACAGGAGCAGTTTACCAACACCAGTGTAAGTCTTGTGCTGACGAGCGTTCAAATTCCACCGATTCTTGGTGAATCGTCTCCCCTATGACGTACTCTCTGCCTCCCTCTGTGGGGCGCGGGTGGCGTTATCTTGAGGTTATCTTGAGATGATTTCGGGGCTTTTTAGTGTCCCCGCGGCCCGGTCCTCGACCAGGCCTCCACCCCCAGAAAGCAGCCCGTGACAGCTGACTAACACCCAGGTACCTATTTTACTGCTAGGTAGCAGGGGCATAGGGTGAAAGAAACTCTGCCCATTGTTTCTCGCCGGCGTCCGGGATCGAACCCGGGATCACGGGATCACAAGTCCAGTGTGCTGTCCGCTCGGCCGACCGGCTCCCTAGCGTGACCACAAACTAGGAGCAAGAGTGAAGCAAGAGCGCCACAATCAATAAACACAATTTATATTATAGGATACACTTTTAATATACACATAACATGGGTGTATATATGAAGCTCTGTGACAATGATAGTTAAGAAAGACTGCTAAGGGTAAACCAATACCCGAATACTGAGAAGTATATGAAATTATATATTAGCAATCATCATAGGCCCTTGTTGAAGGTTTACATATCACATGGCTAAAAAAAAAAATCTCAAAATAACCTTTTTATATATATATCTTTGGCGCGAGCGCGCGCATACGCAGCGTCCGATTTTGTTTACAAAGGCATTCCAGTCATTATTGATGACTGAATCGACTTGAGAATGGTCCAGGACGGACCGAAACGTCGTCGTTCCTTCACCTTCTAGTGTGTGGTCTGGTCAACATACTTTAGCCACGTTATTGTGACTCATCGCCTGCATTCCAGTCATACGTAAAGAGAAAGTATGAAATTGTAAAGCTCTTGATAATCTGACCTTATTATCCCCTTTCGTTCTCTTCCTCGTCCCTTTACCAGTAGGCAAGATGCATTATATGTGAATATTTTCCTTGCCATGTTTCGCCTTATTTACCGCGTTTATCTGCAAATTACTATTCCTGTTTGTCTTCGGCTTCATATTTCCTTTTCTTATTTTCACCCTTATGGGAGTTGTGGGCAAATTGACGCTGTTGGAGACTCTGAGAATCAGGGTAGTCAATGATGCTTCATCGTTCTCATATAAAGCTACATCGTTCTCATTTAAAATTTCATCTTCCTTATATTAATCTTCATCGTCCTCATATGAAGCTTCATTGACCTCAAATGAAGCTTCATTGACCTCATATAAAGCTTCATCGTCCTCATATGAAGCTTCATTGACCTCATATAAAGCTTCATCGTCCTCATATGAAGCTTCATCGTCCGCTTCTCACTCGTATCCCCCTTATCGTGTCCGACTGCTCCTACTAAACAGAATTATTTCATTTTCAGCTGTTACCTTTTCACTTTTAACTCTCGTATATATTTCCCCTCTCCATTCCCCTGCTTGCTCAAAGGTCGTGCCTAAAACCTGTTCTCGTTAGCTAGTCGTTTATAGCAACTCCTGTTCTCGTTAGCTAGTCGTTTATAGCAACTGCTAGTTTGGTACCCCCATCTACATTGTTATAAGAGACTCTAGTGCCCGCACGTCTTCAAGGAACGAGCACACTGGCAATTAAACTCACAAAAGATTAGTGTCAAGCATCTTTTGCTTGATATGCAGCGCCAGTCTTTCTGTAGATTGCTGATAAGGGGCTTAGAGTGTTTTTGCTGTCGGTATCATAAGACTAAGCGTGTTCTCTTCACAAGATTGTTGGTAAGATAATTTCAGCTTTTTTCTCGCTTATATTTCTCATAAATTTCTCAGAAAAATAACATTCGGTGTCCGGTGGAAATGACTGCTTTAGGTTTGTTATTTAGCAATTTAAGTTTCAGCTGTTTCTTTGAACATTCAAAGGCATGTTTTTTATCGAAAGGTTTTATATTACTTGCCACAATCGACTTGAGAATGGTCCAGGACGGACCGAAACGTCTTCGTCCCATCACCTTCTAGCGTGTAGTTTGGTCAACATATTTCAGCCAAGTTATTGTGACTCATCGCCTGCTTATTATATTAGTTCTAAATATATTAAATATATCTATATATATTAGTTCACAATCGACTTGAGAATGGTCCAGGACGGACCGAAACGTCATCGTCCCTTCACCTTCTAGTGTGTGGTCTGGTCAACATACTTTAGCCACGTTATTGTGACTCATCGCCTGCAGTTCTAAACAGACTTTAATATTTGGTAGTGGGTGGCTATGCGTTTATATAATTGGTAGTTCCAAGCTTCGTTCAGATCAGTGTAGTAAAACAACACATTGTTCCAGGTCTCGTCTAGATCAACGAGGCAAAACAAGTCACACTGTTCCAAGCTCTTGACAGTTGTTCCACCAACAAAATCACCCTCTTGATTATCATTCGGAATTAAGGGAAGTTTAAATAACGTATTTGTTAATTATTTGCTAAAATGTCAGAGAAGTGAACATAAGTATAAAGAATATCACTCGCATTTAAATCCCAGACAGGACAGAAGAGATTGGGTTACGTTTCCTATCACCAAATGCATCTGTTCACCTAGTATTAAATAGGCACCATCTTAGGCTACTCAGCTTCTTGTAGTGTTACATCCTAGGGATAATCTGTTTCTTGTTCTTGGGGGCCCTCGATATAAGCTAAACGCACACACACACACATATATATATATATATATATATATATATATGCGAACAAGCCTGAATGGTCCCATTGCATATATATAATATATATATAGATTATATATATATATAGAATATAATATATAATATGTATATTATTATATATATTCATATTATATATATAGATATATATATATATAATTATTTATATTATATATATATTATATAATATATATATATATATATTATATTATATATATATATATATATATATAAGCCTAGGCTGCCTGTCCCTGACAAAATCGGTTATTTTATACATACAAGCTTTGATATAGGAACTAATTGAATATAAACACAAAAACTCTTTCTTGGCAAGATANATATATATATATATATATATATATATATATATATATATATATACTGAATCACCCGACGTAGCGAGGTGATTCGATGAATATCTAGGCCCAAGCTTACCACCAAGTGCTGTCGGGTCGTTGGGGATATAACCTCGGCTACTAATGACTTTTATACAGTCACGGTAGTCGAGTGGTTAAGGAACCAGGTACGCCATAGTGCATAGTGCTCCTGGCTGTCTGGGGTTCGAATCCTTTTGGGGGTGTAGAGTTTTCAGAAAAATTACAGATATATACGACATGATTCAAAAGACTCGTATACACCGAGATGCTATGCGAACTGAACCACATAACTATGAAGGATAGAAAGAACAGACAAGATGAAATAACATAGCACAGAAATTGACAGAGAACAGAGAGGAAATGTTCACAATTACAAATTATCATACAAAAGGACACTGGTGGAGACTGGGGGACGTAGGTGATCCGGAAAAAGGCTTCATGGAACTAATTTCGAGAAAGAACCTTGGGTCAAGAGACAAGAGCAACTAGGCAAGACTGCTGAAGCAAACTCAATGAACTTTAAAGGAACCTTAAATGTAGAACAATAACACAAAGCCAGAAAAAATTGCGTGATTAACCACTTGACCTTGGGGAAGAAAGCCAGGGGGGGCTGAGGAGCTAATGCCCGACTCTCCAAGCATTTTTAGGGGAGTCAAATGAGTGTATATACACACACACACACAGTTGACTGACATTTGAGAGGCCGGACCAAAGAGCCAGAGCTCAACCCCCGCAAGCACAACTAGGCAAATAACCAGATAAGTACACACACTTGTAATCTGACATTTGACACAGTTAATGCAACACAAAACCTTAATTGTCTCTGAATTAATTAAACCATTCGGTACTTAAGCCCAGCAAACCATGACAAATAACCCGATATTAAGCAGGTGCTGCGTTTTGCTACGTATAAAAACCATTTGCTGGAATGCCGGAAAATACAATAGAAAATATCTTTTAAATGAGTCAGTCAAATTGGTGTACTCGTCTCTACACGTTGAAAGTCGGTAAATTAGTTATGAATCTTGCGAGAGATAAAAAATAAAAATTAAACTGCATTTTGGTGAAAAACCGTTCTATAAACTATAACAAACTAGCCTTTCTCGTGCTATTTAGTTTTTTCTAGTACAATAATAAAAAGCTATGCGCTCGACTTAGTGTACATAAATTCACTTGATAATCGCAGAAATAATTCCTGAAATGCTCTATACGCAAAGAGATCAGTGGTTGTATATGTGTATCTTATTCCATTTTCTATTCGACTCTGTGTATATCAACAAAGCCATTATCACACGCAATAAAGTTCAAACCCAGGATAAGACCAGCGTTTATGACTCTAGACTAGCTATTGACTATAGACTATGGGTCTATATTAATTAACGAAATAAAGACTATGAAGTCTAGTCTATGAAGATAAGTGAACATTCTTTTGTTGAAACTCTTTGCAATATTATATTTTCCAGAGTCGTTTGTAGCAAATTCAAGATAATCATCAGTAGAAATATAAATATAAATGTTAAGAGATACAGGTAAATACATTTTCCACATTCGTTAGACACGCGTATATTATTCATTTGTAGTTTTCGAACATGTATGAAAAAAGGAACTTTGCACAGAAGCAATTTCTTGTCGTAATTCTTTTATATTCAAAATAATAGATAAAATATGAAAGTCTCTTGAATATTCTCATCATATAAGTTAAGAAATGTCTAGAATTCTCCCTCCAAAGTTTAATAAAGTTCTCGTAGAGGTCCGAAGCTGTGAGGCAATCGGTTAAGAATTAGTTAATAGCCAGTGAGTCGTGTACTTAATTGCTAATTGCCTCTGACGATTAGCGATAATTAGCAATCAACAAGACCTTTATTTTTTGCTAAATTAGTTTAGGTTAGACTTCATGTTGCAGCAATATAAATTGTTCTTAGCCTTTATGAACCATTTAGTTGTCTAACTTTGTAACCTTGCATAATACACTATAAAATGACAAAAAAAAAGTGGTAGGAGAAGCAAGTACTCATATGTATTTACATATGTATTTACATATACATTTAGAGTTAAATGACATGTTCATCTCTGAATGTTTTTTTTTACCTTACCCCCATACATTATAATATATATATATATATATATATATATATATATATATATATATATATATATATATATATATATATATATATATATATATAAGTATATATCTCTACCCGCCCCCACCACCCCAACAATGAACGTAGGATAGCTCTATCCTGCCCCACCACCCCAACAATGAACGTAGGATAGCTCTATCCTGCCCCACCACCACAACAATGATCAAAGTATCTATGCAGTTTCCTACTTGACTCATGGACTCGTGGCGTCATGGAAGGAGGAACAAATGAGCATCAGGGTCGAAGCCTTCAGGACACTCCGCCGTGATGGAATGTTCATTTTTTTCCTTCGTGTTTTTTTTTCCCTTCAACTTCTTCACAGTGAACCTTGGAGGCGGGAAATCTAGAGAACACCTGGACGAAGGAAGCAGATTGTGGGAGGGAAAAAATAATAACTGAAGGTAAATTAAATATCGTATTGTGCCAATTAATTTGTCAAGTTCTCTGATTCCCGTTATTCAGTGATTTCGCAATACCCTGAAGGAGGGCTTTTACTTACCAGTAATGGTAAAACTTCAGATATGTCACGAAGATAAATTTATGTGATGAGTTCTCTCTCTCTCTCTGCTTTTGCCTCTTATTCTCTCTCCTTCTCTCTCTCTCGTCCTCCTACCGTTTCCTACTGGTTTATTTCGTTTTTTATCTGCACCACGAAAATAAATCATAGGAATTGCACCTCACGTGTCAGTTTGAAAAGAATTACCAATCGACGCCAAAATTTAATTCCCATTTCCAAAATAATAATACAGCTTTCTGTCACATAAACATTACAGCCATATTTCTCGGGACAGTAAGAGATTCTTCGAGAATTAAATTATTATCTATTGCAACTTCGCTGTCTGGTGATGTGGCATAAATGCTCACGAAAGGCAAAATCAAAAGCAATTGTTGTTTTTCTGTTATCTGACAAATGCTTATACACGTTTAGAAATTACTCAAAGTGACATTAATATTCCCTACGCACGCAAGACTTCTCAAGACGATAAAATACCAAAAAGTTGTTGTAGTTCTCACTTTTTACTTAATTTAGAATAAACTGCACAAATATATAT
>WNGS01164437.1:61698392-61726305 GCA_020271785.1 Procambarus virginalis
AACCGACGTTTAAGACAAAACGCTAAGACAAAATTGTGGGGGGAAAATGGACATAGCCCCACTAAGGAAGAATCTACAAATCCACAAGGGCCGTGACGAGGATTCGAACCTGCGTCCGGGAGCATCCCAGACACTGCCTTAATCGACTGAGCTACGACAGGGTTAAAAGGGTTGAAACGAAGTTCTACTGAACTTAATGGATCGAATCCTCGTCACGGCCCTTGGGATTTGTTCATTTGATGCATCACGTTAGTGTGATCTGTGTGTGCGAAGAATCTCCTCTACCTAATGAGATAATCAACAGAAACAGAGGCTTATGTCTACTCTCGAACGTGGGAACACATGTTCGACAGCCTTGCAGAAAAAGCAAGAAGCAAGAATAATACAAACATGTTAAGAACAAGAAATAATTAGTACAAAGAGACTAAGAAGAAGAAGAATTAATAAGAAAAAATAGGCTAAGAAGAAATAATAGGAAAAAAAACTAAAAAGAACAAAAAATTTCAGAAATTATAAGAAAAAGTGTAAAGAAAAATGGTATCAAAGTAGAAGGAAAAACAGAAGAAAGACATATGAGGAGGAGGAGGAAGAGCAGAGAATATAAACAGGAGATAGAAAATGGTAAACAGTTACGAAAACAAAAAAAGAATACTATTAAACTTTGTAATTGAATTTAGACTTCCAAAACAGGCAAAACAAAGGCACCTGCACCGCCTGCCAGCAAGCCAAACTCAGTCTTAATGCCTCAATAAAACATGGAAACTTACTGACCGTGTTTTGTTTTTATTTTAGAGAGAGAGACCGGGGTAGATTCTCAATTTTGTGCTCTTGTTTACAACTGAATCTAAGAATGAATCCCGTAGGGGAAAGAGCCAAGCTGTCAGGAACATACTTTGTCAATACTGGTTACATATGTAGTTTACAAACAAGCTCTTCAATACACATATGACTTTTATAGCTGTGATACATATATGCTACCTACGAGATCAAATATTGATCAAATGTAAATTATTTTCGCAATAGATAATCACGAAAGTGTTCATCTAATTCACAATAAAAATGATTCACGTTACCCTTAATATTTTCATACTGACATCAATATAATTGATTTGCATTAATGTGCATGTACACACAACAGGGTTTCTGAAGCACAGTAGGCTACGTCTTCGGCTAACAACCGATGGACACGGGTTAAATCTTAGGGGTCTTGGACAAGAACAGCTGAAGATATATTTCCTTTTACCTGATGCCTCTGCTACTCTTGCAGTAAAATAGGTATCTCAGCTGTTGTGAGGTTATATGGTACTTAGTTTATGTACTTACTAAATATTTAAATTTATCATATTTGTGTACCCATTAGCTCATCTGTCAAATACTTTTGCACCCACTAGTCATCTACCTATTTGTATTGCACCCACTAGCCCATTTGCCCATTAGTATATGTACACACTTTTTTGCCCATTTTGCCCCTTAGTATGTGTACTAATTTACCCACTTGTTTGTGGAACCCCCTAGTTCATTTACCCTTTGGTCATAAATCCAAAATCTCATCTACCCATTAATTCGTCTTCCGAGAACCCATATGCCCATTAATTCGTGTTCTCAAGTGCCCATAATCTACTAAATCAGCAATCATGTAGAAGCATACAAGCCAGTCTACATAATAGGTCATCTACATACCAGTCAACCTACGTAATAAGCCACCTACATTCTAGTCTACTTGCATACTATTCTACCTGCACCCTCACCCAACCCACCCACACCACCCAACTGACAAGGACCTTCCACCCCCCCCCCTCAGCGTACCAATTACAGTACTTAACTGAACAGTCAATTAGCCTACCTATTTATTAACCCATTACCAGCTAATCCCTTTGCCTATCAGCAGTTGGGATCCAATTTGCGTGTGATGCCAATTACCGCTCCGAGAGGCACAGCCGAATCCTCTCTGTCACAACCGCTACATTGCGTTGATTCCGGGGCTCAAGAACCCCTAGGGCCCGGTCTCTGACCAGGCTACAGAATAAGTTATTATATTGTGTAGTGTAATTTGTTTCACTACAGATGGTACAATTGAATTATATGGCACAATATATGAAATGAATTATATGGTACATTTCCAATTTATAGAAAAGTGGGAAAAATAAGAAATGAATAATAAAAAGAATTAGAGGAAGAGAATCAGAAACATGAGAAGGAGGATGAGGAAGAGGAGAGAATCAGAAACATGAGAAGGAGGATGAGGAAGAGGAGAGAATCAGAAACATGAGAAGGAGGATGAGGAAGAGGAGAGAATCAGTACCTGAGTGCGTATTGTGTTCGTGACCACTACTGCTCTACATATCGGTGCCCATCAGTGAGAAGAACGCGACGGTCTCGCTTCATGCAGGTCGGCGTTCAATCCCCGACTGTCCAAGTGGTTGGGCACCATTCCTTTCCCACGTCCAATCCCAAATCTTTATCCTGACCCCTTCCAAGTGCTATTTAGTCGAAATTGCTTGGCGCTCTCTCCTGATAGTTCCCCCCCCCTCAATTATGTATGAATTTTGTACATAACCTTTAACAACCAGTTGGAGAATACCCAACAGTACCACAACATACCCATTAACAACCATTAGAAAATTAAGAGACATATGTAGACCAAGTATAAAGGTAGCCAACCTCTCTCGTAATAGATACCTGAGTTGTTGGTTATCTATTGCGACATAAAACTCATTCATGCCTATCTGTTAATTTAAATACGCAGTTTGCCTCTTAGGATAGCAGATGACGTTTGTAGGTTACAGAGAGCAAGAGTTATTGTGTGCTGTGCAGTCAAGGCATCTTGGTATTGGTAGTGGCATGTTGTCTCTAGAATCAGTATACACACTAAAAAAGACTCGATAATTAAAGGTTGAATTTATATTCCTGACAGTTATTTAGAACAAAGTCTGTAGGCTCCAGCTCTAATTAACTCCAGGAACCCAATACAATTCAGTGGGTGTCGGACTGGGAGACTCCAGACACCCAACAAGTCAGTGGGTGTCGGACTGAGAGACTCCAGGTACCCAACAAGTCAGTAGGTGTCGGACTGAGAGACTCCAGGCACCCAACAAGTCAGTGGGTGTAGGACTGGGAGACTCCAGGTACCCAACAAGTCAGTGGGTATAGGACTGGGAGACTCCAAGTACACAACAAGTCAGTGGGTGTCGGACTGAGAGACTCCAGGTACCCAACAATTCAGTGGGTGTCGGACTGGGAGACTCCAGGCACCCAACAAGTCAGTGGGTGTAGGACTGAGAGACTCCAGGTACCCAACAATTCAGTGGGTGTCGGACTGGGAGACTCCAGGCACCCAACAAGTCAGTGGGTGTCGGACTGAGAGACTCCAGGTACCCAACAATTCAGTGGGTGTCGGACTGAGAGTCTCCAGGTACCCAACAATTCAGTGGGTGTCGGACTGAGAGACTCCAGGCACCCAACAAGTCAGTGGGTGTAGGACTGAGAGACTCCAGGTACCCAACAAGTCACTGGGTGTCGGGTTCCCTGTGTCGTGTTGCGTCTCAACATGAGCGAAGTCTCACTGCTTCATGCTGATGAACGAGACAAAACTATATATTAAAACGGAAACTTTATCGTTAAGATTTTGCCGCGATATCTTTCAGGAATAATAAATTTGCGCAGGGAAGAACAAATTGGGTTGTTAGTGCTTCTCCGTCAAGGATGTGGACGTTAATTACCAAACAGCGTCATGTGCGCGGCACTCGGCTTCATGCTTCATCCATTTTGTGAACAGTTTCAGATTCACTCATCTGTATCACAGGAAGTTCAAAGGTTCGAATACCCTTTTGTATCACTGTATGTTTGAAGGGTCAAGTTGAACGCTGGAAAGGTATGATTTAAGAATGAGTTTTTTGTTGTTGATTTTCGCAATAATTGTTATATTGATTAGAAAATAGTCTCTCAACTAATTGCAATATAATTATGGTTTCACTATGAAGCGTTGGAACACTAACTTCAGGCAGAGATGTTAGAGGATACGACTATTTTCTGTGACATATTTTGTCCAGTGCTGT
Source organism: Procambarus virginalis (assembly GCA_020271785.1). Lineage (NCBI taxonomy): Eukaryota > Metazoa > Arthropoda > Malacostraca > Decapoda > Cambaridae > Procambarus > Procambarus virginalis. Next base: position 61,702,448 of record WNGS01164437.1, read on the forward strand.
GGTGATGCAATACACAGCAAGGTCACAAGCAAGCCACTATTCTACGGTATATAACAGATTTTTTATTATTATTATTATTTTCTACCACAAACGTGGCCACACATTTACAGTGCTAACCAGCATATATACATTGACTTCTGTCCTCCATGGACAGGGTTAGAGATCAGTTAAACATATAGTTCAGGGATTTATTGAACAATCAACCACAGAAGGTGATTCGGTACTTTTAAAATGCTAAGCTATATAACAGATTAAAAGGCCCCTATAACAGATTGAAAGGTCACGAGGTTATTAGACCACAAACCTATGATCAGACCTGCGCATCACCCCACCTGCATATCACCCGAACTACGCACTTGGTCTGAAAAGTCAGGTCTGTTTTTTCCATCCTCTCTTGTGGTGGGGGTTAGCGTACTCTTCAACACACAAGATCTTGTGTTCAAAACGACGAAATTCCCATATAACTATTGGTAAAACGGCGAAGTTGATTATAAGACTACAACTACCATTTGCTCCAGTCTGTCCTACTCATTCTTCCTGCCTATCTCCTGAACACGTAATTTAACAAGATGAGTTGCATCACTGCAGAAATTCACCTCAGGATTGTGCGACTTCAACCAAGATTCGGTTAAGTTTTACGTTATCACAAACCGGAAAGTTTTCTTTTTAACTAAACAGTGACACTACTTGACCACCTCTCAATACTCCAGGGGCTAGGTTTAACTTAGTTTGCTAAGATTAGACTAAATTTAGTTTAAGATTTAATATTAACGCGAGATGATTCCTTGGGAGAAGCCGAAATTATACTTGATAACTTATATGTTGTGTAATAATGCTCAATAAAATTTTATGCACATGGCTTTACCATTGTTATACTTCATAAAATATGAACGGATTACAGAAGTGTATTTTTTTATTTCCACATTTATGGCATAAAAAAATATTAGCGATGAATAATTGAAAAATTGTGTAATAATGCTCAATAAAATTTCATGCACATGGCTTTACCATTTTTATACTTCATAAAATATGAACGGATTACAGGAAGTGGATTTTTTCATCCTTTTCATGATTTTTTTCATGTTGGGGATAATTCAAGGTCATTGGAGCAGTGGTGACACCTTTGCACCATTCTGTGAGGGGGGGGGGGAGGTAAGTCCCTCGTATGGAGCAGAGTAATTAGGGCACTAAGTGTGGAGCAGAAGCTAAAGACATTTTAGAATGGAGTAGACGGGTAGAATCAGTAGATGTAGAACAGGAAGTTAAGGTTCTACAGCTCAGAAGTGGATACAAAAGACTTAGTGTGGACCAATGAAAAGTCTAAATATAGAGCAGTAAAAGGATTTACCTGGTTAGAATTCTTTGAGTGGACAAACATTTGGAAAAGAGGAGTAAATGCTGATGCCAAGAATTTTAGATGTAGCGCAGTTTGTTGAAAAGTTCTAATGCTCTAACCTCTCCGCACCGGTTGTGTTTGGAAACGTTTGTGGGAGAGCTTTAAAGTGAAGTGAGCAATGTGATTTTATTGAACACAAGTGAGTAGAAAGGTGTGGATAGTCTCTTGTAGCTTGTTGATATACAGTATTGGTTGGAATGACTTTCAGAGAGACAATTATATCAGCACGACTTTCGTTTCATTTTTGAGAGACGAAAGGAAAAAATATATCATAGTACGGAAAAATGGGTTAGGAGCTGTGAATTAGATATCTCGTGTATATTGTATGAGTCTAGCAGTTGATAAATTATCTATATAAAATATTTTTAAAGGCTAATAACTATTCAGCCCATACTATAGCACCTGTTGTAAAATAGTGATGACGATTAGCTATTTTATAAGAAGTCCGTCACTTAATTGGGACCTGTGATCCCAATTACGTGACGCGTGTGATTGGGATAAATTTTGCATGGATGGAACTTATCCAAATTCCTTTCCTAACAAACACACTAAATATAACGGTCTTAGAAGGTTCCTTCCAATTCCAACTCAGAAAAAGGATCTTCGGGGACTTGAGAAAATCACTTTCAAGGGAGAAAGGCCTTTTTACGAGTATCATAAGTAATATAACAGTTGCACAGAAGAATTGTAGTCATATGTGTATGTTGTAGTCATATGTATATGGATACTTTCTCACAGAAGTATTAACTAGCACATAATTGCAGCTAAATTAATTAACTGGCATGAAATTGAACTAAACCCAGGTACGGAGATCACTCCAAGAAAATGGAACTTGAAGCAATATGTCTGGCCTCCTCTAGCCGTCCTCTTGAACAGTACATATTTTGACGTATAAGGCCCCTAGGACCAAAATAACAGATGTACTTGAAAAAAACAACGGCTCACAAAATTGACGTGATGTTCCGTTTTTCATCCCTTGGGTCTGTTGTTAGGTTAGGTTAGGGCAATTTAGTACGTCAGTTCAGTGACGCTCGATAAGACGGCCTGAGTAGAGAACGTTCAGTAACAGTGTGAGATTGTAATTGCTGAGATATCAGTACTCACGCCAGGCAGGTGATTGTAATGATCCACAATCAACATTAAAGTCCCACAGTTGGAAATGTTTAAGAGATAAGACAAACTCTTCAACATTATGTTAGTGATTTCCAGTTTATTAACGCAGACCAAATGACATTTGAGGCTTCGAATCTGTGCCATTCACGGAATAACATTTGATATCCTCGTACTATCCAACTGAAGGTATTATCCATAATGTGTGACAACCTATCTTGCGTAAATAATGGGTTGCAATATAAACATTGCACAAATAATAATTCATTTTTATACAATTATTAACGTGGTAGTGGCTGCCAAGCTTCTTTCAGGTCGGCGTTCAATCCCCGACTGCCAAAGTGACTAGGCACCATTTCTTCCCTCCGTCCTATCCTAAATCCTTATCCTCGCATCAATTCCAAGAGCTATATAGATGTAATGACTTACTACAATAGGACTAAAGGGAAGGAAGCATAGCACTAAACAAAAGCCAACGATTAATACTCATTCAACAATGATAATTATAATATTTTAATAATAAAAACAATGTTTTTGCAATTAATGAAAACTATTTTGTTGTTCTCAGAGACTATGAAGAAAGCAGTGTTGGAAGGACTAGCAGTCACCCCTGCAGTGCTCGCTAATACAATAATCATACATTCACATACTGCAGCTGTATATTGTATTCTGCTGACGGCATGGCGGTGGCAGGCGACGCGTAAAGTGAATGAGTTAATTAGCAACAATATCTTGTGGAGGATAGGTTATATGAGTTATATTGAGCTACACTGTGGGTGGTAGTGTTGTGGTGGTGGTTTGTGATGTTGATGTGGTGGTGGTAGTCTAATTGTGGTGGTGTGGGGTGTTGGTGGTGAGGTGGTGGTGGTGGTGTGGTGGTGGTTTATGATGTTGATGTGGTGGTGTGGTGGTGGTGGTCTAATTGTCGTGGTGTGGGTGTTGTTGGTGATTTTACCTATCCTAGGCATTTAAACCTATACCAGACATTTAAATCCATTCCTTTTACTCAAAACCAACAAACTTAAACTCATCTATGGTGTTTAAATTTTCTTGAAATTTTAGCTCGTGAAACACATTCCAGTGATCCATAGTTCGTCTTTCTCTCATATACAAAGTCCACTACAAAAAGGTTAAATTTAATAAAATTATTATTTCAGGTATAACCTTTATACTGCCTATTTGTTTTCGATGCCAGAGTCATAGAACATATGGCCTAATATACTCCATTAATTCCTGTCATGTTCACATTAATTTTTCCACTTCTCATACGCGGTTCTGTCTCATAACTCAGTCTGTATGGGTTATACAGTGATAACTGTCAGTACCAGTAATATATACATAATATTTGCGATAAAAAATTTAGAAAATTGTATTAAGAACGAGATTAATTTATCATATATTGTCAACAAATCCCTCTTTTATAATCATTATTATTTTCCACATGTACCACACATATGAATTTATATGACCATTATGCAGATGCAAATTACAGGAGAAAAATTACAATGATATTCATAACTATAAAATAAAATGTCTCTGTCTCTACCAGATTTAGAGGCCAGACGATTGGGGCTAGGCTCACGGAACTTTGCAGGGTGACTGGTCTTTGTCCGAGGATGGTCATAAGTCATATGCCCCACCTGACCTTCCTTCCCCACCACATTCCTCTATTAAATACCAAATGACACTAATTTCCATTCCTGTTAAATACCAGACTCCATCCTCACTAAGACTCATCTTGCATATTCTGCACGATAAACGTTAGCTTCTCTTGTGGAGTTTATTTATTGGTGAAAATATTGAGTTACAATGATTACAAGGATGACTAAAAAGTGAAGAATGGAGATGGTGAGTGGTTGATAAAGTGATGTAGAGGGGAGGTGGTGAAGTAGAGGGAAGGTAGTAAGGTTACCTGCTGTAGATAGACTATCTAGCGATGCCCGATGCATTGATGAAGACAGTATGTAGTGAAGATGGCTACAGTATGTAGTGAAGATGGCTACAGTATGTAGTGAAGATGGCTACAGTATGTAGTGAAGATGGCTACAGAATGTAGTGAAGATGGCTACAGTATGCAGTGAAGATGGCTACAGAATGTAGTGAAGATGGCTACAGTATGTAGTGAAGATGGCTACAGTATGTAGTGAAGATGGCTACAGTATGTAGTGAAGATGGCTACAGTATGTAGTGAAGATGGCTACAGAATGCAGTGAAGAGGGCTACAGGAATGCGGACTAATAGAGATGTGTCGTTCGTCACCTAAGCAACGTCTCTTGTTATAAATGCGTCAATGCTCACATTATTTCCCACTAAACTATTACACATATTTTAATTAAATACTATTTGCAAAGATACCCCATCTACTTGGTCTGGTCGGCAGCGTGACGGCCTTGCTTCTTGCAGGTCAGTGTTCGATTCCCCGATAGTCTAAGTGGTTGGGCACAGTTCCATCACTGTGATGACACTGATGACATATTACATCCTTGTCATCATATTCCTTCCATGTGCTAAATAGCCATACTAGCTTAGCGCTTTCTCCTGATAATTACCGTCATTGCAAAGATTCACCCTTACCAGCAATCGTTGATGACCGATATAAGGTGCAGCCAATCGATAGATAGTGAACGCTGCGTGTTTAAACGCATCATTATCTGTGGAACCTAATGTGTGTTTTGAAATGCATCGCCAAATGAGCCTGCAACATTAATACTGCAAATTGCATATAATTTCCTCTAACACATGTTGCCAGTCGCAAAAAGCAGATCTTGGCCAAGCCTATCATTTACAACCACCCTCTCCCGTTCTCTCCAGAGGTGGGGGGTGGGTGGAAGCGTTTTCTATTATCTGGTTTAAATATCTCTTGAAGTAAGGAGAATAGTCTCATTTTTTTCCCATCAGCACATTAGTAATCAAACAGCTTCACTTCTAGCAGGTCGGCGTTCGATCCCCGATGGTACCCAACCAGTCCCTGTTACTCTTCCACGAGTTCTTCCGTCATACTGGTACAGCAATTTCATCCCATAAATCCCTTTCTCTCGCACGTGTTATAATCAGATATAGCCTTTCAACCTGAACTCTAATTAAGTCATTTACTAAGTAAAATCTTATTATCAATTTCCGAAAATCCTCCGTCGATCGGGTCTTATGGTTTCTTGAAGGGAACATTGCTACACTTGATATCTTATTTTTAAAAACTTGATATCTAATTAAACAAACATTTTGAGGCAAACTGTCTCGGAGAGGCTGCAGGACCCGCGATAGGTCAGGATTATTTCTCGGTTGCAATTCTTTTACCATGTTGTAGCTCAGTCGATTAAGGCAGCGTCTGGGATCCTCTCGGTCGTAGGTTCGAACCCTCGTCTCTGTCTTTGTGGATTTGTTCATTTGATGCATCAGGCTATTGTGATTTCTGTGTGAAATTGATATTTAGTCTAATAAACTTAATGTTATTCTTAAAGTGAGGTTCCTTGGCTCACTCGCCTGTAATATGTTTTTGATAGTATGGAAAAGTTATCCCTTTATGTCATTTTACATTTTCTTGCTCTTCCTATTCTTGTTAACGTCTTTATTTTTCAATTTCTCCATTTATTGCCTTTACATTCATCTTAACTTTGAATTCGGTTTTCCTGTCCTTCGTCCACTCTATACCACGTCTAATTTCTGGGACCAATCATCTTATTTAGGTCAATTTTCACTCGGAAAGTTGAAAAAATGAACTCTTCAAAGTTATTTACACTTAATACAAGTTTGATGCGTTTCGCTAAGTTGAAACCTAGCAACATCAGAGGTACTGTGGAAGTCAAGACAGAAGAACATGATAGATGTAAATAACCCGTGAAAGGAGAGGTGGCTGACCTGCCGAGAAAGCAAGGTAATGTGATCCCAATCCTCACTGGACGGTGGAAATTAGTTTTGAATCTTTAAGCTCGATTAATAGAAGATTAGCACTTTTAATTTTTTTTTCTTCAAAATGCGTGAGTTACTTATTGCTAATTAGTGATTGCTCGTACTCACCTTATTACCCATCTAGATTTGAGTACTAATAATTGCTTTGGCTTATATATAAATAAATAAATAAATAAGTATATATATATATGTATATGTATGTTATATCAAATCAAATGTTTGTTCAGGTAAAAGTACATATATTCAAGATGAGTTACAAGCATAATATTGGATTTCTAGAAGGAGCTAATACGGAAAATTACCTGAAATACTTGCACTGTATCCACATTTCGCTTCCAGTAGATGAACGACATATGAGATTCAGAAATAAGTAGTGTATTTTTGAAGACTAACAAGAAACAGAAGCTCCCCTATGACTCTGTAATGTCCCCATTGGTCAAACTATTATGTATTAGCGATAAGACCTACCATTAATGTATGATGACTTACTGTAAATATGTAGCTCTTGAAATAGCACTCACTCTGTAACTAGCTGACATTGTAACTATAAGGTGTGAAGGATAGATGTAAGTGTTAATGTAATAATCTAAGATGAGGTCTGATAAAGACCTTTTGTGCCCTCTGTAATTCTTTTGCGCTACCGCTCACAGGATGAGTATGGGGTGCACAATAAACTAGCCGCCTTCGGCGGCAACAATCAAATCAAGCTAATACAATGTCTAAATCTACTAACACACACAGCGTTAGTGTGCGTTTTATAATATAATATTATAAAATATGATAAAAATATTATAAAATAATATTATAAAATAATATTATAATGTAATATTATAAAATAATATTCTAATATAATATTATAATAAAATATTATAATAAAATATTATAATATATAAAACGATCAAGAACTTGGTAATTTCAAAACCACAATAGAAATGATATAAGTTTTTTAAGAAACTATGGAAAATATTTTATTTAATATTAATTTGTTTCATGAAGTATATTACATAACTTTTTCCCACACAAACGACTAACCTCAATATTAGTTAAATATTGGTCTGAATAGTATCCTTGATCAACCAATCTTACAACCTATCCTCCTGAAATAATAGTACGTACAGAGACTATAAGGTTGAAAGTACCAATATGTAGTGATGGACCACAAGTACATCACTTTGTGTACTATTAATTGGTTTAAACCCAGATAAAATTTAGCTAAAAACCAAACTGAAATATTCCTAGGCCTAGAATAGCACTTATGTGTAATATATTGGGCCTGGAATAACGTGTATTAAGTCTCGGATTGCTAGGAGAGGTTAAGTTATGTCCTACATTTAAGACATCATAGAATTAAGATGTCCTACATTTAAGACGCAACGTAACTGTTAAAAAAAAAAGATTCTGGTTTGTCCAAATTCAACAATACAAAGTTCAACTTCCTTGTGATCCATCACTATATGCAGACGAGGAGTCACAATAACGTGTCTGAAATATGATGACCAGACCACACACTAGAAAGTGAAGGGACGACAATGTTTTGGTCCGTCCTGGACCATTCTCACAATCGACTTGAGAATGGTCCTGGACGGACCGAAACGTCGTCGTCCCTTCACCTTCTAGTGTGTGGTCTGGTCCACATCCATCACTATATATATTGGCACTTTCTACCAAATACCTGATGTAAGTACTTATATTTTAGAAGGCTGAGGTGAATCTTAAGACATACGAGAGGTAAAGGATCCTGGAATTTTCCTCACTAACATGAACATTGGAAAACAAAAATAGAGAAAGCACTATAATTGTGTGACTATACAACACTACGGATATGAAAACGGGAAATTAGATTCTTCCAATTAGCTACACTAATTAGAAATTAGCCACTTCGGATTAGCCTCCTCTCCAGGGATTGACATTAAATGATTAGTGGACTATCATCACCTATTACTCTCCCTAAGGGGAATAAACGGGAGAGAAAGGCACTATAGCGAAACTCGATTGTGCAACTAGCCATTTTCATGTTAAAGGCCCTGGAACCGGAAAATGGGAGGATAAAAAAAAATAGAATGAGAAAAAAAAGCAGAGTTTTCGTGATCTTCCATATCGTCGAGTCACTTCCCAAGTAAGAATCCAAACCACTAACTGCCGAGTTTTTTGCGTGTCAGGAGTGGTAGCCCGACCCCAAGCTGGCTCGCCTGACCGCAGTCACACACACACACCAACGTGAACACCAAACTTTCATTTGCAGAGCTGAGCGGGATGGCAATGTTGAGGGCATTGTTTGAGCGTTACGAGCAGAATGGAAAGGAAAATAAAGATGAGGAAGTGAGAGAGAGGAAGGTGGGGGTGTGTGGAAGGGAATGGGAGGCGATAGAGAAAGTGGGGGTGGGAGGGTTTGAGAAAAGGAATAGATGGTGGGTGGGGTGATGGGAGAGGAGTTATAAAAAAAAGAGTTCTTAGGAGAAGTTCAAGGAAGGATGTGTGGGAATCGTTCAAGGCGATGGTAGTGAAGATGGTAGTAGCAGCCAAATAGGCATTTAATAACTGATCAATTATTTATTTTCTGCCATTACAATAAGGTCATTACCGCTAAGAAAATAATTCGAACTTTAGCTGTCATATTTAGCGACCAACCATTAGCTGTCATGTGTTTAGGGGACCAACCATTAGCTGTCATGTGTTTAGGGGACCAACCATTAGCTGTCATGTGTTTAGGGGACCAACCATTAGCTGTCATGTGTTTAGGGACCAACCATTAGCTGTCATGTTTTGGGACAAAACCTCAGCTGTCATACATCACATAAAAATCCATCAGATGCCAAGCGTCTCCATTATCTGTTTCTCCAAGTAATTATGCATTTCTCATGTGATTATACATTTCCCATCTCAGTATATGTTTCTCATGAGGGTACGTGTTTCTCCTTTAGTTATGTGTGTCTCATGAGTTATGTGTTTGTTCCCTGCGGGAAGCTCAAACACGCAATGCTCCTTACATCAGAGCATACTCTTGTTATACATCTGATTATAATGTGTTTAAAGCATTTGAATAGCACCATTCGGTGTTTTAAATTGTGTGTTTTGTTTAATTGTGTGTTTTGACCATGTCGTGGCGTAGTCGACTAGAGAGTGCATCTGGGAACACCCAATCCATAGGTTCGAACTCTCATTTGAAAGATCCTGTGNTAATCATAATTTTCACACTCACACACATCCACAGGAAGCAGCCCGTAGCAGCTGTCTAACTCCCAGGTACCTATTTACTGCTAAGTGAACAGATGCATCAGGGTGAAAGGAACTCTGCCCACTTGTTTCCGCCTCCACTGGGGATCGAACCCGGACCCTTAGGACTACGATCCCCGAGCGCTGTCCGCTCAGCCGTCATGCCACGTGATGCCGAGATGACAGTATTTAAATGTAAGTTAAAGGCAATAACTTATAAAGACTTCATAATGGAACTTTCTCAGAAACTTAATTCAGTTTTAACATTAACATCAACAAATGATTAACAAATATTTTGATAATTTTCAAATGAATCGAAATTGTTGCTTTTAAATTTAAAATATATTAATTACAATCGTAGTGAAACAATGTAAAATATTGAAATGATCAATTCACGTATTACAGACAATGCTTCATGTGTCTTGGAAGCAACTTGCTTCCTCGTAACCCGTAAAATATTTTTTAAACTTGTAAACATCGTAAGTATAGTGTGAAAGTTTTCGTTGAAGTATCTTGATTACCTGTTCTTAGAATGTTTACAATTGAAGTCTGAATATACAGTAATTGAAATTAATTTTCCTTCGTTTTTTGTTAAAATCAAACTGTTAACGTCTAAACGTTATTAAATATCAGTTGAAGAAGAATTTGTGTTTACCTAAACATCACCGGAACGTTGGTTCAAAACATCTTACGTGAAAAAATGAATCATGATTAAACATTGGAGTAATGGCCAATTCTCACACCAAGAAAGCTGAGAATTTATAAATGAATTCTTATCTAACCTGCAGTTTATTTTTAAGACGCTAACTGGGTGGCGTTGCACACTCATCTTTGCAAAAGATACAGTAATCTCACTCTCTTTAATTTATTATAATGAAGTAACTATACGTAACGAAAATTGCAAATATACTTACAGTGTAAGATTTTAATGTACATACTCTCAAAACAATATTTAAGATGATTTTAAACATCGGAACATGTAAACATTCAAGGTGTTTAGCAAAATATACAACAAATATTCATATAAAAATAATCGAGCAGTAGAATTAGTTTCGTCAGCGGTTCACATAGCTTCTTTGAATTCCTAAGACAGATATTTTGAGAAACTATTACCTCGCCCTTGACGAGTGCTTCACTGGACTGTTACACATTGTTAAACTGTCAGCTACGAAAAATGCTTCAGTTTTCTCTCTGGCAGGCGTGAAAGACCTTGAATTGTCCATCCAGTACTGTTCTCTCTATTTACCTGCTAAATAACACGAGGCTGTCTTGAGACGAGAAACAGGACGCTTGAAGAGTCAACATCATGCCGAAACGAATCTTATGAAATCAATAATGAAAGATCAGTTTTCCTCTAACGTTCAACTCCTGTTTTTCGTTTTATTTTTATTTTTTTTTTACTTCTCGTGAGGTTATCAGGTTAACATAAGTCACTGTCATCCGTTTGTTTGACCAAGAATAAATCTGAGGTCAAAAAAACACCAAAAAAAACATGGGTAAAAGTCTTAGAGGTTTATTTAGTTAATTCCTTTTACCGGAGTCAGTTATACGCTTCTGCTTGCTCCACTGAACATATAGGGTTAATTTTAATATTCATCTCGTCACGGGTTTTTATACATAGTCATAGAAATAAGATGGTATATGTACCTACTCATTTATGTATATATATTAGTATGCTTACATATATACAGGAATGTTGGGATGAAGGCATTTATGTATATTTGTGTGTCTAGTGTACGTGCATTATATATTTTACATACATGCCTACATTATATTTATAAATGTATGTGTGATTGTATCCATGATTTTATAGTAATGAATATATGTATAATAATTTTGTATATGTGTGTGTGTGAATGAATGTATGAATGCGTTCATTATTGTCATTGAAAAAGATCAGTCTACAATATAGATAATCATATTCCGAAGTGAATATGATTAATAATTCGAAGTGACTATATATGAATATAAGTAGTTGAGATCGAACTAAGAGGGGCACACTCCCTCTGTTGTAAACTTTAGGGTACTCTGTCTTCTGTGGTAACCCTGGGGTGTACTCGGGTCAGCGTTCAATCCCCGACCGTCCCAATAGTTGGTACGGTCGAGGATTGACTGACGTCGTCTTCACGTTCCAAATCATTATCCTAATCCCTTCCAAGTGCTATATAGTCGCAATGGCTTGGCGTTTCCTCATAATAGCTTCCTTCTCTTCCTATTCCATTACAGTTGCGATGGTAATTCCAGACTTAATGTAATTGTTTTCTCGTATAAACAAACTTTAATTAATTTTTCTAATTTGTTTCTTATCAAGGTGCTTTCTAAGCCTACGAAGAGAATTGGTTAAAAGTTTCTTCTCAATGACAGAAAAACGGTGCATTTCTCGAGTCATTTTTTGTTATTTTCAGTTTTCTTTCCAGATACAACCCAGGTTTTCTCCCTGATTAGCAGTAATGTATACCTCTCGTTGTGTAAATATACACACGATGTTGAAATGTTAATCATAAAATTAACATTGTGAAGTGATGCTAGAAGACATTTTCACCTTTAAATTCATAATCTTGTGACACATTGTTTATGTACGGAACCGAATTGATTTGAAGAACTCGGTGAATATTTTCCACATTATGGCAAGTCTTGAACATTAAATTACTCATTATAGTGCCTCGGGAAAAATTACTTGAATAACATTGAATGTAATTAAATAAATAATATGGATTAAAAGTTGGAATATGACTAGAATTGTGATATTTTATATTTCATTGCATATGTCCGTTTTGAGGTCTAGTCTCGTGTAAAAGCTTCATTATTACCGACAGTCACCAACCTCCATCTTGAAACATGAACAAAATACGAAAGATCTCTGATAAGATAACAATTAAGGAAGACATTACTTCCGTGTAAATTGATTAAAATGAACTTTACCTCTGGTCTAAAGGAAATCAAGTGCCATTTAATGCAGCACAAAACTAGCCTGAAGTCGAATCACAACACAAAGGACAGTTGTAAATAGTCTTAATCTATTTACTAATAACCTGTAGATAAAAGAACAGTCCATCTAGTTCATAGGTTATACATTCTCTGAAAGCACATCTACTTTATTAGTTTATGAAAGTGGCACAGTAGCATCAGTGTAGCATTAAAAATAGCATTGCTAATATATCAGTGAAAGTAGTACTTTGTTAATTAGTGTTTGTCATACGTTTATTAGTGTTATTAGCTCCTTATTTGTTTGAAGGTAGCAGAGCAAGTTCATCAATGTCTGAAAGTAGAAAAAAATGTTTCAGAGTCTGAGAGTAACGCAGCTAGTTTACTAGATTTTGAGAGTAGCGCCGCTAATTTATCAGTATTTGTAAGTTATAGAACAAGTGTAAAATCTTAAAAACATATATATACATAGATCAAATGTCTGAAATGAGCCTTCAAACCTTCACAAACAAGTAATTGACACGAAATGATCCTGTCAACCAACATCAATAGTACGAAATGATCTTGTCATCCAACATCAATATTACCTGTTGATACTATTAATGGAAGAAAATATTCTGAACTTTCCATGGAAAGTTTGAAAAGTTAACTACCAAACTTAAACTTTCCTGAACCTCGTTTTTTGTCATCTTCTCTTTTCTGCTAAAGCTTTCTTACTTCCCTATATTGACTATGGGTTCGAGAACGACTTGAAACCCAGACTTAGTTTAGGGACTGCCCTATGTGGTTGTTCTCGAACCCATTGTTGATATATACATTGAACTGTTAAACTAACAAATTAACCCTAACTCGCTTAGTTAATTGAATTTTGGGATTCAGTTCCTGCGCCCATTTTGTGACTCTGTAACCATCATCATCATTCAGAATGTTCAGTAATATCATTCTTTCCGATGTTTGTAAATATATTAATGAAAACGTCACATTTCTTTGTATATCACTAAACTTATTTCAATTTCAGTTCCTTTCTCCACTGCCACCCACAGGATGGGTCAAGCGTTCACTACCACCCACAGGGTGGGTATGGGGTTCACTACCACCCACAGGACGGGTATGGGGTCCACTACCACCCACAGGATGGGTATGGGGTCCACTACCACCCACATGATGGGTATAGGGTAATCTACTACCTACAGGATGGGTATGGGGTCCACTACAATCCACAGAATGGTTATGGGGTTCACTACCACCCACATGAAGGGTATCGGGTTCACTACCACCCACATGATGGGTATGGGGTGCACTACAAACCACAGAATTGGTATGGAATCCAATTTCTCCCTCAAGATGGGTATTTGACCAATAATACCCACCATATGCTCATGGCGTTCACGAATGACCACAGGAAGCAAATATCGGGCTACCTACCACCCCAGGATCCGTATGAGATCCACTACTCCTCACAAGTTGGGAATGGTGTCCAAGACTGGCCTCAGGGGGGTTTTCGGGAGTATAATTTATGCACTAAACTCTCATGACTCCTACACAAACATTTTCAGAGCCTATCGTGTCAGTAACAAACTAACAAAGCCTTAATTCACCTTAATTCATACTTCTGAAAGTTACTTCTCCATTTTCCACGTATAACTAATCAGTTCCTCACCTCTGGTGTTTCTTCTCCTTCTGTCCAGTTTATATTCAACCGAATAAATCTACTTCTCATTCACTCCATACATACATTTTATTCATCCGTTATCAAGTTATCCTTTGACTACAGCAACAGCAATACATTTACTTTTTGATCACAGGAACATCACACTCAATCTTTGACCCATGCAACATCATTCCCTTACCTATGACGCCAGCAACATCCCCCCAATCGTAGACCTAGGCAATATCTCCTCTATTATTGACCCAACTGCATTATCACCCCAACCAGTGTCCCCTTGAGGCATCGGGCCCAACTCTGATCCCAACCTATCTATTATCCTTCCCCAGACCACCTCCCAACTGTGCTCCTGAACGTGTACCAAACTACAGATCCTCCAAGCTAAAATTTAACATGCAAATTGAGGAATAAAGTAAAGCTCTATGTTCCCCCTTAAATTGGTCCCACATGACGTGATTGTACATGGAAGCTGTAAAGGTCATATAAGCATCACGTATTCATAGATTTATTGTTCACTGAGCTATGCATTTGAATGCATGTTTTGAATTACCATATTTACAATCATGTTAAGCGCAGATAATGCAGAATATGCTACGCACACAAGTGGAAAAATAGTGCGTTTTATCATCCAAACCCAAATCATGAAGAAAATATACTTAAGAAGGAAAAGTAACGGTAGATATATTTTACAAACTGGAGCTGGACACAAAGGTATCAGTAGATATTTTTGACAAGCTGGAACTGGACACAAAGGTATCAGTAGATATTTTTGAGAAGCTGGAACTGGACACAAAGGGTAGACGTTTTTGACGTTTGGGAAGGGGGGAAAATGGACATAGCCCCACTAAGGAAGAATCTACAAATCCACAAGGGCCGTGACGAGGATTCGAACCTGCGTCCGGGAGCATCCCAGACACTGCCTTAATCGACTGAGCTACGACAGGGTTAAAAGGGTTGAAGCCGAAGTTCTACTGAACTTAATGGATCGAATCCTCGTCACGGCCCTTGCGGATTTGTTCATTTGATGCATCACGTTAGTGTGATCTGTGTGTGTGAAGAATCTACCTCTACCTAATGATATAATCAACAGAAACAGCGGCTTATGTCCTACTCTGGAACGTGGGAACACATGTTCGACAGCCTTGGCAGAAAAAGCAAGAAGCAAGAATAATACAAACATGTTAAGAACAAGAAATAATTAGTACAAAGAGACTAAGAAGAAGAAGAATTAATAAGAAAAAATAGGCTAAGAAGAAATAATAGGAAAAAAAACTAAAAAGAAGAAATAACCAGAAATTATAAGAAAAAGTGGAAAGAAAAATGGTAACAAAGTAGAAGGAAAAACAGAAGAAAGACATATGAGGAGGAGGAGGAGGAGGCAGAGAATCATAAACAGGAGATAGAAAATGGTAAACAGTTACGAAAACAAAAAAAGAATACTATTAAACTTTGTAATTGAATTTAGACTTCCAAAACAGGCAAAACAAAGGCACCTGCACCGCCTGCCAGCAAGCCAAACTCAGTCTTAATGCCTCAATAAAACATGGAAACTTACTGACCGTGTTTTGTTTTTATTTTAGAGAGAGAGACCGGGGTAGATTCTCAATTTTGTGCTCTTTGTTTACAACTGAATCTAAGAATGAATCCCAGTTAGGGGAAAGAGCCAAGCTGTCAGGAACATACTTTGTCAATACTGGTTACATATGTAGTTTACAAACAAGCTCTTCAATACACATATGACTTTTATAGCTGTGATACATATATGCTACCTACGAGATCAAATATTGATCAAATGTAAATTATTTTCGCAATAGATAATCACGAAAGTGTTCATCTAATTCACAATAAAAATGATTCACGTTACCCTTAATATTTTCATACTGACATCAATATAATTGATTTGCATTAATGTGCATGTACACACAACAGGGTTTCTGAAGCACAGTAGGCTACGTCTTCGGCTAACAACCGATGGACACGGGTTAAATCTTAGGGGTCTTGGACAAGAACAGCTGAAGATATTTCCTTTTACCTGATGCCTCTGCTACTCTTGCAGTAAAATGGGTATCTCAGCTGTTGTGAGGTTATATGGTACTTAGTTTATGTACTTACTAAATATTTAAATTTATCATATTTGTGTACCCATTAGCTCATCTGTCAAATACTTTTGCACCCACTAGTCATCTACCTATTTGTATTGCACCCACTAGCCCATTTGCCCATTAGTATATGTACACACTTTTTTGCCCATTTTGCCCCTTAGTATGTGTACTAATTTACCCACTTGTTTGTGGAACCCCCTAGTTCATTTACCCTTTGGTCATAAATCCAAAATCTCATCTACCCATTAATTCGTCTTCCGAGAACCCATATGCCCATTAATTCGTGTTCTCAAGTGCCCACAATCTACTAAATCAGCAATCATGTAGAAGCATACAAGCCAGTCTACATAATAGGTCATCTACATACCAGTCAACCTACGTAATAAGCCACCTACATACTAGTCTACTTGCATACTAGTCTACCTGCACCCTCACCCAACCCACCCACACCACCCAACTGACAAGGACCTTCCATTCCCCCCCCCCTCAGCGTACCAATTACAGTACTTAACTGAGCAGTCAATTAGCCTACCTATTTATTAACCCATTACCAGCTAATCCCTTTGCCTATCAGCAGTTGGGATCCAATTTGCGTGTGATGCCAATTACCGCTCCGAGAGGCACAGCCGAATCCTCTCTGTCACAACCGCTACATTGCGTTGATTCCGGGCTCAAGAACCCCCAGGGCCCGGTCTCTGACCAGGCTACAGAATAAGTTATTATATTGTGTAGTGTAATTTGTTTCACTACAGATGGTACAATTGAATTATATGGCACAATATATGAAATGAATTATATGGTACATTTCCAATTTATAGAAAAGTGGGAAAAATAAGAAATGAATAATAAAAAGAATTAGAGGAAGAGAATCAGAAACATGAGAAGGAGGATGAGGAAGAGGAGAGAATCAGAAACATGAGAAGGAGGATGAGGAAGAGGAGAGAATCAGTACCTGAGTGCGTATTGTGTTCGTGACCACTACTGCTCTACATATCGGTGCCCATCAGTGAGAAGAACGCGACGGTCTCGCTTCATGCAGGTCGGCGTTCAATCCCCGACTGTCCAAGTGGTTGGGCACCATTCCTTTCCCACGTCCAATCCCAAATCTTTATCCTGACCCCTTCCAAGTGCTATTTAGTCGAAATTGCTTGGCGCTCTCTCCTGATAGTTCCCCCCCCCCCTCAATTATGTATGAATTTTGTACATAACCTTTAACAACCAGTTGGAGAATACCCAACAGTACCACAACATACCCATTAACAACCATTAGAAAATTAAGAGACATATGTAGACCAAGTATAAAGGTAGCCAACCTCTCTCGTAATAGATACCTGAGTTGTTGGTTATCTATTGCGACATAAAACTCATTCATGCCTATCTGTTAATTTAAATACGCCGTTTGCCTCTTAGGATAGCAGATGACGTTTGTAGGTTACAGAGAGCAAGAGTTATTGTGTGCTGTGCAGTCAAGGCATCTTGGTATTGGTAGTGGCATGTTGTCTCTAGAATCAGTATACACACTAAAAAAGACTCGATAATTAAAGGTTGAATTTATATTCCTGACAGTTATTTAGAACAAAGTCTGTAGGCTCCAGCTCTAATTAACTCCAGGAACCCAATACAATTCAGTGGGTGTCGGACTGGGAGACTCCAGACACCCAACAAGTCAGTGGGTGTCGGACTGAGAGACCCCAGGTACCCAACAAGTCAGTAGGTGTCGGACTGAGAGACTCCAGGCACCCAACAAGTCAGTGGGTGTCGGACTGAGAGACCCCAGGTACCCAACAAGTCAGTAGGTGTCGGACTGAGAGTCTCCAGGCACCCAACAAGTCAGTGGGTGTAGGACTGAGAGACTCCAGGTACCCAACAAGTCAGTGGGTGTAGGACTGAGAGATTCCAAGTACCCAACAAGTCAGTGGGTGTCGGACTGAGAGACTCCAGGTACCCAACAATTCAGTGGGTGTCAGACTGGGAGACTCCAGGCACCCAACAAGTCAGTGGGTGTAGGACTGAGAGACTCCAGGTACCCAACAAGTCAGTGGGTGTCGGGTTCCCTGTGTCGTGTTGCGTCTCAACATGAGCGAAGTCTCACTGCTTCATGCTGATGAACGAGACAAAACTATATATTAAAACGGAAACTTTATCGTTAAGATTTTGCCGCGATATCTTTCAGGAATAATAAATTTGCGCAGGGAAGAACAAATTGGGTTGTTAGTGCTTCTCCGTCAAGGATGTGGACGTTAATTACCAAACAGCGTCATGTGCACGGCACTCGGCTTCATGCTTCATCCATTTTGTGAACAGTTTCAGATTCACTCATCTGTATCACAGGAAGTTCAAAGGTTCGAATACCCTTTTGTATCACTGTATGTTTGAAGAGTCAAGTTGAACGCTGGAAAGGTATGATTTAAGAATGAGTTTTTTGTTGTTGATTTTCGCAATAATTGTTATATTGATTAGAAAATAGTTTCTCAACTAATTGCAATATAATTATGGTTTCACTATGAAGCGTTGGAACACTAACTTCAGGCAGAGATGTTAGAGGATACGACTATTTTCTGTGACATATTTTGTCCAGTGCTGTGGTGATGCAATACACAGCAAGGTCACAAGCAAGCCACTATTCTACGGTATATAACAGATTTTTTTATTATTATTATTATTTTCTACCACAAACGTGGCCACACATTTACAGTGCTAACCAGCATATATACATTGACTTCTGTCCTCCATGGACAGGGTTAGAGATCAGTTAAACATATAGTTCAGGGATTTATTGAACAATCAACCACAGAAGGTGATTCGGTACTTTTAAAATGCTAAGCTATATAACAGATTAAAAGGCCCCTATAACAGATTGAAAGGTCACGAGGTTATTAGACCACAAACCTATGATCAGACCTGCGCATCACCCCACCTGCATATCACCCGAACTACGCACTTGGTCTGAAAAGTCAGGTCTGTTTTTTCCATCCTCTCTTGTGGTGGGGGTTAGCGTACTCTTCAACACACAAGATCTTGTGTTCAAAACGACGAAATTCCCATATAACTATTGGTAAAACGGCGAAGTTGATTATAAGACTACAACTACCATTTGCTCCAGTCTGTCCTACTCATTCTTCCTGCCTATCTCCTGAACACGTAATTTAACAAGATGAGTTGCATCACTGCAGAAATTCACCTCAGGATTGTGCGACTTCAACCAAGATTCGGTTAAGTTTTACGTTATCACAAACCGGAAAGTTTTCTTTTTAACTAAACAGTGACACTACTTGACCACCTCTCAATACTCCAGGGGCTAGGTTTAACTTAGTTTGCTAAGATTAGACTAAATTTAGTTTAAGATTTAATATTAACGCGAGATGATTCCTTGGGAGAAGCCGAAATTATACTTGATAACTTATATATTGTGTAATAATGCTCAATAAATTTTATGCACATGGCTTTACCATTGTTATACTTCATAAAATATGAACGGATTACAGAAGTGTATTTTTTTATTTCCACATTTATGGCATAAAAAAATATTAGCGATGAATAATTGAAAAATTGTGTAATAATGCTCAATAAAATTTCATGCACATGGCTTTACCATTTTTATACTTCATAAAATATGAACGGATTACAGGAAGTGGATTTTTTCATCCTTTTCATGATTTTTTTCATGTTGGGGATAATTCAAGGTCATTGGAGCAGTGGTGACACCTTTGCACCATTCTGTGAGGGGGGGGGGAGGTAAGTCCCTCGTATGGAGCAGAGTAATTAGGGCACTAAGTGTGGAGCAGAAGCTAAAGACATTTTAGAATGGAGTAGACGGGTAGAATCAGTAGATGTAGAACAGGAAGTTAAGGTTCTACAGCTCAGAAGTGGATACAAAAGACTTAGTGTGGACCAATGAAAAGTCTAAATATAGAGCAGTAAAAGGATTTACCTGGTTAGAATTCTTTGAGTGGACAAACATTTGGAAAAGAGGAGTAAATGCTGATGCCAAGAATTTTAGATGTAGCGCAGTTTGTTGAAAAGTTCTAATGCTCTAACCTCTCCGCACCAGTTGTGTTTGGAAACGTTTGTGGGAGAGCCTTAAAGTGAAGTGAGCAATGTGATTTTATTGAACACAAGTGAGTAGAAAGGTGTGGATAGTCTCTTGTAGTTTGTTGATATACAGTATTGGTTGGAATGACTTTCAGAGAGACAATTATATCAGCACGACTTTCGTTTCATTTTAGCAATACGTAAATTAATTGCAGCTAAATTAAAATGAACTTTCGTTTCATTTTTGAGAGACGAAAGGAAAAAATATATCATAGTACGGAAAAATGGGTTAGGAGCTGTGAATTAGATATCTCGTGTACATTGTATGAGTCTAGCAGTTGATAAATTATCTATATAACATATTTTTAAAGGCTGATAACTATTCAGCCCATACTATAGAACCTGTTGTAAAATAGTGATGACGATTAGCTATTTTATAAGAAGTCCGTCACTTAATTGGGACCTGTGATCCCAATTACGTGACGCGTGTGATTGGGATAAATTTTGCATGGATGGAACTTATCCAAATTCCTTTCCTAACAAACACACTAAATATAACGGTCTTAGAAGGTTCCTTCCAATTCCAACTCAGAAAAAGGATCTTCGGGGACTTGAGAAAATCACTTTCAAGGAGAAAGGCCTTTTTACGAGTATCATAAGTAATATAACAGTTGCACAGAAGAATTGTAGTCATATGTGTATGTTGTAGTCATATGTATATGGATACTTTCTCACAGAAGTATTAACTAGCACATAATTGCAGCTAAATTAATTAACTGGCATGAAATTGAACTAAACCCAGGTACGGAGATCACTCCAAGAAAATGGAACTTGAAGCAATATGTCTGGCCTCCTCTAGCCGTCCTCTTGAACAGTACATATTTTGACGTATAAGGCCCCTAGGACCAAAATAACAGATGTACTTGAAAAAAACAACGGCTTGCAAAATTGACGGGATGTTCCGTTTTTCATCCCTTGGGTCTGTTGTTAGGTTAGGTTAGGGCAATTTAGTACGTCAGTTCAGTGACGCTCGATAAGACGGCCTGAGTAGAGAACGTTCAGTAACAGTGTGAGATTGTAATTGCTGAGATATCAGTACTCACGCCAGGCAGGTGATTGTAATGATCCACAATCAACATTAAAGTCCACAGTTGGAAATGTTTAAGAGATAAGACAAACTCTTCAACATTATGTTAGTGATTTCCAGTTTATTAACGCAGACCAAATGACATTTGAGGCTTCGAATCTGTGCCATTCACGGAATAACATTTGATATCCTCATACTATCCAACTGAAGGTATTATCCATAATGTGTGACAACCTATCTTGCGTAAATAATGGGTTGCAATATAAACATTGCACAAATAATAATTCATTTTTATACAATTATTAACGTGGTAGTGGCTGCCAAGCTTCTTTCAGGTCGGCGTTCAATCCCCGACTGCCAAAGTGACTAGTCACCATTTCTTCCCTCCGTCCTCTCCTAAATCCTTATCCTCGCATCAATTCCAAGAGCTATATAGATGTAATGACTTACTACAATAGGACTAAAGGGAAGGAAGCATAGCACTAAACAAAAACCAACGATTAATACTCATTCAACAATGATAATTATAATATTTTAATAATAAAAACACAAGTTTTTGCAATTAATGAAAACTATTTTGTTGTTCTCAGAGACTATGAAGAAAGCAGTGTTGGAAGGACTAGCTGTCACCCCTGCAGTGCTCGCTAATACAATAATCATACATTCACATACTGCAGCTGTATATTGTATTCTGCTGACGGCATGGCGGTGGCAGGCGACGCGTAAAGTGAATGAGTTAATTAGCAACAATATCTTGTGGAGGATAGGTTATATGAGTTATATTGAGCTACACTGTGGGTGGTAGTGTTGTGTGGTGGTTTGTGATGTTGATGTGGTGGTGGTGGTCTAATTGTGGTGGTGTGGGTGTTGGGTGGTAGTGATGTGTGGTGATTGACCTATCCTAGGCATTTAAACCTGTACCAGACATTTAAATCCATTCCTTTACTCAAAACAATAAACTAAACTCATCTATGGTGTTTAAATTTCTTGAAATTTTAGCTCGTGAAATACATTCCAGGATCCATAGTTCGTCTTCTCTCATATACAAAGTCCACTACAAAATGGTTAAATTAAATAAAATTATTATTCAGGTATAACCTTTATACTGCCTATTTGTTTTCGATGCCAGAGTCATAGAACATATGGCCTAATATACTCCATTAATTCCTGTCATGTCCACATTAATTTTTCCACTTCTCATACGCGGTTCTGTCTCATAATCAGTCTGTATGGGTTATACAGTGATAACTGTCAGTACCAGTAATATATACTAATATTGTGATAAAAAATTTAGAAAATTGTATATTAAGAACGAGATTAATTTATCATATATTGTCAACAAATCCCTCTTTTATAATCATTATTATTTTCCACATTACCACACAATATGAATTATAGACCATTATGCAGATGCAAATTACAGGAGAAAAATTACAATAATATTCATAACTATAAAATAGAATGTCTCTGTCTCCTCCAGATTTAGAGGCCAGACGATGGGGCTAGGCTCACCGAACTTTGCAGGGTGACTGGTCTTTGTCGAGGATGGTCATAAGTCATATGCCCCAACCTGACCTCCTTCCCACCACATTCCTCTATTAAATACCAAATGACACTAATTGCCATTCCTGTTAAATACCAGACTCCCTCTACTAAGATCATCTTGCATATTCTGCACGATAAACGTTAGCTTCTCTTGTGGAGTTTATTGGTGAAAATATTGAGTTACAATGATTACAAGGATGACTAAAAAAGTGAAGAATGGAGATGGTGAGTGGTTGATAAAGTGATGTAGAGGGGAGGTGGTGAAAGTAGAGGGAAGGTAATAAGGTTACCTGCTGTAGATAGACTATCTACCGATGCCCGATGCATTGATGAAGGACAGTATGTAGTGAAGATGGCTACAGTATGTAGTGAAGATGGCTACAGAATGCAGTGAAGAGGGCTACAGGAATGCGGACTAATAGAGATGTGTCGTTCGTCACCTAAGCAACGTCTATTGTTATACATGCGTCAATGCTCACATTATTTCGTGATTGGTCAACAAGTAGTTTTCTGTTCGTATTATAATTAGCTCGGTCCATGGTATCATCACGCTTTAGATATTGTAGACAATAGAAAATACACAAACATATCACAATCAGGGTCTTCAAGACGGATCCGTGGGGGTAAAGTAAAGCAATTTTAGCATCTCTCTGCCACACTGAGCAGACCAATAGACACCTTCTGTGATGAGGTGTTCCATTGTGTCATTACTCAATTTGATGTCAATCAAATGAATGATGAGTAGCCCGGCTTGAAGTCAGCGATCACGTGACTCCTTGATCTCTTGATCTTCTTGAAGTGGGTGTTGATCTCATATGTAAGATCAACGTAGATATTAGTTTAGTGAGTTGTGTGAAAATATCAGAGCACTTTTCA
>WNGS01164437.1:61731774-61741944 GCA_020271785.1 Procambarus virginalis
AGTTTGCCCTTGTTGATGAGGACGGACTGCATAAAGCATCGATCTTTAATATTTTGCATTTTGCTTAGCAGTAGAATTTCAAATAGAACTAAAAAATTGTGTATATTAAATACATCTACAGCAGTGGATGATAAAATATCACATCTATATAATAAACAACCATTGTATTATGTTCCGAATATTTTAAATTCGTTATTATAATAGGGTCTAAGCAGAGAGTGTAGTTTAATTATATAAACCATATATTTAATTACTTACACAGAATTTAAGCTCATTCAATACAGCCTGATTCCCTGGCATGAAGGATTGCAAACTGAAAAGTTACTCAACTCCCACACACGGACCCAACACTTTGAGATCAAATTAATGATGTAGTCTTCAATAGCTGCCGTCTCCATTATTTATGATGTTATTTACACCTTTATTGTCAAGGTTACTTACACCTTTATTTAGCTGAAGATCTAATATTAATTTCCATGTGGTTGACAGAGCCGGGGACTCTAATACTACCATGCAGGTGAGCCACAATAACTTGGCTGAAGAAGGAGCTGGTCGGCCGAGCGGACAGCACGCTGGACTTGTGATCCTGTGGTCCTGGGTTCTATCCCAGGCGCCGGCGAGAAACAATGGGCAGAGTTTCATTCTTATGTTCTTATGTCTTAGAAATACATAAATGTTCCTACTGTGATGGAGAAGAACAAGCCAACAATGTCTACGAAAAATGTCTGGAAAAAGACATTTGTGATTAAGTCAAAATGTTGCATTACATTTGTATTGAGAAAAACGAGATGATATTCACTTTGCAAGTATTAGAAGGAGCTTGGTATTTGACTTCTTCGAAAGTACCGCATCTACCAACTAATCAGCAAATCTCTGAATTCACATTCTTTTGGACAGAATGTCAAATTTGTTGTACAACTCTTCTCTTAATTTCTTTTAGAATTTTCGATTACTCGAACTAGTTAACTATACATGTATCAACCAAATTAATGTTAGTTTCGTCGACTATTAAGTGAAATCAATCGTCATGAAACCAGGTTTTTATCAAAGAAACTAAGATTCATTTTCCTAGCGATATGTAATAAGTAACTTTTAACAAATCCATTTTTATTCAGTTCAAGAAACTGTTTATTAGCCACTGCCATAGCCTTTGGCACTAACACTGTTTCTTGATTTCATAAACAAAAGTATATTTACATGTGATTGAAGCAGGTCAATAATACTATCTAGGCCACGATTGGATAGTGACCCAGGGTCATGGTCACTATCACTCAGGTCTGGCCAGCATATCTTTCGGGAAAAATATATTGTCGAGTTTCTGGCGCTTATTGACCAGATGAGAAATTCTCGTTAAAGTTGTCACACAGATGAGATACATATATATATTTTTTTGTATATATCCCGGAGGCTCAAGCAACCGGTAGGGTGCCTTAGCCTACCGGTTACACAGGCAGAATATATATATACATCGTTAGGTGTATCCTCTTAATATATATGTGACCTCGCACCTTGTTCATTTACGACGGTGGTGGAGGTGGAGATCTCTTGGTAAAGATCTACACACCTGGCTTCAATGATCTATATGTAGAATCTCTGAACATCTGACTCGAGTCACGTGTATTAAGGAACGTCATATTCAAATAAGTCTTTTACTCTGCTTAACCATTGGAAATATGAACACAGAAGCAAACTGTTCAGAAAAAAGAGATTATTGATGAAAAAAAGACGTAATGTTTGTCCTAAGATAATCAGTGACTGCACTATAACCTATAATATAAAATGTCCTTTAAGCAATACTGATATACAACTTAAAGTGTTGTTTGAGAGAAACGTAACACGAATGTTGTATAAGTGTGACAAAGAAAAACTTGTATTACATAAACGAGAAAATAAATTCAAGTGTTACTTGTCATTAATGTTACAGAAATGACCTGATTAGCTGGCATGTCTTGCATCTGGACGAACAAAAAGCCATTTCTTTCACGCACATTGCCAGTTGTCGTTCCAGTTGAGTTGTTCGCTCGTCGCTGTCCACTGTCGTTTTCCTGGTCTTGAAGAAAATAAACAAAACAAATCCACAGAGGACAATCGACTTGAGAATGGCCCAGGATGGACCGAAACATCCTCGTCCCTTCACTTTCTAGTGTGTGGTTGGGTCAACATATTTCAGCCACGTTATTGTGACTCCTCATCTGCGCATGAAACTAATATTCTATGTTTCAGACAAAACCATTGCTATTATAATGCATGGAAGATTCCATTCACCTGGGCTGTAGGAGACCCGAACCGTAGACCCCAAGCGAGTGAGGCCAAAGCACTATCGACTGAGCTATGAGTAGTCTTAATAAGAAGAGTTTGATAGTGTCAGCTGGTTGTCTGCTGCTAAATAAAAAACTGTACTAAGTTAGTCACACCAACTAAGTCAATATATGACTTACTGCTTGGGTTGGAAAATGGGTTTACAATGGCGTCACCAAACCATTCGTTACCTCAAAAGTTATCACCAAAAGGTAAACAACAATGACCTCAAGACAACGACTTCACTGCCAGGCCAGGTGACCACTGGACCTCGAAGCTCGAGACTCGCCAAAGCGGCTCCGTCTCGCAAGGATAGTCTTCCTTGTACTGCACTTGACGACGTGTAGGATATCTATACCCTGTGACTACTGCCGGTGCCCGAAAATTATCATTACATCACAACTCATTATTACATTAGCCTGCAGTTAATGTAACCGTTATTGGCCTACCTATTGTGGGAGAAAATTAACAATAACAGTAAACAGACACCACAAAACCTGTTAACAGATACAACGAAAGTGTTTGTGTATTAAAACCGCAACGGTCAAAGTATTTTCATTAAGACATTTAATGTATATATATATATTCTTTTGACAATATTGGCCAAAGTTGATCGATATATTATTATATCCATTTATGCATCCTTAAGTGCTTTGTACATATCACTTTCAGCTAATGTATATTTATTATAAATATTTCTGTATATATATTATTATATTATTTCAATATATATAATATATATATATATATTATATATATATATATATATATATATATATATATATATATATATATATATATATATATATATGCAATTGACGATCACTAAACACTGATCATTTGTATGCGGAAAAACCACAAAGAAATGGAGAAGAGAGTCTGATGTTGACAACGACTTTCGCGAGTCGAAACGTTCATCTCTCTTCTCCATTTCTTTGTGGTTTTTCCGCATATATATATATATATATATATATATATATATATATATATATATATATATATAACTGAAAACTCACACCCCAGAAGTGACTCGAACCCATACTCCCAGGAGCAACGCAACTGGTATGTACAGGGACGCCTTAAACCACTATACTGTACATACCAGTTGCGTTGCTCCTGGGAGTATGGGTTCGAGTCACTTCTGGGTGTGAGTTTTCAGTTGTATCTAGTCCTGGGGACCATTCAGGCTTGTTTGCATATATATATATATATATATATATATATATATATATATATATATATATATATATATATATATATATATGTATATATTGATGCTCACAATAAGAAAGAATCTCAGATACCTAACTGGTACCCAACCGAGACCCTGAACATCCCCTCCCCAGGAGTTCCATGAAGTTAGCTGGAGGTAATCCACCCCCCCTCCTTCATCCATGTCATATAATATTTTATATGATTATATATGATCTTATTTGGTTAATACCTCACAGTGCAAGTAACCCCCAAGGCTGGTCAGACCTCCAGTTTTGTTAAAATAAGATAAATGTCATCCTGTCAAGCACTTGAGTATTATAACCATATATCATTCACTAATAATTAAGGTACATGTTTTTATATAAAGCAGTTAGTGGTGCGGGGCAAGCACAAAATTGCTTGATTTGTTTACATATGCTGGTCTATGATGCATAGTTAGCTCCTGGACTCCGCCTTTCTAACCGTCGGTTGTCTTATGTATTGATTAACAATCTAATTTTCTATATCATATCTGCAGCATATACATCCCCCTCCCTCCCCCCCCCTCTCTTTCTCTCACACACACTCTCGCTTTCTCTCTCTCGCTCGCTCTCTCTCTCTTTCTCTCTCTCTCGCACTTACACAAATTCTCATGACGGAGCCCACTCGCTGGCTAACTACCAGGCACTTATTTACTTGTAGGTGAACAGAGGAATCAGGTGAAATACTGTCCATTTGTTTTCGTCTTTGCCAGAAATCATACCCGGTAAGTTGATTACGAAATCCGAACACTATTCGCTCAGCCGCGAGACCCTGATATATATCTCGCGGCTGATTATTATATATATATATATATATATATATATATATATATATATATATATATATATATATATATATATATGCATATGTAGTCTTCTTGACCATTTAATGTATTTGCTTTCATTCCTAAGGTGAATGATCGTACTTCCTTTTTTAAAATGACTTATTGAGTTGGCTTCAATAATGTCATCATGAAGCCCATACCACGCACTCGCTGGCCTTACACTCAAGTGCTTCCTGCCCACTCTCCTCCGGTTTGTAAGTTTCCACTCATGTTATTCTTAGAATCGAACCAGCGTCCTGGGAACCCCCAGATGCAGGCCTTACCATGGATAACGATGGGGTTGATGGGGGTTCGAACGATGGGGTTCTTCAGTGACGTGGGACGTCGGCTTCAGTCTTCTCCACCGTCTTGGAGGAGATATTTTGCATTGTTTTGATATCATTGCGTATTGCTTTTTGTCCTTGTTAATTGCTCTCACTATCGTTCCTGTTTAGATTCCTTTCAAAAGTCGCGAGGTTGAGTTATCTGAGCCTCGTGACGTAATAGAGCCTCTCTCGACGTAATATAGAGCCTCTGGACGCAATAGAGCCTCCTCTTACGTCTGGGATAATTCTCGCGATATTCGCTCGCATTTTCTCAGGGACGACTTCACACAGCAAGTATATAGTGTACTAGAGGTCTGTATTATTTTCCGTTTATCTGTTTGATAAGAAATTTGTGTCATAAACACAGAAATCACGATAACGTGATATATCAAATGAACAAATCCACAAGGGCCGTGATGAGGGATCGAACCTACTCACGGGATGTTCCAAGATACGCCTTAGTCAGCTGTACCACGACTTGGTACCATGACTAGGTCGTGGTACATTTGACTAGTGCGCATGTGGGAACATCCCGTGCGTAGGTTCGAAACCTCATCACGGGCCTTGTGGAGTTGATAATTTGTGCCAATTTCGCAAATCTTCCTCCATAAATGATAGCATCTACAACAGCTACTTCGTTCAACCTTTTAATACGTTCAGTTGTAACATAGAAGAGTTCACATTTTGTACTACTGATTTTATAGAGGCCGAAAAACACTAAAATACAAACATTGTGTAGTAGATATATGTACTAAATTATGCATAAAATATCATAGATTAGGTCTAGGATTACTTAGATAGATTTGGTCACATTCTATAGTTACGTTTCAAATTTACTAGAATGCCATTCGGGCTGTTTAAATAATAAATTTAAAAAAGTTATTTTCGGGAGTAAAGTTAATACTATCACCTTTATTTACAAAATTAAAAAGCAATTTTGCCTAAGAGTATTTACTGATACGTTTGATCAAGTTAATGCTTTAATTACTATCATTTAGAAGAATGGGCTGCTATTTCCCGTCCTCTTTGTTTTTGCTAATCGATTCCCCACCACAAAATCTTTACACAAAAGTCTGTCATTACACAATAATCTAAACTTCAGTTAAAGATAAATTTAAGCTATCAGAAAATTTAAAATTATCATTCACATAAAAGACACAATTATCTCCAGACTTACGATATCAAAACATTCGCACAGTCTATTAATACCATTCACAGCAACCATTCACCATTACATCCTTACAGCAAAACACCTGAGGAAAAATAGGGGTAAAAGAGGCTTTTGAAATGGTTTTAATTCAGGGAATATTTGTCAGTAGCTAATTCCCATGCATACATAACGTTAATAGTTGATAACGTTTATTTAAAGTTACTAAAGAATATAATGGACGTTACCTGAGCATATTATAGCCAGATATATGAGTATATTATGCCCCCTTACTCCAGTATATCATGCCTAGTGAGCAACTACAGCCTATAACTCTTGATGCATTCTCAAGAAGCTGGATGCAAATAATTACGTGCAAGAGACCGTCAATGGCAGAGTTGATGAGATAAATTACTGTAATTTGTGTCTCATATTTCTACCTGAAATGAGAACGATTTATATTAAGTATATGCCGAGAAATTATCGAAATCATATGGTGCTAAAGCTCGTAATGAGTTTATTGGCAGCTGCTCATTATATAGCAGACAGGCATTATAGTCGAGTAATTATATAAAATGAACATAATACATAATATATAATTGATCACTATAATCTGTATGCTAATACTGCCAGATTAAACATCATGAGAATACGGAGGCACGGCCTTATTCATTATGCTGTGCTTAGCAAAAATTTGGTTTTAAAACTCTGCTTTTCTTTCGAATAAACAGTAACTTGGCAAATAATTCTACGTAATCTTTTCTAATCAGATGAAGTTAAACAGGATCACTAGGGGTATTACTGGCTAGTAAAACGAAGTAACAATATATTCGTGTTGAATGCAAATATATTGGTGTTGAATGCAAAAGCTACACATTCCAGTGGCATAAAAGCCACTGTGGAGTACATGTCTGTCTAGACCTTCGAACGATGAAAAACCTGCTTCTCAATATCATCCAGATATTCCCACCCACGTACAGACTGGGTATGCATCTCAGGTCTGCTCAGGATTCGTTGTCCTAGGGACCCGGATTCGATTCCAAGGAGAAAGAAATGGGCTGTTTCTTTCAACTAATGCCTCCGTTCATCCAACAGTAAATAACTACCTGGGAGCTAGATGGATTGCTGCAGCTTCAGGATGTGTGAGATAGAGAGAAACTTACGTAGTAGTTGATTGTTGACCAGACCACACACTAGAAGGTGAAGGGACGACGACGTTTCGGTCCGTCCTGGACCATTCTCAAGTTGATTGTGATGAGAGGGAAGATTGATGAAGATTAAGCCACTCAAGAGGTGGCACGGGCATGAATAGCCCGTAAATTTGATGAGAGGAAGGAGACAATGGCAATGAATAGGCAGGAGAGAGAGGTGAGGAGAAGGAAATCTCAGGGGGAAGAAAAAAGCAAGGCAACAGGAACGGAAGGTAAGGTGTAATAAAGGAGGGTAATAATACGAATAAGAAAGGGATCGTAAGAGAAAACAAGTGAAAGAAAAGGAAGAAAGATAAAGGAAGAAGTAGGCTTTCGGACCATCGGACACCGAAACGTCGTCGTTGTAACCGGGGACGGGTAAACAGCCTTGTTCACTACTCTGTCCTTAGTTAATTAAACTTAGAGACCCCAGAGCCCTACTTCTCAGCCCTTAGCCATTAACTGTTTAAGGGAAGAGGCTGAGCTCTTCACTTTCTAGTGTGTGGTTTGGTCAGCATATGAGAAGCATTTGGCTAAATTACTGAAAACGGAAATATATATATCCACAAAACACCAAAACCTAAATAAGGTGATTCAAAGTCTATTTTTAACAACAATTTCAAACAAAAGTTATACAAAGTTAGAAAATTCCATAAAAACGAGGTAAAATTCTCCTGGAGTGTAACCAACATGATATTATCTCAAGAACTTGCAAAAAATTGATTATTTACACTATTATTATAATAATTATTATTAAATCAAGATAATGTGATGCATATACAAGGGGAAAATGTATGATATAATTCAGATTACTAATCATCTTAAAATAGTCCTAGTCCACTTCTCCATCCTAACACTATGATTCCTAGATTCCTCTCCCTCAATGACATTTTGATAAAGAGAGTTAACACTGTCGTTCTATCACGCAATCATTACTCCTTTGTCGTGCTCACACCTTGTCCAACCTCACTACTCTGACAGGTGCCTGAGGGGTGGACACCACCGTCTTCACCTGCAGGAGCAGACCGTAGTAACGTTAAACAGTGATAATCAACAATTCTTATCAGTCCGGCCTTGCAAACACCCCGCTGTGATTTGCTACTGACAGGCTCCAACGCTCGTTCTAAGTAGTGGTGGCCACAAAGCCGGACTAGCAAGCAAGAGTGGCAGACCAGAGCGCTGGTGGAAATAGCCAATTATTCTTTGGCATCAGACAGCAGCGCTATCAGTATTAGCAGAGCAGTCTGCGGGTAGATTACAGCAGCGCCGTTTAAAATAGCAGTGGACAGCAGAGCCATCTAGGAGTGGCAGGAACGAAACAGGTGTCGGCATTGAGGAGAGTACAGTGAATAGTGATTATACTTATCTTAGTGCGAGAGAGAGATGGTCTCGCTGGTCATGGGGTGCTGGAAGGTACTCCAGGCTATCGGCATGAGGGAGATGGATCACATTCAA
The DNA here is from genome assembly GCA_020271785.1 of Procambarus virginalis. Classification (NCBI taxonomy): domain Eukaryota; kingdom Metazoa; phylum Arthropoda; class Malacostraca; order Decapoda; family Cambaridae; genus Procambarus; species Procambarus virginalis. The sequence goes on from WNGS01164437.1 coordinate 61,740,250, forward strand.
CACAGAGGAGAAGCCTTGCATGCCGCTTCACTCCAACTCGTGAATTCTGCTTTGATGCACCAGAGCGGTAAATTACACCAACACGACAGTTGGCTTCCTCGCCGCCATGGCTTGAATTCCTATCCTTTGCCATATATTCAACAATAAATAAAGAACGCTAAATGAAATTATGATATACGGATGTCAAGAAAATCAAACTTAAAGTGGTCTTCCAGTCATAAGAAACTCAGGTTAAGAAAGGACTAGACTATGTTAACTATCATAATGAAGAAATTGTTATTAATTACAAATATTCAATTCCTTCTATAACTGATCCAAATTTCACAGCTTACCAACAGCTGAACGGCTAACTAAAGGTACTGAACGTAACAATCAACTAATAATTGAGGTGACAATCAACTAATAATTGAAGGTGACAATCAACTAATAATTGAAGGTGACAATCAACTAATAATTGAAGTGACAATCAACTAATAATTGAAGGTGACAATCAACTAATAATTGAAGGTAACAATCAACTAATAATTGAAGGTGACAATCAACTAATAATTGAAGGTGACAATCAACTAATAATTGAAGGTGACAATCAAACTAATAATTGAAGGTGACAAGAAATAATTACTAAGAAGAAGAAGGAAATCAACCTGTCCTCAGGGAGGAAATTAATTGCTCTCTGGAATTGATTGAGAACGACTGCATAATTAGTGCTGTTATGTGCTCAATATTGATCGTTTGGTTAGGTTAAGATTACTTAGGTTAACCTTATTCAACCTTGTTTGAAACCATGTTTGTGAAATTATATGTTTAATTTGTTGTAAGTCAAAGGAACAACCTCGCATAAGGAAAAAACTTCTTCTGTTAATTCTTTAATTCTATGTTTTACATTTTATGCATGACAGAGTATAATTGAGCGGAAAAAATATATTAAAACATGTTGACATTGATGACATTATAGATGGCGGCGTAGATGTAAGAAACTCAATATTAGACAAAGAGCGGTTGAGAACTTGAAAACAATGCGTTTCTAGTAGAACTCTAATCGCTGACATAGGAACAGCCAGTAGGCATAAGCAGCCAGCTGACAAGAACAGCCAGCTGGCGAGAACAGTCAAATGAGAAAAACAGTCAGCTAGTTTGAACAGTATGGTGATTCACATCGGGCAACCAGTTCATACGGGCAACTAATTCAGCTCACGAGAGAACCAATCAATGAGGACAGTCAAGCTCCCAAGCGGACCACCGCCGCATGTGGAAAAATAAGTTTATGCGACAACGGGGGCCATGCGAACAACGGGGCCATGAAGACAACGGAGACGTGAAAACAACAGAATTACAAGGACGAGAAAATGCGGATAGCTCCACCATAAAGGTAACAGGGTCATGCAATCATGCATGCCTTTAGCGTCGGATGACGCAGCCGACCGTGTGGGTAAGAGTGTCACAAGACATCATTAATCGACTGGAGAGGCCAGTCAGGTAACATGGGCGACCCACCTAGCACAGATAAACACTCATCTGTCGCACTATCTAATGGCCCAGAAGGAGGATATTTGTTTCTCAAGTGTCGAGTTACAAGCCAGCCTAATTGAGAGGATTTAGGTTAACCCTATGATTCAATCGCCATATGAGATTTTCTCCTGTGCTCCAATCCCTCATACGCTCCCATGGATGTAAGAATTTTAGATATCTTCAGAG
>WNGS01164437.1:61763403-61777209 GCA_020271785.1 Procambarus virginalis
TTCTCCACATCAGAAGACGCTCACACTACCTGTTTAGGAATGACAAAACACTTAACACATGGCTTAAAAATGATAAATTTAAACTTTTCTTAAATAATTTTCCCTCTTTTCCTCTGGTCGAATCGTAGGTCTTTGAATGCTTCATCTAAGCACTGCAAATAGCAATTATTGCCAAAGGAACCTAAATACCAAACCCAACTTGGCCTAACTATACACGAAATATAATACAAAAACTACTGTGTATGAAAAGTAGAGATTTTAAATAGATAATTAAGGCCCCTTGGGTTTGAAACGAGCATTGTCAGTTGGGGTCTGCCCCAGCTTAGCCGAGCATGGACTTAGGACGGTGGATCGGCCCAGCTTAGACGAGCATGGGTTGGGGACGGGTTGGGTCATATATACTACGACACCGGAAAACACCAATGAGACCCACAAAATTATTCTGCCGACTTATCCATATGTAATCCCAATAAGGATTCTAGGTTCAAGGCCTGCTGGCATAGTATCAATTCATATGGTAAGTTGCTGGCCTGGCGACAGTTATTGCTCACGAAGTTAGCAACAGAGACATTTTTGCTGTAAAACCTTTTGTAGGACATTGAAAGGCACATTATTCAAGCATTTGTTCCCCATCAAGTATATCAAAAATAATTTCTTTGTTATCAGAACATAAGAACCAGAGAAGTATTGTAAGTTTAAGTTTGAACTTGGCATCAGATCCCACTTTCTCAAGAGGAGTTGGCTACAGCTGCTGAGTTTAAATGGCAGAAGCATATGATCTCTCCGATATGATCCGTAACCAATTTCATTACGAGGATCCTACGATATAAAAGGCGAGACACACTTGTACATCTATATTTTTGCCAATTAAAGCCAATGACATGATAATGATGTGTCAATCTCTCTTGATTTGCCTTGCACTGTAATAAGACCATTATTTTATAACCCCTATAGGCACCTATTGCACAAAGTTAATTTGCATATAATGTCCGATTTTCTTATAAGACATACAGCGGCGACTTAAATATATGCATATTTTATCTACCTTGAAGAGCAGGGGGCAAAACCAGTTGCACGAATACCTCGAGGCTAAGAATGTTTATCAATAGCACGTATATATAAGTGTGTGTGTATTCTCTGTAAACCCGCATATATATATATATATATAATATATAATATATATATATAGATATATATATAGATATATATATATATATATAAATCGTATTATCTGCTTGTCTTACTAGCTACTTATGTGTACTTAAAAGTAATATATAGTAGATGATATATATATATATATAGATATAGTATATATAGTATATAAGTATCATATATATAATATATAAATAACTATATATATATATATATATATACTATATATATATATATTATATATATATATAAGGTGTGATGTGTATTCTCTGTAAACTGTAGCAATGCAACAAATAAAATAAAATAAAACAAAATTAAATTGGAAAAGAATAGGGGTGGTAGGAGAAGAAAAAGATTAAAGTGTTCATTGAAAACCCACAAGGTCTTCACTGAATTCTCCTTATTTTCTTCTTCGAGGCTTTGGGTCCCAACAATTGCAATAGAGGTGGTACCCCTACAACATATAATCACGTATACCACTTACAAACCCTCTAAAACATCACTTACAATACATGTATAATCTAAGATACTAAACAAAAATTTACAAATGTCCCTACGAACGCAGTAAATTATATTAGTAATTCTAGCGATACAAGGCCTCTTGTACTACGCTGTAAGTGGTTCCTGGGCGGCTTTCTGTACTACCCTTACATACGAGGCAGAACACGAGCATCATATATAAATATTCTTGTCCTCATATCTCTCCTTAATGAGTTCACCTCTCACATCAACACCATGATGTACTGAGAATGAGGACTGTCTGCCGGCTACTGCCGCCTAAATTCACTCAAAGCTTTCTATACAAAGACTTTAAATACTATTTCTTTCAAGTAATGGAGTAACTTCCCAGGGGACCTGCTTGCTCTGCCATTGAAAGCAAATGGCTCGAGAGGAATGAGTTGATCAAGCAGAAAAAGGCGTAATTATATTCTAAATCGGGTGTTAGGATTTAACACTAGATAACCCCAGCCACACACTTGGTAACGCTTGCCCCACATTAGGTAACGCTTGCCCCATACTAGGTAACCCTAGTCCCCACACTAGGATACCCCAGCCCCACACTAGGAAACCACAGCACCATACACGCCTAGTGTGTATATCAGTTGGCAGATCATACTTATACGTGGAAGGAAACCCGTTGTATATGTCTGTTAATGTTTGTGTGTTAATGAGTGTATCAGTCCACCTTTGTGTCAGTATGTGACAATTTCTGCTCAAGCACAGGGCGGAGTTAGACTCCAAAATGTCATCGAAAAACTGCAAGGAAATCATAAACTGAAGCACAATTATCTAAAGAAGGTAAAGGAGGCCTCTTTTTTACTATTTATAAGAGCCAGTTTCGCTTCTTGCAAGTCAGCGTTCGATTCTCTTTGGTCTAAGTTGCGTTCGAACCCTTTTGGTCTAAGTAATTGGGCATCATTTCTTCCCTTCGTCTTGCTCCAGGTCCTTGTCTTCAGATCCCTTTCAGGGCAAGAATAGTCATAGTGGCTTGGAGTTTTCGTCTGATAATTACTTTGCCTTCTACAATTCATTTACAAGGAATTTAGAGGTTACTACAAACTTGTAGTACTTGTACTTAACGGCGTACAGTTGTGTTACTCCTGTATTGTTGTGTACGTATAAGTAACTAATAATAAACTTGTAAGTGAAATTGCTGTAGTCACTGTGTAGTAAGACCTGTTCTGAATGTTTGGATTCCTTAATTAAGTTACATCTCTTTGGTCTCTATTTCAGAAATATTGAGATTTCTAAAGCAGCTCAAATATGTTCTCTTAATAAGGTTAAGTTAAATATAGCAAATATTATATGTGACCGAACCAGGGACAGTTTTTTTGTCAGTGAATTAACATGCAACTCAAAGTGTTTACCACTCCACACACTAGAAGTGAAGGGACGACGACGTTTCGGTCCGTCCTGGACCATTCTCAAGTCGATTGTTGACGGACCGAAACGTCCGATTGGACAGACTGAAACGTCGTCGTCCCTTCACTTTCTAGTGTGTGGTTTGGTCAACATATTCAGCCACGTTATTGTGACTCCTCGTCTGCATACAACTCAACATTAAGACAAAACTATGTCCGTAGTAATTATGTTTTGCATTAAAACGTCTTATAGAAAGTGCAGCAAATTGTAATTTTTGTTTAAAAGTTTTTTTCGTTTTTATGATTAAAATGATTGGGGTTATTCTCGGTTCCAATTATGAAACAATATTTTTTTAAAATTGGTTGATTCTTAATTCATGTTTTGAGTATTACTAAGCTCTCTTTACATAATAAAACATCCCTCTCTGTTGACCAGACCACACACTAGAAGGTGAAGGGACGATGACGTTTCGGTCCGTCCTGGACCATTCTCAAGTCAATTGACTTGAGATTGGTCCAGGAGGACCAATTAAATTCTCAAGTCAATTGACTTGAGATTGGTCCAGGACGGACCGAAACGTCATCGTCCCTTCACCTTCTAGTGATGGTCTGGTCACATACTTTAGCCACGTTATTGTGACTCATCGCCTGCATCCCTCTCTGATTTTTCCAAACATTCTAACTCAATTTACCCATAAAGGAATTTAATGAAAAAAGTGCCAATTGTGAACGGACCGATTCTCAGGAACCTGAAATCTGAAGTAATCGCCAGCCAGACGAGCGGTGTAATTGTGATTGATTGAATGATTACCTGAGTGGTGGAGCTTAATAATCGACTGGCGTGAAGTCAATTGAACTCCCGATCCTTTAATTTCTTCCTAGATGGCAAATTGATATATATCAATTTCTATTACATTGATTGTTGAGAATGTAATACAATGCAGGAGGAGGCATACAACACTGACACCTCTCCCCCTTCACCACCATCACCCAAAAATGATGCAGTAATAAACATTTTAATTCTAAACATCTTTGGATATAGTTTCAAATGTTTTAATTACTTAAATCTAATTGTTTTATGTTATCGTAGGCAGAAAATAATTGCTACGATCTCCAGTGTTTTAGTTACAGTTAATAGATTGTCGTTTGTAGTAAAATGGTTACAGTAATGGGCAGACGATAAGTTACGATAACATGGCTGAAGTAAGGATGAGCAACCACACATCAGAAGGTGAAGAAGCGACGACGTTGCTTTTCGTCCTGGAAACTTAAGAAGTTGCGTGAGACTTCATAGCACTGACTACGAGACTTGATAGTGGCCATAGCCAGATAGCCAGCCAGGCCACAAGCCAGTTAACTAGCCAGTCAACCAGCCAGTCAATCAGCCAGCCAGCCACAGCTAATCGCCAGCCAGCTAACCAGGCTCTCAACCAACCAGCCAGCCAGTCAGTCTGCATGCCTCCCTGTCAGTCAAACAGCCAGAGGGGTCCAGAGAAACCAGAACTTGTCATTAGCCAGCCTTATTACTTCCAACTTACATGGTAAACCATCTTACATTTAACCTCCACTCCTGCCTTACAGTGGAATTAATTGGTGTACATGAGTGTGGTGACCCAGGATGGTGAAGCCAATGGTGACAGAACTACTCGGTAGTTTTTCCCATCGTGTTATCTCGTAATTATCTATAATTGGTGGACAACCTGTCGTCTCAGGTTCATTCGAGCACCCCGTCATACATGCAGTGTCTTGAACACACAATCAGTAAGTTGATGTAAGGAACTAATGATAGGGTGAGGTGCTCCAGCATCCTCTAGTATGTTTTCTTGGCGTGTCTTGTGTTCATTGCTTGGGTTTTATTGTAGGTGTTTATTAAAGGCGTATGTGCTGGTATATCCATGCCACGAACTCTATTTTCTTCGGCTGGAGGAGATTACTGCCGCCAGAGGACTTGGGTAAGATTGCTCTTGCAACTAACCGTGATTAGTTGCAAAGGCACTTTTTTGACGTTTCACTTTTGTCAAATATAGACTTCTTCGTGCACTAGTTGGTATTTAATGTTTTTTGATTCGTTATTAACATGTAATTCACAATGTAATCCGCCATACATGTTCTATTGTCATATAATGTTTGAAGGAATTTGTCTAATACAAAAATATTAAAAAATGTAAAGGCCATATCGGTAAAGGAAACATTTTCAGAAATTCTGAAGAATTAATCTAGGTTCCAATGTTGCTTAAATTTGCTTGGTCTTAGTTACTTACTTACTTACTGGATTACTTGGTTTCAAATACGATTATTTATTAAGTATCATTAAATTTTCAGTGCTATAAATAATTGACGTATATTTTTTTAATCTTCACGTTACAATTCCACTTTTTCACTCTATAATTCGTTAGTTGGTTTTCCTTCCATTTAGTGAACTTTAAGTGATGCATTATATATATTACATAGTATAATACCTTATACTAGTGCGTCTTGTAAACAAATAATTAGACATGAATGTTCTAGTTATTATATATATATATATATATATATATATATATATATACTATATATATATATATATATATATATATATAAAGGAATATACGTACCCCCTAGTGTATATACGACATATACACTAGGGGACACGTGTGTACTAATTTTATTTAAAAAAAATATATACATTTAAAGTCGTGGGTAAAACTTTCACTATGAATTAGTGTTCTTAAGCGTAGAGAGCAGACGAAGGGTGAGGTGAGAGCTGCCAAACTGCGCTATTACTTGTCTCCTAATCTCTTATCTTCCTTCTGATCAATAAATGGCTCATCAAACTGTTCGAAGTTGAATTCACTTGAATGTTGATTATTGGGGTCATCTCCAGAATGAACACGGTCTCAAGCTTACGGAGATTCCTTCGATCGCTGTTGTGTGATTATTGTGATGTCTTCAGTATGTCCTGGCGATTTAGGATGATGTTTTGGGGTTGAGAATGATGTTGCTTAATACCTGTCCTGCAAATGAAATGTAAGACGTCCACTCAGAGTATTTATAGTGTACCCAATGTAGCTCACGTTTCAGAACACAGTCTCGGGAATTGCATTTGTATTGATACACTACATTAGTACACCTCAGTTTCTCGGAAGAGGCAGGGATGTTATTTCACATAATGAGAAGATGTACGAATGTTGCTATAATGAATAACTGGACGAATCCTGGCGTTTTCATGGCAAGGTTTACAGTTAACCTCAATTATATCCCATATCACCTCTTCATCCTTCTTATAAAAATAATTTTTACATTTGTTTACTTCGTATATCGTGGTCCTCAGGCCCGGGTCGTTTCCCCGGCGGAGGCTGAAGTAAATGTGCAGAGTATTTTTCACCCTGGTGCCCTTGTTTACCAAGCACTAAATAGATACCTGGGAGTTAGACTGCTGCTACGGGCTGCTTTCTTGGGGATTTGTGTGAGAAGAAAATTATACGAAATTTGTAGATTGGAGAGAAAAATATATGTAGCAGATATAATAGAGGGAAAATAGATTGGTTAGAAAGGCGGGGTCTAGGAGCTAATAGTTCGATTCTGCAGACACAAATAGTAAATAAAAATAGTAAATACACAACACACACACACACACACACACACACACACCTACCTGGTTGATTGACGGTTGAGAGGCGGGACCAAAGAGCCAGAGCTCAACCCCCGCAAGCACAATTAGGTGAGTACACAACACGCAGAAAAGCAGACTTGAAAGTAATATCCCGTTTCTTATTATTAATTTTTGTAAACTATATTTATGATTCTGATCTCGGTCAATATTTTTTGATACGTCGACTAATTATTGTGACCCGTAAGAAAGCGACCATTAGGGGCTGATCAGGTAAACGGGTCGTCCAGCAGCTTAATATTGCTAGATCTGTGATAAACACGCAAAGGTCGCTAGCAGGTAGGTGACTCCGCCTTAAAACAAGGAGGCAGGTTCGACACCAAAAAATATATATATATAATGCCACGTTAAACCAGCGATAAAATAGGAAATGTCACATTTTAAGGTAAGGTAGCTGTCAATTTTTAAGAAGAGGTAAAGTAAGGTTAACAGTCAGATTTTAAGGTAAGGTAGGGTAACAGTCACATTTTAAGGTAAGGTAGGGTATCGGTCATATTTTATAATAGTGTTGGCCTTAAAATTAACTATGACAAATGTTCACCAATTATTTTAACTTCTGCAGTCCCAAAAGAGGTTAAAATTTCCCGAATTAGGTTCAATAGACTTAACTGTTTTGAAATTATTATTAACATTACGAGGAATGGATGAATCACGGATGAGGTTCGAATTTGTTTACCGATAATCACAATATAGATAGTGAAAACATTGGACGTCCTATATTTTTTTGTTCTCAGGTCTAGTGAAGTCTCTATTTTTAAGGGTAACAGGTGTAATGTTCTATAGGTGAGAAATACCTCACGGAACCTAAAGTATCGCATCTATGCACATAAGGTTATCTCACATCGATATATTTCCCCCACATTCAAATTATGAACGGTGCTCTATGTGAGATTTGTAATTGTTAAATTTTAGTCATTATGCAGATGAAAAGTCACAATAACGTAGCTGAAGATATGTTGACTTGGGAAACTACACCCCAATTGATGTGAGACGACGACGTTTCGGTCCATCCTGAAAAATTGTCGTGACAATCGACTTGATAATGGTCTAAGACGGACCGAAACGCAGTCGTTTCTTCATCTTGTGATGTGTGGTTTGGTCATTGAGTCATTATGCAGCCTACCCATCCTTGAGTCCCATACCCATCTTGGGCGATGGTACACCCCATACCCATCTCTTGGGGCCATCTCTGGGCGATGGTACACCCCATACCCATCTCTGGGACGGTGGTGGAAAGGATAACACAATGCAGTCACAAAACTTGACTCACGGCTGTCTAATACGACCCCCTTCCATTGACAGGCACTCTCCCATAACCCCCCCGCCCCCCCTCAGCTAACTGCCTGCAAGAACATAATCTTTTGCGTTCTTCGCTGAGTGATGAACAATAGTTAACCATGTGAAGAACACAGGCGAGGCAGAGCAAATTACTATTAAAGTACATGGATGTCTTCATGAAAACAAATGCATTCAAAACCATATTAATGAAACAGTGAACTAATTTAGTTAATGATGAACGTGAAGACTATGAGGGAGTGAACGATTAACGGATGATGAAAATGAATAAATAAACTGCTTTAGATTTAATTGAATTTATCTTGCATTCAGTAATGCCAAAATTTAACCAGAAATTAATGTTTAAAACCAATGCATTTAGCATACACAATCAGCTAAGTTATTTGATATATTAATTAATTTCTTAAAAAATCTCCTGTCCTAATTCAAAGATGATATATTATATAAATAAATAAATAAATATATATATATATATATATATATATATATATATATATATATATATATATATATATATATATATATATAGAAAGTTTGTGAGGGTACACCTCTGGTGCACAACCAATATATATATATATATATATATATATATATATATATATATATATATATATATATATATAATATATATATATTATATATATATATTTGGTGTATACTGGCAGCAGGTTTGCTTTTACACATGTCTCATTGAATATGACCGCGATATTCAGTATACTATCTTCTGATTTAGGGCTTCTATACCTCTAACTATTTCTTAGCATCAGGAGCTTAGCTGAAATAGGAGTTCTCCAAAACTCATTTTCGTAATTTCTGGGTGAAAAAAGATGTGGATTACTATAGAATGTATTATACACTTATTTAAACAAAAATTTGCACAACGTTCGAACCGCATGGTTCATTCTCAAGTGAGGAAATGTTACAATGTGGTTTGATTATATACCCGCACGGGTCAGGTGATAAACAATAAAGGGAAAACATAGGGGATACATAGTGGATAAATGGGGTGAAACTATGAACATAAGATAGAGGTACACCGCAGAAGGCTATTGGGCCCATACGAGGCAGCTGCATCTACATACAAAGATTAATCCAGTGTCATTGGCCTGTTAGTTGACATTGTCTTGTGTTGGCATCGTATGTTCTGGTCTTGTCCCTACTCTCATTGTGGGAAGAGTAAGAATAGTCCGTGATTGGGGTATGGGTGTATTTCATAGATTAGTATATATAATATATATATATATATATATATATAGATATAATTATATATCTATATATATATATATAAATAATATAAAGTATGCAAAATTATTTGTTGATTAACGAAGTAAAACGACTCGTTAGTGAGTACTTTACTTTAAATATCAAGAGTAAACCAAATAATCCCCTTAAAAACACATATTCACCCCACTATTGCGAATTGTTTAGCTTTCAGCTAAGGCGTTTTTGTTGCAATTGATCATTGTACATAATGAGATAGTGTCAAGAGCCCAGGACCACCCAGCGCCTTAATGCATCTGGTATTTAACCTAAAACTGTTTATAGACTTTCAACATACAAATGGGGGTTTCAGTATACATCGAACAGGTCACGGTAACTAGGCTGAAAAATATGTTTTTATATAACTCAAGCAACACACACACACACACACACACACACACGCTTCCACATTAGGGGCCTCGTAGCCTGGTGGATAGCGCGCAGGACTCGTAATTCTTTGGCGCGAGTTCGATTCCCGCACGAGGAAGAAACAAATGGGCAAAGTTTCTTTCACCCTGAATGCCCTGTTACCTAGCAGTAAATAGATACCTGGGAGTTAGTCAGCTGTCACGTGCTGCTTCCTGGGGTGTGTGTGTGTGGGGGGGGGGGAAAGTAGTTAGTAAACAGATGATTGACAGTTGAGAGGCGGGCCGAAAGAGCAAAGCTCAACCCCCGCAAAATACAACTAGGTGAATACATTCCCCGTGATTTATAGCTGCTCCCGCTTCTCTCGTTCTTTTCAACCCTTTTTCCTTATCACTCTCATTTGCTCTCTTCTCATCATCCCTTTCACCCTTTTCTGGCCTTGGCTATACTCTTTTCCCTCCCTTCTTTCCCCTCCTACACTTATTTTTTCCATCTCTTTCGTATTCTCCCATTTTTGCCATTCTTCCCTTATTTTTCCCCACCATCCCTTTCTCCTCATTTTCCCCCTCCCTGTCTCTCATCTTTCTCCTAAATCTTCTCCCCTGTCTCTCATCTTTCTCTTAATCATCACCCCCTCTGTCTCTCTTCCTTCCTTTGGACTATCTTCATTGATACATTATCTTCAACACCATAACTATCTTCAGTTCTCAATATCTTTATCGCTAATATCAGGTCATAGTTTTCTAAAATACGCAGTAAACTCTACGGAAAACACATCAGCGATTTCATTCAAAACATGAAATTCGCCTGGGGAGATGGAGGTTAGAGGCTGATATTTATATAAATATTTAACTTAGGCCGACCCCGACCAGCCTATGGCTGTCCCACACCCCAGACCATTACCATTACAAAGTTCAGTAATGCTGTTCCGAAGCGTTTCACCTCCGTTTTTGCATTACACAGATAAACAGATAAATTTTCTCTCTCTTATAGTGTAGACATCTAATGCAAGCAAAACAGTGATTGACAAAATTTTTTTTTTTTTCAAATTTATGTATGTATATATATATATATATATATATATATATATATATATATATATATATATATATATATATATATATGCAGAATAACCACATGTGAAAAATAGAAAATGCTTAACGCGTTTTCGGCTAATTCGCCTTCATCAGAGCAAAGTAGAATGAAGATCATCTTCATTCTACTTTGCTCTGATGAAGGAGAATTAGCCGAAAACGCGTTAAGCATTTTCTCTTTTTCACATGTGGTTATTCTGCATACTTGGATCAGAGTTTTGTGATCATTGTTGCATATATATATATATATATATATATATATATATATATATATATATATATTATATATGGCGTACCTAGTAGCCAGAACTCACTTCTGAGCCTACTATGCAAGGCCTGATTTGCCTAATAAGCCAAGTTTTCATGAATTAATATATTTTCTCTAATTTTTTTCTTATGAAATGATAACCTACCCATTTCATTATGTATGAGGTCAATTTTTTTTTATTGGAGTTAAAATTAACGTAGTTATATGACCGAACCTAACCAACCCTACCTAACCTAACCTAACCTATCTGTATATTTTAGGTTAGGTTAGGAAGCGGAAAAAGTTAGGTTAGGTTAGGTTAGGTAGGTTAGGTCATCGAAAAACAATTAATTCATGAAAACTTGGCTTAATAGGCAAATCGGGCGTTGCATAGTAGGCCGAGAAGTGCGTTCTGGCTACTAGGTACGACATATATATATATAATATAATATATATATATATATATATATTATATATATATATATATATATATATATATATTGGTGTATACTGGCAGCAGGTTTTCTTTTAAACATGTCTCATTAATATGACCGCATATTCTGTATTTACTATCTTCTGATTTAGGGCTTCTATCCCTCTAACTATTTCTTAGCATCAGGGCTTAGCTGAAATAGGAGTTACCAAACTCATTTTCGTAATTTCCGGGTGAAGAAAAGAGGTAAATTACTATAGAATGTATTACACTTATTTATACAATATGCACAACGTTTCGAACCTCCATGGTTCATTCTCAAGTGAAGGAATTTTACAATGTGGTTGATTTTATACCCGCACTGGGTCAGGTGATAAAACAATAAATGTGAAAACAAAGGGGGATACATAGGGGATATAAGTGGGGTCACACATTTGAACATAAGAATATAGGTAACCGCACAAGGCCTATTGGCCCACACGAGGCAGCTGGTATCTACATACAAAGATTAATCCAGTGTAATTGGCCTGTTATGTTGAACATTGTCTTCTGTGTTGGCATCGTTATGTTCTAGTCTTGACAAGACCAGAACATAGGTTATTTAATGAGACATATATATATATATATATATATATATATATATATATATATATATATATATATATATATATATATATTTATATATTTATATATATATATATATATATATATATATATATATATATTTATATATATATATATATATATATTTTTTATATATATATATATATATATATATATATATATATATATATATATATATATATATATATATATATATATATAGCAGCAACAATCACAGAGCAGAGTAAGACATTGAAAGCTAGATTATATATATATATATATATATATATATAATATATATATATATATATATATATATATATATATATATATATATAGCAGCAACAATCACAGAGCAGAGTAAGACATGGAAAGCTAGATTATGAAAACATAGTCGGATTGGCACCATCAAATTGTTATCTCCCACCTTTGACTTATGCGGGGATTGTATTTGTTAACAATATTTCCAATACTTCATAACTTACAAAATATTATTTTGTGGGTTAATTATTCAACTGTTTTACTTGTCTGGCAACGAATGGATTTCTTTTGTTTTGCGTCTGATGACTGCTGAACATTTAAGTTTATGGTATTGTTTAACTCGCAATTGTTTTGTTAATTATTCTATACTACTGATAGGGTGACAGAGTACAAGATTACTGTCAAGTTGTCATGTTCAAACAGCCTTTAGATTAAGTCAACAGTGAAGACCGCTATAACATTTATTAATGAGTCTTCAGATAGGTAGTTCAGCACTTGTAAGGGTAGATAATGGGGCAGCCTTTACATATAGTGTAACGTTGAAGAATGTTTTCGAGTTATCCTTGCAGTCAAGCTAATGTAGGCACTCGTTTGCAATGCAAGTCAGTCTATTTAGTGAAGTCATGAGGACACGGACAAAATGTGAAATTTTTAATATTTTACTTTATATTATTAACGTATAAATATCATATGCTGTTCCCTCTATAACTCTTTCTAATATTATAAAAGTTAACATTTAGACCCAGCCATGTAGTGGAAAACTATACACATATCATAAAGATACTTCATCACAACAAAAATTTGAACAGAATACAAATCAAAGAATCCCGTTGACATAGTTAACTATAATATGCTTTGAAATTAGGTATTAATAAGAAGGCTTTAATGACAAGTACTGTACCCTTTGAGTGTTACCAACGCCTTGAAAATATATATATATATATAATATATATATATATATATATTATATATTATATATATTATATATATATATTATATATATGATATTATATATAATATCTACCTAGTTACCGAGAACGCTTCTGGTACTAGGTAGCATATATATATATATATATATTTATATAATATATATTATATATATATATATATATATATTATATAATATATATATTCAAGGCGTTGGTAACACTCAAAGGCTTGTACAGTACTTGTCATTAAAGCCTTCTTATTAATACTTATTTCAAAGCATATTATAGTTAACTATGTCAACGGGATTCTTTGATTTGTATTCTGTTCAATTATTTTTGTGTGATGAAGTATCTTTATGATAATGTGAATATGTTTTCCACTACATGGCTGGGTCTAAATGTGAACTTTTTGATACTCAGTATTCAAGGATATATATATAGTCTTATCATATATATCTATATATCTATATATATCATATATATATATGCTTACATACATACATATGTACGTGTTAATACGCATGTATTAATTCTTCATATAGCATGTTTATGTGTTCTATACACATCATAATAACATGAATAAACATTTTATTATGTTAAAAAATGGAAAAATGAAAGATACTTTCAAACCCGAAAAAACTTCCAGCGAATCAT
>WNGS01164437.1:61797315-61815713 GCA_020271785.1 Procambarus virginalis
ACTAGTATTTGGAATGTGCAAAATTAAAATTTTAATTGACTATTTTATGCTGTGATATTATGAGGTGACCTATAAAGCATTCCGAATTTTATGTGTTGATAATAAACTGGACTTGATTCGCAATTAGGCAATTACTGCACTCTGGGAAATCATGGTGTGGTAATCATCCACGGTGATTAAAAATTTTATTACAAAAAAATCTAAAGGCCTTTACATCCACGGCAATAACTGAAGCTGATGCATAGGATAATTGCTTGAATATATTCAAATCATTATATATGTATTTTAAAAGCCTATATCATGTTCTTTTTAAATATAGTTACCATTATGATTCACTGGACATATAGGTAATATTATTTAATTGTTGGTTAGAAATAACATCAAGCAGCTACTTATTTTACTAAACATATAAAACTAATAAATAGCTCGGTTACGTTTGCTCTTCATTGAAGATGTCCGCGTCCAAAATACATACAATCTACAAGCAACTTATTACTTAAAGAGAAGTTTGTAAAGTAATGTTAATTTGGCTTGCTATATATAATTCTCCAAATTCTATTCGTATTCCAGCAGATCCTGTTTTAAGTATGAGTTAATAATTTTTATCTACAGAAAGCACCAGATGCGAGTAGATAAAATAATGATATTTTTTCACGTAAAAATGCAACAAAAATTATATTTTATCATTACGTTTTCAAACGTTTATGAATGCAACATGTTTATGACTATACGTATTTAACAGTAAACATGTTTATGATTATACGTTATTAACATTAATTTTGTATGATTATACGTAATACATTATACATGTTTATAATTATCGTAATTAGCATTAAACATGTTTATGATTATACGTAATTAACATTCAAAATTAGCACTTCTATATCACACTTGAAGTGTACAGCATATGTTAATTTTTTAATTTTATTTAAGCAATAAAGTAGATAGCAACATGACAGTCTATTTACTGCATATTGCCAACTTTATTTTAGCAATAATTTATTTTTATTAGCAATAACATAGTACCTACTGAAGTGATACATTGATTCAGTATGAAGTAAACTTTGAACTGAGTGCACATAGACATCTTATCAGCTTCTATCCTCTCATCGTATCCCTTATCAGTGCTATTTAATCATTCCAGCTTAGCGTTTATATATTAGTATTATTGAAAGTTGGGCATTGAATAATCTGATATTAATGATCTGCAACATTCTTCATAACTATTCAATTGTCTGCAACTGTTGCATATAAAAGCCCACATTCTTGCATGGATCATTAGCAATAGTTATTGAAGGAAAGAACATTGCAAGAACCCCAAACATTGCATCCATATGGAATTTGCATCAAAGGTAGATACTCTTTCTACATTGCTCCCAAGTTTTTTCCACGATCAATATGCTCTAAGATTTTATCATATTTGTTAGGCATATTTTTCCACCTCTAAATCCATATTGGTGTTACAAAATATATGCTTATATGAGATAATATGCTTATATGAAAATATATATGCTTATATGAAACATGAGGTAAATATATCTCATGTTATTTTGGCTAATCTTGACTTTAAGGAAACAATCATCTTGACCTTATAATACAAAATACAACCGTCTTTGCAATTCAACCATCGTGATCTTAAAAGACAACAATACTAAGTTTATAATACAGCCAACCTAAGTGAATAAACAACTTGACATAATAGATGCTGTAATAGGGGCTCCCCAGAACCTACTACCCAATCCTTGCGTTCCACATCAATTATTGTTCTGTTAAAAATCGTTTATCGTTCTATTAAAACTCATCCAAAGAAACGACAACTCATAATTTTTAATTACGATGATGATTATGTCTGCAAAGACATTTTCTGTTGTTGAGGTATGTTTTTATTTATTAAGAATGGAGATTATAGGGAGAATGCACTAAGTCATTAAGTCTATATAGCAGATGGAAGGGATACGAGGACAGGATAGGAGGTAGGATTTGAGGACAGGATAGGAGGTAGGATTTGAGGACAGGATAGGAGCTGGAATAATGGGACAGAGTGAATAAGCGGCGCCCAACAGCGTGAACCGTCCAAGATGGAACTCGGACCTGCAAGAAGCAAAACCATCGCTGTCCTGGTGTTTTTATTAGATTTATTATTCACTGGGTGTTTTCATTAGTTTTCATACTTTGCAAAAAGTTCAAACGTCACTTGGTACATTAATATGTAACCTTGCTAGTCAAAGCAATTAACTGGCTTTTACCTGGCTAGTATTGCGAAAAAACTTAACACGTATTAGTATGCAGTACAGGTATTGTCGTTTTTATTGTAAGAGCCAACTCTTGTTCAGCGTCTTCTGAGGCATTACCTGGCGGCAAGAAGCGGTTCAGAAGGTAATCTTGACCACCAACTGTAACTCTGTAGCAATTTTCCCCGAGGCTCCAAGCGTCTTTAAGTTATCTTCCTCTACCAGTTTGATACTGTCTACTGTCTCCTTAATTCTCAGTTTGTCTGTTGGTCCGTCTGATCGTCCTGTTTATCAGCCTGATTATCTGTCAGACTCTCGATATATCATGATACTTATGTCTGACTGTCTATATATCATGATACTTATGTCTGACTGTCTATATATCATGATACTTATGTCTGACTGTCTATATATCATGATACTTATGTCTGACTGTCTATATATCATGATACTTATGTAAGACTGTCTATATATCATGATACTTATGTAAGATTGTCTATATATCATGATACTTATGCCAGACTGTCTATATTTCATGATACTTATGTCAAACTGTCTATATTTCATTATACTTATGAAAGACTGTCTATATATCATGATACTTATGCCAGACTGTCTATATATCTTGATACTTATGTCACCCTGTCGATATTTCATGATACGTATATGTCACCCTGTCGAAATTTCAGAATGTTTACCTGTCAGTTTATCAGTGTTCCTGTATCATTAACAGCCTGCCAGTCTGTCCCCTTCCTCTCTCTCTGTCTTTTTTTATTTTTTAAACATTTGTGGATCCATGAGTGAGCGACTTTTGACTCACTGTTGGCAGAGTGAGAGTTTTTCCTTCCCACAACAGATTGTTAAGTCCTACCTTACTAGTTTTTCCTGGAACACGACCCGCCAGTCGGTTTACAACCATGTCCCCAATTTTTGCTTGGTGAACAGCAGAAAACGGTTAACGATCAGTGTCCAGTCAATCCACCTTGCCTAGGGATCAAATCTACCCAAGCGTTTTCGAGCTTATTAAATGTGTGTTTATTGATTGTTGAATGATAATAACGGAAGGAGACAAACCTCCCTTATTTCAATGCAAATGCATCGTAAATGATTAACATTACATGCAAAAAATTGAATAATAAAAATATATACTATTTTTTTTTATTTTTTAGAAATTAATTTTATAAACAACTGCATTGCTAGAAACACTGATCCTGATCTAATAAAGTTGTATAATATAATCAGAGACATAATAATGATAACACATGTTCTTATTTCAATTGTCTTGCGTGTTTAAATCATCAAAAAAGACTCATCGTTGACTATAATGAAGCCATGAACAAAATCAGATTGATCTTGTTTCCCGTGCAATATTTTCAATTCCTGAAGCACGCCCCTGTAAAACAACTCTCCCTAAAACAACGAAGACAATAAACCATTTTGCCAAGTTTAGCCAAAATGTATCTCTGGGCGCCCACAATAAAGTGTTTACAGACAGGCGTACCCCGAGCGAGCAGGAGTCGTTAGGACGCTGTAAGAAGAGGTAGAAGAAGACCTGAATGACCATGCTGGGATTTATACTGTTCCGGTCGTAAAAGATGTGTTAAAAGTCATATGATCGTACGTAGGAGCCAAGGGCACTCCTTATTTTTCACACAACCGAAAAAAAACTTTGCTTCATACTGTACATAGAAAAAGCATGAAACATAAATGGAGACACTTTTTAAATTAATATTCTAATTCTATAACTTTGAATGTAAGTTTTTCTATGTCCGAAGAAGGAAACCAGACACTTGGAACTAGCCATATCCATCTTTCAGACATGATACATTGGGGAAAGGGAAGTATGTGACTGTCACTGGCTAGTCAGTGTTGGCCCAAGTTTCAAGCTTTAAGAAATATCGGCATCTTAATTGACCCCCGCCGCTGCAATTTTCAGGGATTCTGAAACTTAATCATGGGTTGTGATACCCGTAGATTATCATGTTCACTCTGTTTCTCCGTATTTGCCAGTGCAGGCTTCTGGACATATGGCGCTGTATGACTAACCATCCTGCGAGATGGGGACTTTTAGTGTCACTGTTATCTTATTCACTCTTGTGTTGATATCATAATGCACACAGAGTCTGCCAGTGTTGTCTACTGATCATATGCCTCTGTATAAATAAATAATAAATAAATAAATATGTTTATTCAGGTAAGGTATATACATACAAGTGATGTTACATTAATGGATCGAATTATAGATAGAGCTAGTACATACAATGCCTAAAGCCACTATTACGCAATGCGTTTCGGGCAGCGCAATGCGTTTCGGGCATAACTAACCATCCAGTGTGATGGGGATTGTTTAGCATCTCGTAGGATGCACTGTAAGACACACTGTACTCCCCTTCATATAGTCTAGGGATGCTGCGCAAATGCAGATGTACCTAATGTATTAATAAAACAAAATCCCCGGATAAAATAGGGGGAAGGACGATGTGGAAGAGTGGGGGGCAGATAGCAATTTGGGGAGAGGGGTTGTAGTGGTGGGAGGGGTGCCAAGGAGAAGTAAAAGGGGGGAAATTGGGAGGGAGGCTGATATGATAGGGGGAGAGAAGGAGAGGGGAGATATTAGGGGAGAGGGAAAGGGATAGGTTTAAGAGTGCTAGCAAGTGTAATATTGTCATAATTCAACCAACACACAAATTATAGTAAATGAAGTTGACAAAGTTTTGATCCTTCCAGGGACTCTTAAGTCTTCGCAATCTCTTACAAAACATGTACATCATTCCTTAATCATATCTGTTTTCTGTATATTTATTAAACCCGCTTGTAAGTTCTGAAACTTCACAACCTAAGAATAATATAGTTATTAACACCTCGTAGGGCTTTGGAGCTCATTAAATGTTAAATGCAAAAACGCCGACATGATTAGGGAAAGATGCAAAGGTTTCGTAAGTGAATGATTTAATGCCTCATGGATCAAAGATCTCATACTTTGTCTTATCCTTAAAGCCTCAAAGAAGCCGTCATCTATACGATATTCATTAACGAAAATATAGGTTAACGAATAACGAACATTTGGTATTCCGTTTCATAAAAATAATGCTGATTTGGTGATGAAACGTTTGAACGACATTATAGAAACACACCTGTATGATATTATAGAAATATCATATCTAAATGATATCATAGAAACAACATACCTGTTTGAAATTATAAACACAACATACCTGTATGATATTATAGAATATATAGCTATTTATATGATTTAAATAAATATATATATATATATATATATATATATATATATATATATATATATTATATATATATATATATATATATATATATATATATATGCAAACAAGCCTGAATGGTCCCCAGGACTAGATACAACCGAAAACTCAGTGATATATATATATATATATATATATATATATATATATATATATATATATATATATACAAAAATCGTCATATAGATTAAAAGAAGCCTGCCAGTTCAATGCAGTCTCTACTAGGGAGGCGTTTGAACTAAACTTTATCAATCTGTTTGTTCATTTCTCAATCAGATACTTAGACAAAAACAAAATACTAGAAACTTAAGCCTAATCCAGAAGGCATGATGCTCGTTCCGTGGAGATAAACGAATCGTCCAGGGTAGGAAGAAGTGCCACTTCAGGGTGGGAATTGCCGCTAGTTGAGTTATTAAAGTGTAACACGCGAATAAGTGGCTGTTCTGACGAGAATGGGAAGAGATCGTGCGTAGCTGGAGTCATTACATGTACAAAAGCGGAGGAATAGCTGATTATACAGGTCTTATTTGGAGAACTGTTATGTGTGTGTGTGTGTGTGTGGTGAGTTTGTGGAGGAGACCTCATTTTAGAGCTGGAGTTTATCCTTAACATTAGAGGATGAATAAATACATTTGTTTAATGTAATCTGTATGTAATCTATATGTAAAGGTTATGTAAATGGAGATAGGGTCGTCAGTGAATGAAGGAAAAAATGTATTATAAATTGACCAGACCACACACTAGAAGGTGAAGGGACGACGACGTTTCAGTCCGCCCTGGACCATTCTGAAGTCGATTGAGACAATCGACTTGAGAATGGTCCAGGACGGACCGAAACGTCGTCGTCCCTTCACCTTCTAGTGTGTGGTCTGGTCAACTTACTCTAGCCACGTTATTGTGACTCATCACCTGCATGTATTGCAAATTCTATATTCGTTTTTGTATCACAAAAGAACAATAAATCATGGGACAAATTTTGGCTATTTTTCTCAATGGGTCAAGATCTGTGATCCTTTGACGATAAACTTCCACTGATTGAATAGATGTTGACCTTTTCGGTAACTATATTATTGGGAGCTTCAGTTTACATTTTACTTCACTCTCACGTGAAGAAAAATGTAATAACATAAGCCGAATTCCTTTATAATAAATTAATTTTTATTTATTTAAGCATTGAAAGATTCAGTCAATACATAAATTTTGCATTTTGCGTATTTGAACGAAAATTAAGTTTCTACTCTAACGTTACATCAAAAGGCCGCTTTTTCCTCAATTATCCTTAAGGGAAATTTGATCAATGTTATATACCAACCTAAGTAAAATTCTACATAGTTAATATCGTGATATTTATATAATAAATTTACACGAGAATTCATTTTGAAATAAACTAAACTCTACTTCTAAGGACACAGGGAGCTTTGCTACCTGGCCCAAGAGGCACAATCCAACTTATAAAGCACGACATATATAACTATAAACTCTATGATCACTTGGGCTGGACGGTAGAGCGACAGCATCTCGTCATGCAGGTCGGCGTTTAATTCCCGACCGTCCAAGTGATTGGACTACATTCCTTGCCCCCCTGTCCCATCCTAAAATCCTTATCCTGACCCCATACAAGTTCTATATAGTCCTAATGGTTTGGCACTTTCTCATGATAATTCCCTTCCACTTGTGTGACCACCCTTCCCCCTCCAGGATTCGAACCCGGGCCGGTAGGGAACCATAACCCCGGCATCTCTAGGCTAAAGAATGAGAGGATATCATAAATTTGAATGAAGATCACACTTTGTACTTTATACGAACCATCGTTGCAAATGCAACCAGTTTTGAGAAGTAACGGCTAACCAATATCTCCGTTATCTATTCATGGGAATGATAGGTTAGCTGGGTGGTCTGGGCTCGTACGTTAGCAGTTGGATTTTTTTACGGAGTGGCAAATGAAGAGAATGGGCTATTTACATACACACGACGAGTATTTCGTTAATTATTCAGTATAATGACATACAGAACAACGTCGAAAAGTGGATTACAATGCATATTTTTATCATCCTGAATCTACTTGAAACAATAGGGACTTTTAAATTCCTGTTAACTCTACATTTTTAATAACAAGTTATTATTATTTCGGATAGAAATATACAATATTCTGTAGTTTCCAATAAACTAGGTAAATTGAATATATTTTAATGTTTTCTTGAGGTTATCTTGAGATGATTTCGGGGCTTAGCGTCCCCGCGGCCCGGTCCTCGACCAGGCACACTTTTGTTGTGTATTGTGCATCGTTTCAACGCCGATAAATATGTGTTGCTTTCACAAGGGGGTTTTAGCGAGAGGCTAGCGTGTCTTAGGGAGATTTAAGATAGCAGAAAGATGATGGATGTGTTCAGGACGCCTGACGGGCAACCTAGTTAGCATACCTACACGTTTTTGAGGTTAATAATTATTTTAGTCTTACAGGTGGGGTACAGGAGTAGATGATTCCTGTCTTATGTTGGAAGGGCTTTCCCTTTCCATAGCCCATGGTAAGCCGTACCCTGCAATTTTTTTCCCTGGAACACAGGCTACCAATTTGTACCCAATTACTGCTGGCTAAACAGGGGACGAAGCGATTAGGATTGACTGGTCTCAAAGCCCGAGGAAATCACTTGCGAGGAACGGGCCGTATACTACCACGACGCCTCCAGGGACTCTATAAAACTTTACGTCCCTTAGTCTCTCACATGTATCGTCTCACATGTAATGTCTCACATGTATCGTCTCACATATAGTCTCTCCCATCTAGTTTGAGCCCTATTTAAAGCCTTTAGGGCCCCGTGGATCCATGCAAGTGAAATGGTATTACCCACGATATATAGGATTTGTAGTTTATGCGAAGATGAATGAGGGATTACCACCACCTCCCATTATGGGACACCAGGTGAGGGGCGAGGATTTACGTCTCAAACTGAATAAAAGTTATTTATTGTATGAGACCTTTCTTATTATAAACATTGTGTTCCGATATTAGAATTTGTTTGATATATATAACAATATTATGCGATAATGTTGTAAATTCGTAAGTTCTAATTTTTACGAAACGTCAAATCGGTAGAGAGAAGTTGTAAGTAATAATTTCTAATATACATTCCCCCTCTTGTCAAGGCAAACTGTAATTGCTCCTCTGTGTTTTT
Organism: Procambarus virginalis; assembly: GCA_020271785.1. Taxonomy (NCBI): domain Eukaryota; kingdom Metazoa; phylum Arthropoda; class Malacostraca; order Decapoda; family Cambaridae; genus Procambarus; species Procambarus virginalis. Next base: position 61,806,001 of record WNGS01164437.1, read on the forward strand.
GGCGTTGCGTGAGGCGATTTGTTGCTCTCTGTTTAAAGCATTGTTAACAACGTGTTTCTCCGGAGAAAATGAAAAAGTTTTCCATTCTGGACCCAAGGTCGCCCCAACAGCCTTGTTCACTCCGGTTACGTTCAGGCCTTGCGGGATACGTAGGAAGTGAGACTGACACAAAATGTTGAATATATATATTGTGTTAACAAAGCCAGGTGTTGTGAATTTTAGTAAGGTTCATTATTACGAAGCTAGGGATAAAACAGACATATACTGGACTGCAATTCTTTTTACGTAGAGGGCGCAAGAGCGTATAAGGGTCAAAGCTCATTTCTCGTAGAAGGCAGGAACGTACAGGGTCAAAGTCCATTTCTCGTAGAAGGCAGAAACGTACAGGGTCAAAGCCCATTTCTCGTAGAAGGCAGGAACGTACAGGGTCAAAGTCCATTTCTCGTAGAAGGCAGAAACGTACAGGGTCAAAGCCCATTTCTCGTAGAAGGCAGGAACGTACAGAATCAAAGCCCATTTCTCGTAGAGGGCTAAAACAAGCAAGGGTCAAAGCTCCATTTTCGTACAAGGAAAAAACGTACATGATCAAAATGAATTTCTCGATGAGAAGCTACGACAAACAAGATCCAAGATCTCTTTTTGTAGCGAGCGGAACACGTATACCCGTCCAAAGCTCACTTACCGTAGACGGCAAGCGCGTAGCAAACCGCAGCCTGAATTTCGTAGACAACACATACTGGACAAATAACTGGTCGCAGCGAAAACCGCTTTTTCCCCAATACATCAATTACTTGCGTCGGGGCAGCGCTCGGCTTGGGGTACGGGGTTCTTGTGATCCTAAAAAAATTTACAAAACAGGTGGAGGGGAACCAACTGTCTACCCTGAGGCACGTGTGTGCCTGAGACACTCCTTCGTGTTCCTGAGAAGAGTGTAAGCGGTCCGGGAGCTGTGGGTCCTCTTGCAAGAGGTTGCAGCTAAAGGGTTTCTTGCAAGAGGATACAGTTAATGGGTTCTCTTGCAAGAGGTCACAGCTAATGGGTTCTCTTGCAAGAGGTCACAGTTAATGGGTTCTCACTGTAGTCATGTGTATACGTTTAGGTCCCCCCCCCCCGATTGTTGGGTTAGTTATTTAACTGTGATTGTGGTTTGTTGTGATATTTTGTTCCTTGAAGGTTGTTTGTCTTTCGTCAGAGTTAGAAGTTTATATATATATATATATATATATATATATATATATATATATATATATATATATGTATATATATATATATATATATATATATATATATATATATATATATATATATATATGTCGTACCTAGTAGCCAGAACGCACTTCTCAGACTACTATGCAAGGCCCGATTTGCCTAATAAGCCAAGTTTTCATGAATTAATTGTTTTTCGACTACCTAACCTACCTAACCTAACCTAACTTTTTCGGCTACCTAACATAACCTAACCTAACCTATATCTACGTTAATTTTAACTCCAATAAAATAAAATTGACCTCATACATAATGAAATGGGTAGCTTTATCGTTTCATAAGAAAAAAATTTGAGAAAATATATTAATTTAGGAAAACTTGGTTTATTAGGCAAATCGGGCCTTGCATAGTAGGCTGAGAAGTGCGTTCTGGCTACTAGGTACGACATATATATATATATATATATATATATATATATATATATATATATATATATATATATATATATATATATATATATATATTTATATATATATATATGTTGCATCATCAATTTTGCATAGACAGAAATCCTGTTGCATAGATATATTAGGTACCAGGCTATGCCCAGGTCTCTGTCCCATCTTACCCTCTAACTCTCCCCCTCTCTCCCAAAGTCTCTCTTACCTCATCTCTCCTATCTGCATCCTTCCCCCCTAACATTCTGCTCTGCCTCATTTTCTCTCTTCTCCAATGTGTTCCCCCCTTTACCACCTTCTTCCATTTCTACGCCTCCCTGTTTCTCTCATAACAATCATAAAACGAATCACAAATTGCCGAACACATCGACAGTATTGTTATTTTAATGACCAATTGACCATGACCAATATTTCAGACTTAACTTCTTGAAAATCGTTGGGGGGTCTGTTTAGATGTCGATATTTCTTAAAGTACGGCACTGGAGTCTGCCCCGACTGGTCTGTGACATTCCCATACCATACTTGAAATTCATTTGTGAAAGTTTAGTGAGGCTAGCGTTAAATGTCTGGCCTTCAACCTTTGACAATGAAACAGGCAAACATTCTTTTATAGATACTAGTTCAGTCCAAGTTATAAAGTGTCGCCTCGACTTACGATTGCCCAGACATACGATAATTTCGCGTTACGATGTATATTTCATCGAAAAATGCGACTCGACATCCGATGGTGTCGCCGACTTCCGATATTGTAACATTAAATTAAAAAATTATTTGAGCATTAAAGTAATTATTATATATCACGCCATGAGTCCAGAAAGTCAGTGGTAAGGCTCAACATATGAAACCCCATGTAAGGGATGACAATAGAACAGAAACAAGAGAACAGAATGTCTCTTCCTCAAAATTAAGAAAATGTGTGCAGCATGGGAAGAATTGCAAAACTTTGCTGAAACGACTCACCGAAATCAAGCTGCAGTAAGTCGTTGCCTTAACCTATTCAATGACACTGTGATGCATCATTACAGACAAATGTTAAACGAAGGGAAAAACAAAGTCCTTGACAAATTTGTAGTGAGACAAACAAGCACTGAACCACAACCAGGTCCTAGTGGTATTCAGGCAAAACGTAGGAGGAGAGTACCCCAGAGAGAGAAACATCACTGCCTGATTGTGATAGTGGAAAGGGACTTCCCTTCCAAACAGTAACAACTCTCTATCCCCCTCATCACCATCTTCCATACGCCATCAAGAGCCCACCACAAATGTAAGATAAACTTAGGTACTGTATTATAGTTAGAAAAAAAAACATTGTATTCAGTTTAAAATATATTTGGATGTTAATATTTTGGAGGGTGGGGAACGGATTAATTCAATTCCCATTATTTCTTTTGGGAAAAATCGCTTCAACTTACGATATTTGAGTTACGATCCATCTCTGGGAACGGATTAACATCGTAAGTCGAGACCCATATAGCCTACCTCCTAATATGAATTTATAGCTCATTTCTAATTAGAAAATACACTAGGTGCACCCCGCATTGCCCGGATTTCTCTCCACCCTTCCTACTCCCGCTCTTTCTCTCTATCCCTTACACATCCCTAACACTCGTCTCTCTTCACTATCCCCATCTGAAGCTTCTCCATCAGATCTTTCCTCTACCCTTCTCTTCTTTTCTCACCCCCCTCGTACTTATTTCTCATTTCTTTCCCTCTCATCGCCATGAAAGGGAAAACAATCTAGGGACTCAGCCATTTTCAGTAAGTAGGTGGTAGGGGGGTCACTGTTTGTCCCCCCTCCCCTCTTCAAAAAGGACCAATGCGATCAACCCCGACAAACCTATGTCGGGCTCGTACCAATACCATTCACACTGCAAATATGGGTGAAGCTGCCTTCCAGCGTCTGGCTTCAAACTTGGATACTGCAGGCGATGAGTCACAATAACGTGGCTAAAGTATGTTGACCAGACCAACACTAGAAGGTGAAGGGGACGACGACGTTCGGTCTGTCCTGGGACCATTCTCAAGTCGGAACGTCGTCGTCCCCTTCACCTTCTAGTGTGTGGTCTGGTCAACCTTGGATCTCTTTCTTGCATAGTTGATTCTAATTNGGGGTAAATAAATGATTTAATAAATATCACAACGGCTCGGAAAATTTACCTGATGTCCGTTTTCTCTTTTAGTGGGTGCTCGGTTAGGTTAGGTTCAGGCAATTTAGTACGTCGTTTTAGTGACGTGTGAGGCTCGGGAGAACAGGCTGCCTGAAAAGGCACTGGAACACAACCTGACTCTATCATTCTCTCTAGTTGTGTGTCTCATTGTGTTAGTGTTAAATGTGTTAATTGTTACACAGTTGACGTGTTCACAGCTTGCGTCACCTTAAGATCGTCTGTTTAACGGCTTGCGTCACGCATAGGTCGTCTGTTCACAGCTTGCGTCACGTATAGGTCGTCTGTTCACAGCTTGCGTCACGTATAGGTCGTCAGTTCACAGCTTGCGTCACGTATAGGTCGTCTGTTCACAGCTTGCGTCATGTATAGCTCGTCTGTTCACAGCTTGTATCATGTATAAATCTTTTGTTCACTACTTGCGTCATGTATAGGTCAACTGCTCACAGCTTGCGTCACATATAAGTCGTCTGTTACACATCTTGCGTCACGCAAAGGTCGTCTGTTCGGATACTGCCAGAAAACGCCACGAAAAGTTCACTATTGGATAGGTCAACAAACATATTTTGGCATGTATTCTTGTGTATACCTGTTTCCATATGTACACAGGCAAAAATTATGTACCATATGTATCATATGTATTATTTATTTAATCAGGCCCCGCCTCACAGTGGCTTGGCGTTGGGCTTAAGGCCGATAAACCTCTGGAAGGTTATTAAAGCCACAATAATTGCTTACTAACTAAGCAGTAAGTATATCTTAATGCTGAACATAGTTCAGGACTAAAGTAAACCAAATGTATATATACCGAGAAATACTGTACACCTTTCGGTGTATATATCCCCGTATCACCTTCACAATGAGTTCACTTAGACGATTTACTTCAAGCATATATAATCTGCATGTCGCATTCAACTGATCAAACAGTGAAGACCGAACACTATGTATCTCTCCTATTTTGTCAACTTACAGCAACTGTACATGTCTTGTCATCAATTCAGTCTCGCAAGGGTGTCGTGTACGTCTTGCTTCCCGCAACTGAGACAAGTTTATGTCCATTTGAGGCGACCACTCCTGGTGAGAGAACAGAGAAGTATACCCCATCTGTCCCTCAACGGGGGTCCCTCCAGTCTCAAAATCTGGTGTCACAAGGAATACTTTCGACCTAAGTAATGAGAGGAAAAACGTGGTGGACAAGTACTGATTACTCAGGGGTCAGATACATTGCATGTTGCCTTATGTCGCACCTTCTAAAGCTTGTATTGTTGTCTCTTGTGACACAAATAGTAATTTAGTAATCAATATTTGATAATACACAGACCTACCTTTAATGTAAACGAAAATTATACATTATATATATATATATATATATATATATATATATAATATATATATATATATATATATATATATATATATATATATATATATATATATATATATCTGCATTTGGGTGAGGTGACATGTTACAATGGTTTGGGGTGAGGTGAGAACAAACACAGAACACGAAACAATGGGTATAAGCTAAAGGGAAGAATAGATCTGTAACTGCAGAAGGCCTATTGGCCCATTTCTTGATGTTTCTATATTGGAGCGGAGTCTTGAAGTGGGTAGAATATAGTTGTGCGTTAATTGGCTGTTGATTGCTGGTGTTGACTTCTTGATGTGTAGTGCCTCGCAGATGTCAAGCCGCCTGTTGTCGCTGTATCTATCAATGATTTATATATATATATATATATATATATATATATATAATAATAATATATTATATATATATATATATATATAATATATATATAATATATATATATACCCTATCTGTATATACAAGGCTTCCCCGGGTGATACATACCGTCTTCTTCGAGGTCAAGGTCTCTACAAACGAAATTTTCAATTTAAATCATTTGCGTAGTCAGTTAACTGTATCAGTATATAAATTTAAAGTTGTTTTTATGTAGCAAAATGTATGCTCTCTTCACTTAGCGTTGGAAATATTATTATGCTATATTTGAACATAAATAATAATTACAATATTAGAAGTAAATTTATGCACGAATTCCCGTAAGACCTTCGATTTGCTTCATACGAATATACACAACTTGTAAATTTGTGCTTCACACACTAAAGAGTAAATATGTATTCCATCAACCCAATTCCATCTGTGCCTTTCATAGCATAAACATTGAATTTTACAATCGACTTAAGAATGGTCCAGGACGGACCGAAACGTCGTCGTCCCTTCACCTTCTAGTGTGTGGTCTGGTCAACATTGAATTTTTAGTGAGTGCCATCGCTTTGAGCTTCGCTGCGCCACTGAGCCGGACTAGTGCGGTCCGTTAGTCGTACCCAGGCACTAAATATAAGCGAGGGTTGGAATACATCACATCAGGCGGACTGACTCAGCTGCACGGCTTATTAGGGTATCGTTGTAATACGTCTATTGTTAAGATTTAGGTATTAATATAGGTATCGTTCTAAATTAGGTATCGTTGCAATTTAGGTTTTTAATAGGTATGTTTTAATATAAGTCCGTTTCGAAGTAATTTAGGGTTTAACCTAAGTATCGTTATAATTTAGGTATCGTTCTAATTTAGGTATTTTAGTAATTTGGGTCCTTAATTTAGTTATGGTTCTAAATTTCTCACTATCCAGCTGAGTGGACTCCTGAGGTAACTCTCTCATCAGGAAGGAGTGGCCGGGTTCCTAATGTTCATTTCTCACAAACTCCTCAATTATAATTTCAGCCTCGGAGAGATGAAATCTTTCTTCATCTAAGTAATTGGTTTTATGTGCCTCATTTTGTTAATTGCTCGTTAATCAGAGCCTCGAGGTTTACCGCTACTGGTTATTTTAGCCGTCAGTGAGGGCATATGTCTGGGAGATGTCAGAGGCATATTCTTCAATGATATGTTTGGGAGTTCTCAGGGGCATATTCTTTAATAGCAGTCTCCGTGGTGTAGTGGTAAGACACTCGCCTGGCGTTCCGCGAGCGCTATGTCCATGGGTTCGTATCCTGGCCGGGGAGGATTTACTGGGCGCAAATCCTTAACTGTAGTCTCTGTTTAACGCAACAGTAAAATGTGTACTTGGATGAAAAAACGATTCTTCGCGGCGGGGATCGTATTCCAGGGACCTGCCCGAAACGCTACGCGTACTAGTGGCTGTACAAGAATGTAACAACTCTTGTATATATCTCAAAAAAAAAAATATTTATGTTTGGGAATTTTCAGGGGGCATATCCTTCAATGATTATGTTTGGAAGTTCTCTGGCATATTCTTTAATGTTTGTGTCTGGGAGTTCTTAAACCATGTTTGTAAACCCATCCTGTTTACATTCGTCTCGTTGTAAATTATACATACGATATTATCCATTATATCCTCTTACAACAGCATTTATAAAGAAGTATATGTAAAAAATCAGCTAATACTTTTATGTTATAACCTTCAGTTATAATGTAATATGGTATAACATAACATAATTTTACGTTATAACATAATTTTAGGTTTAGCATCAGATGCAACAACCTAAAGTAACTTTCCCTAAGCCTTGTGTAGTACGTTTATTTAAGCCTAAGGATGCGATGGGGTTGATTATGTAGGCCTGTGACAAATTAGGCTGTTACAGTTTACATTATGCATTATAATATATATATATATATTATATATATATATATATTATATATATATTATAAAAAAAGGGGGGGTGGTAGGAGAAGCGAACACCCTCATGTATTCAGAGTTAAATGGCAAGTTTTTTCCCTGAATGCTCTGTGTTCCCTTCTCTGAGGCTTTGGGTCGCCTATACTTGCACCAGAGGTGGTACCCCCTATATATATATATATATATATATATATATATATATATATATATATAATATATATATAATATATATTATATAATATATAATATATATTATAATTATATATATATATATGTCGTACCTAGTAGCCAGAACTCACTTTTTGGCTACTATGCAAGGCCCGATTTGCCTAATAAGCCAAGTTTTCCTGAATTAATATATTTCCTCTAATTTTTTCTTATGAAAGGATAAAGCTAACCCATTTCATTATGTATGAGGTCAATTTTTTTTTTATTGGAGTTAAAATTAACGTAGATATATGACCGAACCTAACCAACTTAGCCTAACCTAACCTAACGCATCTTTTTAGGTTAGGTTGGTTAGGTAGCCGAAAAAGTTAGGTTAGGTTAGGTTAGGTAGGTTAGGTAATCGAAAACAATTAATTCATGAAAACTTGGCCTATTAGGCAAATCGGGGCCTTGCATAGTAGGCTGAGAAGTGCGTTCGGCTACTAGGTACGACATATATATAATATATATATATATATATATAATACTATATATAATATATATATATATATATATATAAGTATTCAAACTATATCTTTTGGGGGGAGGGTATCACAGTAACCCAACCCCGCCCCCCAAAACGTCCTTTTAGGAGGGTGAGGTTATTGCAAGTATACAGAATGAGTGTCCATGCTTGTACACTCCATCCATAGGCACTATAGGTACTAGCTATTTGTAGATGATTGATCTACTAGGAGAAGGTCCAGCCGCAGAGAAACATTCTACACTTCCCACCTTTGCTGGCGAGTTGACCAGGAGATCGTCTCTGTTACTGGTCTCTTATATGTACGCTATCTGCACACCTCGCTCGAAACGATCGTCATTTTTCTCAAATCTCACGCTGGTTCCATCACAAATATTATGGGTAACTCCTGTCACGTGATTTACGACCTCATCATTATGGGAATGTTGTATACGTTCATGGGACTTTAGCTCAATGGCACAAAGATTAAATCAGCGCCAAGCTCTTCTGTTGTAGTGACTGAAGCATTAGTCACCCAAACAAGAGAGCCAGGGTTCGAATTTTGGTTACAAGTGAGTAACTTAAGGTTAAGAATGTTTACACTCCATTTTCCCTACCCACTCAGCCGTGATTGGGGGACTTGTATATAAATTGACTATAAAAGTATTTTTTTATTTTTAGAATAGAAAGTTTAGAGTGGGAAAGTCACTCTAAACTTACTTTCCCTAAGACAGGGAAGGCTTTTGGCCAACAAAAATGTCCAAAAAAAAATCGTGCATGCTTTCAAGTATTTATTAAATTGTGTTTGTTTGTGAGTACACAAAAGAATAACTTACATCTAACACAGTAAATCACAGCATTCCAAACAATAATAAAACTATTATCTTTATTGGCAAAAATTAATTAACATTTTGCCTAATCGGAGTAATTCAATAATGTGTTATTGTAGCGAGGATGCTTCCCATGTTCACTACTATGCTGGCCAGTGAACAGGTGACCTATGTTCACTATGCAAGAAACTCCACCCCTTGTATTCCTCACAAACACTATTCACTATGCAAGAAACACCTTGAATTCATCACAAACACTATTCACTATGTAGGAAACACATTGTATTCCCCACAAAACACCATTCACTATGCAAGAAATACCTTGTATTCCTCCAAACACTATTCACTATGCAGAAACACATTTTTCCCACACACCATTCACTATGCAAGAAATACCGTTTTATCATCACAAACACTATTCACTATGCAAGAAACACATTGTATTCTCCACAAACACCATTCACTATGCAAGAAATACCTAGGTATCTCACAAACACTATTCACTATGCAAGAAACACATTGTATTCCCCACAACACCATTCACTATGCAAGAAATACCTTGTATTCCTCACAAACACTCTTCACTATGCAAGGAACATCCATTATTCTTTATAAACACTCATCTTGGAACGAGATTTAAGGAGGGCCACTGACTCTTAACATTTCTCATTGGAGAAGAAGATGAAGTTGTGTTTTGTGGGATATCTTCCTCAAAGCATCGTAC
>WNGS01164437.1:61815738-61830738 GCA_020271785.1 Procambarus virginalis
GTATGTGTGATATTCTACTCTCTTCTGCTGAACAGAAGCCAAACTAGAGCGTACCTATTTACTGCTAGGTGAACAGCGTATCAGGCGAAAGGACATTCTGCCCGTCGGGTATAAAACCCGGAATCCCCGACTGAGATTCGAGAACGAAGCCCACTGTACTACGAGACCCTATATTCTGAAGCTCACATTGTTGACGTTTGGGAAGCAGGTTGTTTGACACCAAGATGCTCTTGGAGGTGGTGACATCCTAAGTGATGTATGGGGGAGGGGGGGTGGGGGGATGGGGTGATGTGGGGGATTATGTATGTGGTGGATGGGGGGGAGATTATGTGGGGGAGGGGGGAGGGGGGGGTGTTTAAAAGCGAACCCTACATCATCAACGCTCCAAAAACGCTGATGAGATAGAAGGTGGTTGGACTTTTTTGGTGAAGTTAGGGGAGAATTGGTTGTGACTCCAGTAAGGTGATGTGGGGGGATATCGACCCCACCACAGATATCGGGATATCGACCCCAAATGATACGGGGGATATCGACCCCACCAACATAAACTCATAGAAACACGTAACTAACCCCAAATTAAAAAGTCAAAATTCAGTATACAAATAAATCGATACTCTCATTTGTTACAACAAAATTGTAACACAAATGTTGATAAAATTAGCATAATGCTTAACTATTCCAGAAACCTGTGTTTGATCCTCTGATTATATCTCTTTGAAGTTAATTATTGAAGTATGAGGCGGGCATTCGAGTTATATATATTATATATTATATATATATTATATATTATATATATATATTATATATATTATATATATTATATATATATATATTATATAGAAATAGGCTGCGTTCTCTTAGTGTGAGGAAAACGTCATTAGATTCTAAGCATACAACCTCACATTAACATGAATTTTGATTTGAACACGACAGTAAGACTATGAATTTTGAGGCAATGGAACACGACCGCGAGTAAAAACATCTATCTGAAGGAACAAGAAAGTAATTATAGACCAGTAGCGGAGCGTCATTAGTCGCTTACGAACTCCCGACGGAGCATAGTCAGGTATAGTATTGTTTGCCGCACTTAGAGATGAACGCCCTAACCTTTGATAACGTTCCTTCGCCTTCACCAATCTTCTCTAGCCTTCAACACTTTATCTTTCGTTCACTGCTTTCTCTCACCTTCACCCTATACCTTGTCATCATCTTCCCTTTCATTCACCATATTCTCTACTATTCACTGCCTTTCTCTGCATCACTTTCCCTTCAAAGGAAGGGGAGGGGTCCGTTAATTCAATTAATATATATATATATATATATATGAAATATGTTACTGGTATACCCGACAGAGATCGAATATACTCTGTCTTTGTCTCCTCTCTGTACGTCTGTGTGTGTGTGTCTGACACTGTCACTCGCTCTCAGGTCTCTGCTCTCACTGGAGGGGGTATATATAGAGAGGGGGCGGAAGGGTTGCGGAAAAGAGGAGCTATGACAGGTATGAGACGTGTGGTACACCTGGAGAAGTAGTGTACCTGTGCGTGTGGGTTCCGAACCGGCCATTCAAAGACGTGACGATGCTAATTTGCCTCTTATGACCAAAGTATGATATACTTATTTTGTCAGTTTTACGGATATCTAATGTTAATGTTTTAGTAAATAGTAACAACAAAGTAGATTTTGTATTTTTTGTGATACATTGTGTAGACCATGTCAGTCTGATATATGCAGGAGGTAACAGGGAATCACTTGGCACCGGTACCATGTCGTACTCGTTTATTTTGCCAAACCAACGGAGTCCATGTTTGGTGCACGTACCCAACACTAATTATTGGGAAGACGTGGATGTGATGCTAGCCTTAAGCGTCTGGTCCTCCAACCTCCAACAGACATTTCATGTTTTATATATATGAGGATTTATCTAAAGGGAGAGAGGGGGGGTTCATGATAGTGTCAAAATCTGTGTCCACCCACTCTCTCTCTCACCCTCTCTCCACCTCTCTCTCTCTGCTCTCATCTCTCTCTCCTCTCTCTACTCTCTCTCCTCTCCTCTCTCTCTCTCGCTCTCCTCCTACACACACACACACACACACATGTATGATAGAGGGTATGTTAAAGGGCAAGATGCGCATCCATACGCCCAGCTGCTCGCGTATATACATTTATACACGTGATACACACTTATACACCTCATGTATAGACTTACGCCCGGCCGCACACATTGACACTCTTGTAGGCACTTAAGTTTTATTCGTCAAAGAGCATTGTTGCACAAGCAATATCGCTTTCAATGTGTTAAGAAAACAAGGCATGTCAAGACTAAACCCCACACCAGAAGATGAAGGGACCACGACGTTTCGGTCCGTCCTGGACCATTAACCAGATGTTTGTGGCACAATGGTCCAGGATGGATCGAAACGTCGTCGTCTCCTATTCATTTTCTGATGAGTGCCTTAGTCATCATATCTTCAGCCACGTTATTGTGACTCATCGTCTGCATGAGTTCATCCTTTACGATGTATATTGGTGTCTGATGAAACCATGACGGAGGTTAAATCCCTTCGTCCTGCTTCAATGCTATAATAAATGTTCATTAGAAACTTAAGAAGAGAGGAGCTGAAATAGACAATACGAGGCAGCTGATATTTATGTTCTCCAAAAACTGTTTTCATATGTGTAACCTTCGCTTAACCCGCTGAAACTATCCAGCAATCCAGTTGATTATTCAAACTAAATTTCGACTATCTCTTAACTACATCCACCCATTCTCTTTCATATAAAAGTGTACATACGGTTGAAACACTTCAACAATTCCAGTTGTTTATCCCAACTGGATCTCGTCTGGCTTATCAACAGGACTCTATACCAGTTTCTATACAAGCAAATTATGAGGAAAACCTACATATAATTCATATCAACATCCACTGAGGAGTATTTACAAGGTGAATTCACAAGTATAATACCCAGTAAGTAGTGAGTAAGCGAGTGACGGTGCCCTTCACTGTCTAGCATATTAAACAGTAATAGTTCCTACTGAGTTTAGGATCAAATTACTTTCACATTGCGGGAAATGAATACCTTTTAATGTATTCAAATTAGCTAACAGAAGCAAATGGGGAATTTGGGATGAGTTAAATTTATCTGACTGGCAAACCACTAGCTCGGTAGCCCAATTGTGACAAAGGATTTATTTACCTGTCTTAAGTTGATTCTTGCTAATGTATATACACTGATTACACTTTTTAGGCGAGTTTTTAGGTTGTGTAAAGGAATCTTCAAGAGTGTAAACAATGGAAGAATGTTATTAGCGTCTTGAACGTTGGTGTGTGTGAGTGTGTGTGTGTACTCGCCTAGTTATAGTAACCTAGTTGTGTTTGCTGGGGGTTGAGCTTTGGCTCTTTGGTTCCCGTTTCTCAACCGTCAATCAACTGGTGAACAGATTCTTGAGCCTACTGGGCTCTATCATATCTACATTTGAAACTGTGTATGGAGTCAGCCTCCACCACATCACTGCCTTGTTAATTATATTTATTAACTACTCTGACACTGAAATAATTCTTTCTAACGTCTCTGTGGCTCATCTGGGTACTAAGCTTCCACCTGCGTTCCCTTGTTCGTGTCCCACCCGTGCTGAAGTGTTTGTCTTTGTCCATCCTGTGAATTCCCGTGAGAATTTTCTAGGTGGTTATCATGTCTCCTCTTACTCTTCTGTTTTCCAGCGACGTTCAGCTTCCTTAGCCTTTCCTCCTAGCTCATACCTCTCAGTTCCGGGACTAGTCTGGTGTCTTGTGTATAAATAGGTATAGACTCCAGGCTTCAGTTGCATACTCCAGGAATGGTCTGACATAAGTAGTATACAAGGTCCTGAACGATTCCTCTCTCTCACACACACACACACACACACACACACACACACACACACACACACACACACACACACACACACACACACACACACACATGCACAAGCACCCTCACGCATTTTTTGCCGTTTCCTGTAATTGCCACCACGGAATTTATAATATCAGATACAACGTTTTTGCATTATATGTAATTATACCTCTTTGTGGTTAAACCCAATAGGCTTCACACAGAAGCTTGGCGCTGTACCGCTTCAATCTTAAAGCTGACGTATTGTAAAGGGACCTAAATACACCTATTAAATATTTTAAGGACCGGCTTGTAATTCAGGCCAATTGCAATTTCAATCGAGACCTTAACATAAACGCAGTGAATGCTACACTTAATCTCGGTATTATTGCACATTCTATGCATTAGCTGAATTAGTTGACTAAAGAGCTTTGCATTATGCTCAATTGCGGTTGTCCTTGTTGTTTTTGCTGTAACTGTTAATTGTTTTTCCTCTCCAGCGGATGCGCTTCCCGTTGCGATGTGTGATGTGTTCAGTGAGCGTATGATGTTATGTTGTGATGGCAGTGATGTTGAGAAATGGAAATGGAATTATCAAAGGAAAGCGCCAAGTCATTATGACTATATAGCACTGGGAAGGGTTCAGGATGAGGATTTGGGATTGGATGGAGGGAAGGAATGGTGCCCAACCACTTGGACGGTCGGGGATTGAACGCCGACATTCATGAAGCGAGACCGTCGCTCTACCGTCCAGTCCAAGTGGTTGGGCAGTGATGTTGAGAGCAACAGGATCTGGAGTCGCAATGGTGTCTGGATGGCTATCTGGTTGTCAACAAAGTTTTCTAATGGTTGTTATAGTGATGTAAGGAGGATTGAGACTGGACAATCGACTTGAGAATGGTCCAGGACGGACCGAAACGTCGTCGTCCCTTCACCTTCTAGTGTGTGGTCTGGTCAACATGTTAGGAGGAGCTGACCTCGCTGACTTTCCTGGTTTTTGCTTTGAGGTTGGGAGGGTTAGTTGACAGTAAGGCTTTTCCCGGTAACTGTTGGGTTGTTAGTGAGGCCTGTTACCTAGTTACTGAGGCCTGTGGCCTCGTTACTGAGGCCTGTTACCTAGTTACTGAGGCCTGTGGCCTTATTACTGAGGCCTGTTGCGTTGTTAGTGAGGCCTGTTGCGTTGTTAGTGAGGCCTGTTACGTTGTTAGTGAGGCCACAATAATGACGGGAATCCAGAAACTATCCCCAAGGATTCACCATGCACTTCAGTGTCGTTTTACGAAACCTGTACATCTTTTCTCAATCATGGCGGCTTGTTTTGCATTTACTAAACAGTTTACGAGCTCCGAAGCGCTCCGAGAGTGTTCGTAAAGATAATAATCTCAGTGTCTAGAACGATCTTACGACATTTCCGAGCTCTTAAATTGTTTATTAACTACAGACCTCGGTGCTGAGATCGAGTAAGATAGACCGGTTTCGTTGGTTGATTTGTGATTGTTTGAAGGATGTTCCGGTGCTCTGTCATTTACGGAAAGCGGCGGAGTAGTGCTTGCTTATCAGTGACAACGGGGGCCTGGTAGCTGAGTGGACAGCGAGTGGGGTTCGTAGTCCTATGGTTCCGGGTTCGACCCCCGGTGGAGGCGGAAACAAATGGGCAGAGTTTATTTAATCCTGATGTCCATGTTAACCTAGCAGTATATAGGTACCTGGGAGTTAGACAGCTACTACGGGCTGCTTCCTGGGGTGTGTGTAACGAAAAGGAGGCCTGGTCGAGGACCGGGCCGCGGGTATGTTAGACCCCGAAATCATCTCAAGATAACCTCAAGATAACAGGTACATGAACATTCGCTCTGCGTGGAAACATTTTTATCTTCATATATATATATATATATATATATATATATATATATATATATATATATATATATATATATATATATATATATATATATATATATATATATATTAGAATTTATATACTATATATCACTTGCCCAACCATATCTGTCCCGTCCGGGAAATGAACCCAGGATCCCTGATTGTGAGTCGAGAATGAAGCGAACTGTAGTATGCAGTATTATGATTTGCTTGACAATTACGATAAAAATAATTGTAGTTTTAAATCTCCCTCCATCTTGGTTAATTATAATAATAATAATAATAATAATAATAATATTGATGTTTCTACTTGTAATATGTTGTTTACAGTGATTAATTGAAGCCTTCAGATGTGTGAAGCACTTAGTGTAAACGCTCTTGTTATCAGTTTCATGAGTGATGCCTTTTTGGTATTCATGAATACCTGAAATACCTGTAATTCAGGTGTGAATATGACAGGTATTCATTCCGCTTAGTGTAACCGAGTTCACCAGAGTGACGCACGTGGTAGCTAGCTTATGTGCTATCCTTGTCGGTACGTTTGGTGGCGAGTGGTCGTACGTCTGATTGCGAGCAGCAATACGTCTAATGGCGAGCAGCAATACGTCTGGTGGCGAGCAGCAATACGTCTAATGGCGAATACTATCAATCGCGAAAAACAATATCAATGACCTTGATTGCGAAGCTTGTGACATTTCCGACCTAATAAGTGACAGTGATGTCTGCAACGTATCTGCCACACCTCTGCAACATCCTCTCCCCCCTTGTTAACTATGGCTGACGAGAGCAACATTGCTGGAGACTTTTCTAGTGTTTACTCAAATAATCTCCCCAATATCAGCTGTTGCTGGTGAAGTCAAACGGAGAGAGATTCATCAGCCTCTGAAGCAGACTGTCTAACACATCAGTCCCCAACAGGTTTATTTAATACAACAGAGGCGATTTGCACCACTGGTTTACGCACGAGTGATCTGTCTTACAATCCTGTTGTGGTTTGGATTGCACACTTAAACGTCATATCTTCCAAAGGCGGCTCTCAGGTGGACAGGCAACACTGGCTATATAAGGTAGCCTGCTCACCCGTGCAGAACAGTAAAGCACAGGTGCCAACGGGCAGCTTGGATGGCAAAGATACTTTTTTTCTGTTTCATTAACATGTATATATGCCCCTCTAAGGACAAAGTTATCTCCTTATCTTCCCCCATTCTGTAAATTATCTCCTTAACTTGCAGCATTCTGTAAATTATCTCCTTAACTTCCACCATTCTGTAAATTATCTCCTTAATTTCCAGCATTCTGTAAATTATCTCCTTAACTTCCACCATTCTGTAAATTGTCTCTTAATACCAGTCAATATCCTCATCAAATTTATATTGTAAAATATTCCATCTCGTACGGTAATGCTTAGTGGGAAAGATTTATTAATTCCATTTTATTCTAAATAATTAATTTACATAACTTGTTTTGTCTTTTGTTTTTTATTCAAGATGAATATCAAGTTTATGGAAACCCTTGACTTAGTTATTTCTGCTCCTACACCAACGGCATGTGTTTATGTCAATGAACCGTAGGCCTCTATTCTCCTTCCTGGACCACCCCCAGCTTTTGTTTCTATTCATATATCCCTATCCCTGGTCCTAAGGCAAGTAGCCCACTAACTGGACCCGAAGCTCGTATTCTACCTTCTCTAAACATCTTCGTACACGCCAGGATTGTATTCCTGTCAATATTGTATTCCTGTCAATATTGTATTCCTGGCAATATTGTATTCCTGTCAATATTGTATTCCTGTGTCTTGACCCCCAAGGTTTTTCTTCCTGTTCATGTTCATTGGGTTTTTACACCTTGTCCCTGGAAAACAGGTGTTTTCCGTAGTCTGGGAAATGGGTATATTCCCATTTCAAGACCCAAAGGCTTTTTATTTTAGTCTCCTGTATCCTATGGGTCTATGACATCCAACATTTCATAAAATAAAGGAAATGACAACGTTTCAGTCCTTTCCATTATCCACGTTTGGACCGTCCCATTATCAACGTTTCGGTCCGTTCCATTATCAACGTTTCGGTTCAGTCAATTATTAACGCATGTCATGGAAAAGGCGTAGATGAGAAAGTCAATGTATATACTAAGAAAGTAAGATGATAGGTAAGATATGACAGGTAAGAGATAATAGGAAACAAGAGATGATGATAGACAAGATAAATGATACGAAAGAATGTGATAGCGAGAAGGTTGAAGAATTGGAGTGTGGTAACAGGTAAAGGGAAAGGATTGAATAATGGGGGTAGAAACGCAATAAGGTAAAGTAGGGGAATTAATTTTAAGTATAGGAATAAGACAGAAATATAATTAGTTAAGAGAAATAATAGGCAAAAATGTATGAAAATGTTAGAAGAAATTAATATAATCGAAACCTCAATTCCATTATTTCTCAAAATGTTGGTTGAGTGCTCAGCTTTCAGCAGTGTTTCGTGACCCCATTGTCTTCCTAGACCTGTTTCCCAATTTCTAAATGTCAGGCTTATAACCCCTGCGTCTTAGCTCATATTTAAATCCTGAAAATATCAAGCTTATATCCATATCCTTGAATCCCAGACTTCAATACGTATGCAAAAATTCCAGTCTTTTATCTCATTCAATGGTCACCAAACTTACCCTGTCACTGGACCGTATGCTTGCATCTCTATCCTAGGACTAGAGGCTGGGTTTTCTATCCCAGGACCACAGGCTCGTTGATCCAGTAGCACCCCCCAAACAACTTTCTTGATGTTAGGAGATTGAGGGCAATTACCTTCTGGAGGGGAATTAAGCATCAACAGAGCAGTCGATTAAAGCAGCGTCTGGGATGCTCTCGGACGTAGGTTCGAATCCTCGTCACGGCCCTTGTGGATTTGTTCAAGCAGCAACAGAGTATTTTATTTACAAAAAAATTACCAACAAAAACAAAACACAAAATGTATCCTAGGTCTAACTAGGGTAATCTTCTGAGATCTTCCTTGACCAATCTTGATCACCTTTCCCAGGTGAGAGTCAGTAACTCTCAGGTAACTATGTACTGTCAGGTGAACATACACATAAGGTAATAGGAACCGTGCCCAACCGTCTCTGTCCAGCCCGGTGATCGAACCCGGAATACTCGGATGTGAGCTGTCGAGGATGCAAACCACTGTTGCATTATATATTATTATTCTTCAACATGTATTTTATCATTTTAGTTAAATGTATTAAACGATAATTTTTTTTTGCCAGGCGTCGCTGCCGGATCACTCATGAAACTCCATAATTAAATCCAATTACTAGTTGAGAACAAACACATGTGAGATAATGGTCTGCTGACCGCAGTTACAAGCGGTTGAACATCCCCTTCACTTATCCCAGTATCCTCGACCTTATGCTCGTCCAGTAGTCGAAAGAGAGGCATAATCGCGATAAATATTGGGAGAGTTAAATAATGGGTCCATTGTGTAGTGCTCCGTCTCCATAAGGCTCCCACACCTCCACATTCTGATACCAGAGGGCACTACTGGTGTGTATTTACGCTACTGCAAGTCTTGTAAACCAGCTCGTTCTCTTGATTGCCTCACACGGACAATATACAAATTGCTAGACTAACCAGACGCGAACGATCCCAAGCAACCCACCTAACCTAACCTCATAAAACGATCTGTAGAAAACGTGGATGTTTGTGAGCTGCTACTTCTCATAGTACTCTGTAATTTGTTCATTGGCGGACCAAACCGTACGAAATGAGACTAATTAGTTGAGAGGCCTAATTGCCACACAATGGTCCACTTCTTACGGTATCCCAAACAAACTGTAGCGATTACAATNTAAGTGTGACTACTTAGCTCTGGGATCCGATAACGGAGTGAAGGAACGATGCCCAACCACTTCGACGACCGGAGAAGCGAATGTTGATTCTGACAAAACTGCAACAACGCGGAGGAAAAACATAAAGAGGACTCTTCTCCCAATGACAATAAAGAATGTCACCGTTTGGCTCTAAGAACAAACCCTCCATCCCAAGGGAAATATGATGTTGACTTTGCACTGATGCAACGTATTCAGTGGAGGATGTTTATTATTCCTGGAAGATGTTTAAGGTCTGTTGACCAGACCACACACTAGAAGGTGAAGGGACGACGACGTTTCAGTCCGTCCTGGATCATTCTCAAGTCGATTGTGAATCACAATCGACTTCAACTTCCTGAATGAAATAAGAATAAACAATTATGTCTAAACATAGATATTTTGTCAATACTGATGATGATCATTTGAGAGAGCACTTCTTAGAGGGTAACGTCATGCAAAAATTGTGTTTTATCTCTGTGTCAACTCAATGCTAACTTAGAGTCCTGCTTTACAAGTGTTGTCTAGATATTGCAGATGCTGAGGCAGGTATTGTCAAGGGTGTTGCTTCAAGGTTCAAGGTTTTGCTTATGTTACCAAGGTGTTGCTTGAAGTATATCTGGAGTAGATTCTGGGAGTTCTTCTACTCCCTAAGCCCGATCTTCAGCCAAGCTCAACTTTTGAAATATTGGTTGAACAGGCTGTGCTTGGGCGGCTCGCAGCCTACATATCCACTACAACTCAATTGATCAGGTACGTCATGCACGAACATGTCTAATTTTTGTTTTTTCTTGAGCATGTCCACTTTTTTTCTGGCAATATTTCTCATGGTTGCTGGGGAGGATATTGAATAGTCGTAAACCTCTAATGTTCACACATTGTTCTTCGAGGTTTTTGCACTTCAAAGAACATTGTACATCTGTTCATTACACCTTTACTCATTACTGTCAATTCTACGTTTAAAACAAATGTGTCGCCCATTTGTACGCAAATTTGGAACCTGGTCTACTAATAACTTTATATATTTATATATATATATATATAATATATTATAATATATATATATATAATATATATATATATATATATTATGTGCTATCTCTCTCGTCTCCTAATCAGAATACATTTTATGAGCTTTGAAACGATCCTAATAATTTAAGTCTCCGTGGTGTGGTGGTAAGACACTCGCCTGGCGTTCCGCGAGCGCTTTGTCATGGGTTGGTATCCTGGCCGGGGAGGATTTACTAGAAGCAAATCCTTAACTGTAGCCTCTGTTTAACTCAACAGTAAAATGGGTACTTGGTTTTAAAATGATTCTTCGCGGCGGGGATCGTATTCCAGGGACCTGCCCGAAACGCTACGCGTACTAGTGGCTGTACAAGAATGTAACAACTCTTGTATATATCTCAAAAAGTGGTTCATCCGGTCTATGCCTGCTGTATATGTTTTCTGTATTCCATCTATTTCAGAAATCTCTCCACCTTTGGAAAGGGGAAGTGAGAATGGAGCAGAATTCAAGGTGGGAAGCACAAGTGAATTTTATTTGTAAGAGCATTGTGGTGGAATCCCTAAATTTGAAGGTTCTCATAATCGAACATATTATTTTCCTGCCTGACGCTATATTTGCTTTGTTATACTCACCAAACATCTAATATCGTTATTTACAGTTCCTATACATGATCGTTTCCACACAGGATATTAATATCCTATACGTGAAGATATTTGACAAAGCATTGTATCTAGTATTTCCTTTGTGTTCATTTTTACCATCTTGAGAGGTTATCTTGAGATGATTTTGGGGCTTTTTAGTGTCCCCGCGGCCCGGTCCTCGACCAGGCCTCCACCCCCAGGAAGCAGCCCGTGACAGTTGACTAACACCCAGGTACCTATTTTACTACTAGGTAACAGGGGCATAGGGTGAAAGAAACTCTGCCCATTGTTTCTCGCCGGCGCCTGGGATCGAACCAAGGACCACAGGATCACAAGTCCAGCGTGCTGTCCGCTCGGCCGACAGGACTAAACATGCCTAAACACCTGGAATTTATCACTGGTAAACATAATATTTCCTTACTCAGTCGAACATGTAGCTTTGTAGTTTTTTAATATCTTTCACAGAAGTAATTTTCGTGCCAGTTTTTGTAATGTCTTCAAAGGATGGCCCGAAGCTAAAGATGCTGAAGCCGGAAAGACACAAGTCTCAAGCTTGTATTCTCATGTACATCTGATGCGAAGGAGAACAAGCAGTGTTGTATAGACTGCGTCCTTGGGTACAGTCCACTCTGTACCCGGAGGTGCTACAGTTGGAAGAGTGTGGCTGTATCCGAGGATGCTACAGTAGCGAGTGAAATGTGTAGCGTGCATTAAAGAACGCGCTACTGCTCGTCAACAATAAGATAGCGCTGCTTGATATCCAAAGATTTTCATTTTGAAATTCAGGAAAATTTTCTTTTTCAGTCTCTCAACTTACTCCTTACAGTTTAACAGTGTTAATGTAAGTACTGACTTGACTAGAAACTAGTCAACTAGAAACTAGACACACTAGAAGGTAAAGGGACGACGACGTTTCGGTCAGTCCTGGACCATTCTCAAGTCGACCATTCTCCATCGACTTGAGAATGGTCCAGGACGAAACGTCGTCGTCCCTTCACCTTCTAGTGTGTGGTCTGGTCAACATACTTCAGCCACGTTATTGTGACTCATCGCCTGCATAACTACGGACTTCTTAAAGTCTTCTCAACGTTCTTAATGTTTAAGATTTCGTCTCATGGTCAGTATCAAGTTATCATTTAAGTCAGTTAAAAAAGAACGCAGTTCTCAGTGATTCTGTAAAAAAAATAACTAAAAATAAATATTATAATAAAGTTCTGAGTATCATTATCTTCAATTAGCATGCTTTAATTCAGAGATAATTGTCTTCTTGCCAGTAATATACAATTGAGTCTCTCAATTTGCAGACATTAGAGTCATTAAGCAGTTCGAACAACCATTTGGTGATATAAGTCGTAGATAAGAATATTCAGCTGTTTAGTACGCAAGCGACAACAGTCGATTGGTGAGTCGACACTAATTTGTGCTATGTTTTGTTCGCTTTATCTGGGATGTCTGTGAATCAATGTTTACGTGTCCCTCGGCTTCTTCTCTGTGTCTATCTTTGCTTGTATCTCTCTCCCTTTCTCACTCTTTTTTTCTCTCTCTCTGCTCGAATATATAAAAAAATTAGATTTTCTATGGAGTAATCGTTGTATTCGTTGCTACTGCTGCCTCTGTCACCGAATCTTAGCTCGTGTTTTTCTTTTGTTTTTTATTGTTTACGTTTTTTTATTTTGGTTTATTTTGTTTTGTGTGTTCATCTTGATGTTTTTACTCTCTCCCGACCGATTCTCTATTTCATATTCTCTCTCTCTTGGTTTCTTTACCCACTTTGAATCAACACAGATTCAACTCTCAGTCGTCTAGAATCTCGCTGGTCCTAATCTAAATATATCAACATTAACTCCTTTATTAACACTTAAAGCGCAAGGACAGTTCTCTTTAAATATTTTTAAACATTCACTATCCTCTCCCCTCAGTCCTTGAATTACCTATTCCCTTGATGGTCTGATCCCTCATACTCTACAGTCTTAAACCTGTGTTTTCCGACCATCCATCTACCCTTCTCAACTCTCATCTTAGACCCGCCTCCAGCATCCTCATCTCATACCCGCCATCAGCATCCTCATCTCATACGCGCCTTCAGCATCTTATAATCCCTAGCTGTTTTAGACTGATCCTTCCTCACTAAGTGTGACTGAATCCTCCGCCTTCTCACACTTCATCACCACTGACCAACTAGTCCCCCGTCTTCCTCCCTTTCCAAGGACGGGATATCTCTGCCTGTCCACTTCTCTACCTCTTCTCTCTCCTCCTTCCTCAGCACCTCCAGCGGCATCGTCACGCCTGAGTGAGGAGCTCCCCAGAACTCATTCAAATTAGCTGTTTTACTCAAGTTTTTTCCCCTCCCAGTCCAAGGTATATTTACGCCCCAAGGTCATAAACTTCAATTGCTAACTAATATTAGTGAAGGCTTCGACTAGCTCTGGTGGTGTGTGTATCGATTTGAAGCTTATTAGAAGGCAGTTCTGCTACCTTCCGGCTTACCCTGGGAGAACACAAGGGCAGCTTAGGTTTACAGCATAAAAAAATATATATTCATTGAGCCCATAACGGGATGATGTGATCGACGCGGGTCTGGGAAGAATACAACACCAGGCTTTTGTGGTGATGTGATCAGGCTCTCCTTGCCGGATGCTGGCTGTCCTCGAGCCAGCTGCAGCATCCGGCAAGGTGACTGGGTGTCCTGTTCCCCCACTATTTTTCTGGTTGAAACAAACTTTTTTATTTTTATCAAGAACATTGAATTCTAACTAGAACAGGTGTTCTGTGCCTCTACACAACTCTACTTATATTACTAACATTATTATATATGAAGGAAATTAACTAAGTTGTAATATTTCCTGGATTTTACGATTCTTCTTAAGGTTTTTCATCGGCATTTTCATCAGGACAATTCTTATGCCTTAAGCGACAACAGACGCGACAGCTTCGATATACGGAATGTCGTAAAACTCCTTCACACATTCACTCGAGTAAACACTTCCATACTTGCGCACTTCTAGAGACTTTCAAGTGTCTTTGCAAGTGCATTATAGAACCCCTCAGCTTCGACGTTGCTGCCGTCCTCGTTCTGGAGTCCAACGTCGTCCTCGTCCTCGTCCGGAGGCCAACGAAGTCGTCTAAGCTACACGAACGAACTCTTACCCTTAAATAATTTTGAGCTTCATGCGCGACGAATCCGCTTCAGAGTTCAAAACTTTTGTTTACAAATAGTTTCCAGTTTGGGTTTCATTAATGTTTTGCACTTCTTCTTTTTTAATCCATTGGTAATATTTANTTGATATAGAATATTTAGCAAGAAAATGTATTTTGCAAAATATTGACTTAACAGAGTTATTGATAAATATATTCAGAAAATCGCCTTACACCTTATTGGGAATTTTGTAGCGGGTACAGTATGACAAGGTTAACGTGTTGCACGTACTCTCCACCAAACCGGTCTCCTGTGCCTCCCACTCATGGCATTCATCTCTTACCAACCGGTTATGAGCTCACTGCCTTTCAGTCGCTTAAGAGGAATAAGCGCACACCCGTTTATGGAGTTCGAAGCTTTTGTGATGTTGACTAACATGATCAGATCAATGTGACAGATACTGTCTTTCTTTAAAGTGGATGTTCGTTTTTTTTCTTGTGGTATACTAAGAGATGACAGATGATAAATGAAGGAATAATGGGAGTGGACGGAAAGAGAGAGAACAGGAAGAACTATGAGAAATTACTAAATATTCCGGTAATGTGAAAGATAAA